>SJYQ01000412.1:123168-159792 GCA_006410935.1 Redunca redunca | reverse complement strand
TAGTTAATGAGCCTGAAATACAATATGAAAACTTTAAAGGAGAAAAATTTAAACTTTCTGGTAAGACTTTAAAGGATACATATGTCAATAGCATTTACTCCGTTTTACAGATAAGAATGATCATTACAGCCTAATCAATCTCTTCAAATAGTTATTGATGAAATGAAACAAATAAAATTGACAATAGAAATTTAATTTTTTGAAAACTTGATAAGCCTATTAACATTATATAAAATAAATGGGTTCTAAGAATATTCAAGATATTCCCAAGAAGGATATATTGGTCGCACTTGTCTTATCAGATAGATATTCTAATTATAAATGCGTTGTGTGGTAGGCATCCTCTAAGACAGCATTCAATAATTTCTATTTCTTGGTCTTTTCACTCTTTGAAATACACTCTGCTCAAGTGTCTCCTGAATTTAATGACTTGTATATAATACATGTGCTCAGTCATTAAGTCATGTCTGACTCTTTGTGACCCCATGGGTCCATGGGATTTCCCAGGCAAGAATACTGGAATGGGTTGTCATTTCCTTCTCCAGGGAAGCTTCTTGACTCAGGGATCCAACCTGTGTCGTCTGCATTGTCAAGCGGGTTCTACACCACTGAGCCATTAGTCAAGATTCTAATACAACAAAATCAATCAGATTTCTGTTCTTTTGTCATTTAAGCTCATTTATCTTGGATGGGGAAATAAACGGGGAAAAAAAGGAAATAATTTTACTCATTCACTAAACTATTCCTGATATCTTTTCTGAAATAAATATTTTATAAATTATACTAGCAATAGTCTGAGTAGCTTACTGAAATAAGCAAGACAAGAAGATCTCTAATTATTATCTAATATCTTAACAAGTGTATATATCTACTAATGTGGCTAAGTAACTATCAAATGTCACTGGAAGAGAGACTGGCAACCAGGAGCAATCAACAAGCATTACACACAGAAAGATATCTGAATGACACAGGTTAACTACCTTGTTAAAAGTCACACTTTGATTTGTTAAAAAACAAAAACTTGTCTCATCTCTCATCAAGAAGACAAATTACTATTACTATTTTACAAATACTTCCTAAATAAATTGACAGTTACGTTTAACAAGTGATCATTTTGGTTACTACCCTTTGCATTAATGTCAATAAAATAAGTACTTGAAGTATTTTTTCTGCATCTGATCTAATTTTTTAGGCTCTAAGCTTTCATAAAATAGAATTTAAGCATTGAGATGATCTTCAACAGTAATTTTTTATCACTAAATTTATGGGCTATAAAAAGAAGAGATTAAACTCTAGCTATGTCAGATCATAAAGAGAAAGTCTCAAGATATTTGACCTTATAGACTTTGTATGAATTATTGTCTATCAAGGATGATGAAAAGCTATTAACTGAAAATCCTGAATATATCATAGAATTTTTAATAGAAGTTTGGGTTTCCCATCATTCATTGATAATATATAACTTTAGGAATTGTTTTGGCAAATTATCAGATTTAATTGTGTGATGGAGATATTGATATACATGTTATGATCTTAACAATACATTTAAAAATTAAATATACAGTGAATTTAATGTCTCTGGTTCCTTCTGGTAAACTTCTGTTAGCTTAGCTGTGTGTGTGTATAATACACTTAATTTTCATTTTCCAAATATGTATGAAAACTATATGATGTATGATAGAGCTTCAGTGTTCTATCATTTGAAATCACCACATTAAGTGTAAATACTCTCTACCGTGCCCTTAAAAGATAGTCTGGCCACCAATCATTGGTGGAAATTATAGGAATTAATGACTGTTATAACAGGTTATTTAAAATGAATTATTTTAATTTTACATATGCTATAACTCCAAGATAATAAAACATCAACTCCTCATATATTAAGGTGAAATGTAAGTTCACTCAGCAGAACAAGAAAAAAGTTTCCTGAAAATAATTCTGGGACACTTTTAACATTACTAATATTCAGGACACACAGTGGTCAAGATTGGAAATTAAAATGTACATAGGTCGGAGAAAGAAAAATCAATAAAAGGCATATTATGCAAATTAGAAACTTCTACTCTGAAAAAGACTTTATTAATTAGATGAAAAGAAAAGTCAAAGAATAGGAGAAAATATTCACAAATCATATATCAAAGGAGTTTTATTCAGAATATATAAAGAACTCTCCACATTCAACAGTAGTAAACAAGTCAATTAGAAGATATGCAAAGGAGCTGAACAGAAACTTTCATTAAAAAGGAGAACAGATGGAAAATAAACACATGGAAAGATATTTAATTCATTAGTCACTAGGGAAATGCAAATTAAGTCTATGCTGTGATAGTACTACATACCTATTAGAAAGGCTGGGATAAAAAAAATAAAGAAAAAGTACTGATTGTTCCAAGTGCTCGTGAGAATGTGAGAAATTGCATCTCTCAAACATTTCTGGAAGACAATTTGGCAATTTCTTAAGAAATATAACATACATCTGCCATACAACCTAGCTATCATACAGATGGATATTTATCCTAGAACAATGAAAACATATATTCATAGAGAAACCTGTGTATCCATGTTCATAGCAGATTTGGGCTCATATGAGCCCAAAGCTAGAAACAGCCCAAATGTTCTTCAACAGGTGATGCAAGAACAAACGGTGGTACACCTATGAAACTGAGTATTACTCAGCATAAAAAGGAATTGACTATTGATTTACAGAACCATTTTGATGAATTTTGAGGTCATTATGCTGAATGAAAAGCCAGTCTCAAAGGCTACATACATACTATAAGAATTAATTTCTATAATTCAAGTTACACAATCACTGCAGTAGAGAAAAGATGAGTGTTTCTTATGGACAGGATTTGGAGGCTGGAACACTTCCTCTAAAAGAAAAAGGGAGTTTCTTTCTTTGTGATGGAAGAATTTGTTTTCTGATTGTGATGATGCTTACACAAATCCATACATGTGATAAAATTACATAACAGCCAAGAAATGCACATGTAAAAACTAGTGAATCTGAACAAGATTTGTAACTATGTTGTGTTGTATGTTTCCTGTTTTTAGCACCATAATATGGCTATATGAGGGAATCTGGGTCATTGACAGAATCTGGGTAAAGAATACACAAGAACTCTCTGCATTAATTTTACAACTTCTTAGAAGTAATTTTCAAAATAAAAACTTCAAAAGATGCTTTACCATAAAATTCAATTGAATTTCATGATGGGAGCATTTATGGTGTCATTGATTCTACTTATTATTGTCTTTATTTCTCTGAAAAGTTTGTAGTAATAAGTGCTGAATTGCCTAGTTGTGTCCAATGCTTTGCGACCCTATGGACTGTAGCCTGCCAGGGTCCTCTGTCCATGGAATTCTCCAAGCAAGAATACTGGAAGGGTCTTGCCGTGCCCTCCTCTAGGGGACTTTCCCAACAGAGGGATCAAATTTGCATCTCTTAATATCTCCTGCATTGGCAGTTGGGTTCTTTACCACTAGCGCCAACTGGGAAGTCCTTGTAGTAATAAAATATAATCATTTATTGAAGCTGCATCCCAATTTCATTCCTTTCAGCTCCAACAATAAAGGTTAGGAGGTGCTCATACCTCACCTCAAGCCTAGGGAATGAAGCTTCACCAGGAATACACAGAAAGCACTTGCAATATTTTTTTTGTTGTTGTTTCTGAGAACTCAGTAGACTTTTATCAGACTTACCCTGAAACATGTTTAAGAATAGAGAAGGTATATGAATGAATATTCTCACACGAGGGAAAAGGAACACCAGATGTGCTGTGATTGTTCCGCACTCTGAATATGGATCCAGATAACAGTCTTGTGTTATAGAGAGGATATAGAAGACCAGGATTTAAGCCAAAAATAATTCATCGAAAAGGAAGTTCTAAGACTCCCAAAGTCACTGCATCTTTGAAATTATGTTTGGCATATAAAGCTGAAACTGCCATAGTTCATTTAAGAAGTAGTGCTATCTTTCTTCTTTTTTTAAATGTGACTGGAATAGAAATTTCAGTCAATAATATTCTCTTCAAGAAAAGAGGTTACAAGGACATGTCCCACTGTGAGTCTGCTGGAAATTTTCTTAGCCCCCGACTCTGGTACTCAGAAACTCCTGGGCACCTTGCTCTTGCTTGTTCTTCTGATACACCTAAGCCTAGAAATACAGAGCTTCTTCTCTGTTTTGACTTCTACTAACTGTCATCCTTTCTTTTCCCAATAAAGAGAAATGAAAAAACAGCTCAGTCATAATGCCCAAATGACCTAATAAGGAAAAAAAGTTATGAATACCCACAGATGGATATTTTCAGCCTCTTACTATTCTTTGTTAGCTGGTTCAACTTAGAGAACTTTTTAAAAATAATAATTTTATTTGGGAAATGGGGCCTTGACACATGTTACTTTTTTCATGCCACTCCTGATTCAACAGTAAATATAAAAGTATATGAGCTATTTTTGAAATACTAAAACAGTGTTGCTGTTCTTTAGTCACTAACTCATGATGGACTCCTTGGGACCTTATGGATGGCAACAGTTCAGGCTCCTCTGTCCTCCACTGTCTCTTGGAGTTTGTTCAGATTCATGTCCACTGAATTGGTAATACTATCCAATCATCTAATCTTCTGCCACCCCCTTCTCTTTTGCCTTTAGTCTTTCCCAGCATCAGGGTCTTTTCAAATGAGTCAGTTCTTCACATCAGGTGGCCAAAGTATTGGAGTTTCAACTTCAGTATCAGTATTTCCAAAGGATATTCAGGGTGGGTTTCCTTTAGGACTGACTGGTTTAATCTCCTTGATGTCCAAGGAACTCTCAAGCATCTTATCCAGCACACATATGGTTGGATGGCATCACTGACATGAATTTAAGCAAGCTCTGGGAGTTGCTGATGGACAGGGAGGCCTGGCATGCTGTAGTCCATGGGGTCGCAATGAGTCAGACATGAATGAGCAACTGAACTAGAGCTAGGTTTGTCAAATCTTTCCTTCCAAGGAGCAATATCTTCTAATTTTATGTCTGCAGTCACCATCTGTAGTGATTTGGGAGCACAAGAAAATAAAATTTGTCATCGCTTCCACTTTGCCCCCATCTATTTGCCATGATGGGATCAGATGCCATGATCTTAGTTTTTTGACCGCTAAGTTTCAAGGCAGCTTTTTCATTCATCAAGAGACTCTTTAGTTCCTCTTTGCTTTCTGACATTATAGTAGTATCATTGCATATCCAAAGTTGCTGATATTTCTCCAGGCAACTTTGATTCCAGCTTGGGTTCATCCACTCTGGCATTTCCCATGATGCACTCTGCATAGAAGTGAAATAAGCAGGGTAACAATATATGATCTTGTTGTATTCCTTTCTCAATTGTGAACCAGTCAGCTCTTCCATGTTCAGTTCTAACTACCTTCTTGTCCTGTATACACATTTCTCAGGAAACAGGTAAGTTGGTGTGGTACTCTTGTCTCTTTAAGAATTTTCCAGTTTATGTGATCCACCCAGTCAAAGGCTTTAGCATAGTTAGTGAAACAGAAATACATGTTTTAATGGAACTCCTTTGCTTTCTCCATGATCCAGTGAATGTTGGCAATTTGATCTCTGGTTCCTCTGCCCCTTTGAAATTGAGCTTGCACATTTGGATGTTCTTGGTTCCTGAACTTTTGAAGCCTATCATGAAAGATTTTGTGCGTACCCAATTGTATGGTAGTTTGAACATTCTTTGGCATTGTCCTTCCCTGGGATTGGAATGAAAACTGACCTTGTTCAGTCCCATGGCCACTGCTGAGTTTTCCAAATTTGCTGACATATTGAGTGTAACACTTAAACAGAATCATCTTTTAGGATGTGAAATAGCACAACTGGAATTCCATCACATCCACTAGCTTGGCAGTAATGCTTCTGAAGGCCCACTTTACTTCATACTCCAGGATGTCTGGCTCTACATGAGTGACCACACCATCGCTGTTATCTGGGTCATTAAGATCTTTCTTGTATCGTTCTTATCTGTATTCTTGCTGCTACTTCTTAATTTCTTCTGGTTCTTTTAGGTCCTTGCCATTTCTGTCCTTTATCGTGCCCATCTGCATGAAATGCTCCCTTGGTATTGAGAGAGTTAAATGAACTCAGGCTCCTTTAAGGATGAGGTGAGCATTCTAATTCATGCTTTCCTTAAGCCTTGTGCAACAAGGTATATTACCTGAGAACTGGCCTTTCTTTAAGAGCTAATGATCACACAGTACAATGCCTGACTCACAGAAATGATTTTATTAGACTCTATGATAATAATTATAATTGTAACAAATCTTGCCTGAGAAACCTGTTTCTCAAGACTTGTACCCCTGATGATACAGCAACAGTATATCTCGCCCAGAGACATTGGTGCATAGAATCCATTCTCCGTGGCAAATCTTGCACCAAAATTGTCTCAGGATGCATGTCTTGTGAAAGGGTCTGGGAGAACTCTTACAACTTTGAGGTATTCTTTTTATCTATTTTCAACACTCAGTTGAGAAGTATATCAGACCCTGCTTAAGCTAGTGAGAGTAGGTACTCTTTCTACCCACTTCTGATGCCTATGTCAGAAGACTTTTTCTATCCTTTTCAGTTCAGTTCAGTCACTCAGTCGTGTCCGACTCTTTGCGAGCCCATGAATCACAGCACGCCAGGCCTCCCTGTCCATCACCAACTCCCGGAGTTCACTCAGACTTACATCCATCAAGTCAATGATGCCATCCAGCCATCTCATCCTCGGTCGGCCCCTTCTCCTCCTGCCCCCAATCCCTCCTAACATCAGAGTCTTTTCCAATGAGTCAACACTTCACATGAGGTGGCCAAAGTACTGGAGTTTCAGCTTCAGCATCATTCCTTCCAAAGAAATCCCAGGTTTGATCTCCTTCAGAATGGACTGGTTGGATCTCCTTGCAGTCCAAGGGACTCTCAAGAGTTTCTCCAACACCACAGTTTAAAAGCATCAATTCTTCGGCGCTCAGCCTTCTTCACAGTCCAACTCTCACATCCATACATGACCACAGGAAAAACCATAGCCTTGACTAGACGGACCTTAGTCGGCAAAGTAATGTCTCTGCTTTTGAATATTCTATCTAGGTTGGCAATAACTTTTCTTCCAAGGGGTAAGCATCTTTTAATTTCATGTCTGCAGTCACCAGCTGAAGTGATTTTGGAGCCCCCCCCCCCCCCATAAAGTCTATCCTTTTACACTCTAATAAAACTTTGTTACACGAATCTCTGATGACTAAGCCTGTGTCTTTTGGTCCCGGAGTGAAATTACCTCCTTTGGAGATCAAGAAACTGTTTCACCACTGCATCATAACCTATCAGTATCTCCAATTTTCTTAAAGAGATCTCTAATATTTCCCATTCTATCATTTTCCTCTATTTCTTCAATATGTTTATTTAAGAAGGACTTCTTATCTCTCTGCTATTCTCTGGAACTTGACACTGGGTATATATTGCCCTTTCTCCCTTGCTTTTTGCTTCTCTTCTTCCTCAGACAACTACTTTGCTTTGCATTTCTTTTTCTTTGGGATGGTTTTGGACACTGCCTCTTGTACAATGTTAGGAACCTCCGTCCATACTTCTTCAGGCACTCTGTCACCAGACCTAATTCCTTGAATCTATCCATCATCTCCACTGTATGATCGTAAGGAATTTCATTTAGGTCATACTTAATGGCTTAGTGGTTTTCCCTACTTTTAGCCTGAATTTTGTGATAAGGAAGTGATGATCTGAGCCACAGTCAGCTCTAGGTATTGTTTTTGCTAACTGTATAGAGCTTCTCCATCTCTGGCTGAAAGGAACACAATATGATTTGGGTATTGACCACCTGGGTACTGACCACCTGGTGATGTCCATGTGTAGAGTCATCTCTTGTGTTGTTGGAAGAGGGTGTTTGCATGACCACTGTGTTCTGTTGGCAAAACTCTGTTAATTACCCTGCTTCATTTTGTTTTCAAAGGCCAAACTTGCCTGTTACTCCAGGTATCTCCTGACTTCCTACTTCTGCATTCAAATACACTATGATGAAAATACATGTTTCTTTTGGTGTTAGTTCTAGAAGTTGTTGTAGGTCTGTATAGACGTGGTCAACTTTAGCTTCTTCTGCATAAGTGCTTGGGACATACACTTGGATTACTGTGATGTTGAATGGTTTCTCTTGAATACAAACTAAGATCGGTCAGTTTTGAAGCCACGCAAGTACTGCTGCATTTCAGATTCTTCTGTTGACTAGGAGAGCTACTCTAGTTCTTCTAAGGGATTTTTGCCCATTTTCGTAGATATAATGGTCATCTGAATTAATTTTGTCCATTACCCTCCATGTTCACTGATTCCTAAGATGTCAGTCTTTACTCTTGCTATCATCTGCTTGATCACATATAATTTACCTTGATTCGCAGACCTAACATTCCAGGTTCCTATTGTGGTATTATTTTTTACAGCATAGACTATACTTTTACTACGAGACACATACACAACTGAGCTTCATTTCCTCTTTGGCTCAACCACTTCATTCTTTCTGGAGATATTAATAATTGTCCTCCATTCTTCCCCAGTCACATACTGGACACCTTCTGACCTGGGGGGGGGCTCCTCTTTCAGCATCATGTCTTCTGCTATTTCATACTGTTCATGGAGTTCTCTAGGCAAAAATACTGGAGTGGGTTGCCATTTTGTTCTCCAGTGGATCAGGTCTTGTCAGAATTCTTCACTGTGACTCATTAGTCTTGGGTGGCCCTGCAAGGCATGGTTCATAGCTTCATTGAGTTACAAAAGTCCCTTTGCCACGACAAGACTATGATCCATGAAGGGGATGTTTTTCACATCACAACACTGTTTATTATAAGAACTTTTTACAATATGAACCAAAAAAAAAAAAAAAAACAGAAATGCAATATATGAATACAGCTTAATGGAGAATCAGTTCAGTTCAGTCGCTCAGTTGTGTCCGACTCTTTGCAACCCCATGAATCACAGCACGCCAGGCCTCCCTGTCCATCACCAACCCCTGGAGTTCACTCAGACTCACGTTCATCATGTCCGTGATGCCATCCAGCCATCTCATCCGCGGTCGTCCCCTTCTCCCCCTGCCCCCAATCCCTCCCAGCTCAAAGTCTTTACCAATGAATCAACTCTTCGCATGAGGTGTCCAAAGTACTGGAGTTTCAGCTTCAGCATCATTCCTTCCAAAGAAATCCCAGGGTTGATCTCCTTCAGAATGGACTGGTTGGATCTCCTTGCAGTCCAAGGGACTCTCAAGAGTCTTTTCCAACACCACAGTGCAAAAGCATCAGTTCTTTTGTGCTCAGCTTTCTTCTCAGTCCAACTCTCACATCCATACATGACTACAGGAAAAACCATAGCCTTGACTAGATGGACCTTAGTCGGCAAAGTAATGTCTCTGCTTTTGAATATACTATCTAGGTTGGTCATAACTTTTCTTCCAAGGAGTAAGCGTCTTTTAATTTCATGGCTGCAGTCACCATCTGCAGTGATTTTGGAGCCCCAAAAAATAAAGTCTGACACTGTTTCTACCATTTCCCCATCTATTTCCCATGAAGTGATGGGATCAGATGTCATGATCTTTGTTTTCTGAATGTTGAGCTTCAAGCCAACTTTTTCACTCTCCTCTTTCACTCTCATCAAGAGGCCCTTTAGCTCCTCTTCACTTTCTGCCATGAGGGTGGTGTCATGTGCATATCTGAGGTTATTGATATTTCTTCCAGAAATCTTGATTCCAGCTTGTGTTTCTTCCAGTCTAGCATTTCTCATGATGTACTCTGCACATAAGTTAAATAAGCAGGGTGACAATATACAGCCTTGATGTACTCCTTTTCCTATTTGGAACCAGTCTGTTGTTCCATGTCCAGTCCTAATTGTTGCTTCCTGACCCGCATACAGATTTCTCAAGAGGCAGGTCAGGTGGTCTGGTATTCCCATTTCTTTCAGAATTTTCCACAGTTTATTGTGATCCACACAGTCAAAGGCTTTGGCATAGCCAATAAAGCAGAAACTCTCATTGAGCTCTTTTCAAGCTTGATGATAATGAGGCTTTCTGTGGACTTTTCTTTTTAAGCGACCGTGCAAGTTCAGAAAAAACCACCCCCTGCAGGGGGAAAATCTGAGACAGGTAATTCTGAGCCTGCCTCACGCAGCTGGGGTCATGCCTTTTGCACGTGCAGCTTGTTGATTGGCTGTGTGTGGGGAGGGCATGGGGTTAGAGCCAGGAGGACCTGCTTTGGGCCTGAAGTTGGAACAGGCAGAATTCCTGCTCCTCTTCTTGCGGTGATCTTTTTTTCGAGAGCTACGTAAAAGAAAAAGAAAAGTAAAAGAAAAAAGAAAGACTGCACAAAGGTAGAAATACATTGATCATTAGATTCACCATTTTGCCTAGAAATAATTAGGGAAATTTGGGTTTGACAAGTTTTATTTTTACCATTTTCCACTGAATCTTTTCTTTAACATAAAAGAAGTTTTTAAGTCATACCTATTTTTTCACTGTTGGAAAATGGCTTATTTATAAGTATGATTCATATTAACAGCATTGTCTTTTGTCTTTTCTAAAGAAATTTAAAATTTCCCATTTCATTTAATAGACATCATTTTTAAAGTCTTGCTTAACCTACAATTTGTCATTGGCTCTTGTCCATGTTACAATGGTATATACCTGCTATATTGAGGAAATACTTATGCTATGTAACTGCAATTAGTTAAGTTACAGTAATAATATGCACTAATAATAAGCACAATATTAATCATAATGTTAGGCACTAGTGTAAAAATAGAGTAATATAATAATTGTACTTAGAGAAGCACTAAAGGAAAATACAAAAATATATAGAACTGACATAAATAATTTAATGTATTAAAATACTGACTTTTCTAATTATATAAACACTTACTAGATAAGGGGCTTCCCTGGTGGCTCAGATAGTAAAGAATTGTCTTACAATGAGAAAACTCACATTAGATCCCTGGGATGGGAAGATCCCCTGGAAAAGGAAATGGCAACCCACTCTGGTATTCTTGCCCAGAAAACCCCATGGACAGAAGAGCTTGGTAAGCTACAATCCATGGGATCACAGAGTTGGACATGACTGAGAGACTAATTCACATACACACCTACTAGATAAATAACTGAGCTGCTAACATTTTATCTTTCTGTTTCCAACTTAACAGAATATAAATACTTTTTAAAATTACCTTAAGTATGTTACCCGGTTTTGTTTTTAAATGTAGAGTTTGTTGAAGATTTCCAAGAAATTGTTGAAAAATATTTCCAAGAGCTATTAATTTTTAGCCATATTACACAATGTGTGTGTGAGTCACTCAGTCATGTCTGACTCTGTGATCCCCTGGACTGTAGCCTGCCAAATTCCTCTGTCTGTGAAATTCTCCAGGCAAGAATACTGGAGTGGGTTGCCATTTCCTCCTCCAGGGATATTACACAATAGCAACATGCAAACAGAATTATATCTAAATGCCTCACTGGGGAATATTCTATAGCTGATATTCAGTTCTAGTGTGCAGTAGCAGTCTGATTACATAAAACTATTAATATAAACCAAAATTTTTGATCTTGAATTTCAATTTAGAATTCATAAAAATATGTTCACTCCTTCTTATATCTTACTTCTTTCTTTACATAAGTTTAAATAAATGCGTGAAAGCCTAATTAAAAAGAAACAACCAAAATTATGGTTGATATTTCTGATCAACAAAAATTAGCAAAGTGGCTATTCCAGAATAAATGGAATCCAACCAGCCATGGAGCTATGACTTATGGGGCCTCATCCACCAATCTGCTTCAAATCAAGCAGTTGTTTTGATCTCTATTATATATTGGCAGCAATACACAATTCTATTTGAAGAAAGAGCTCTGCTGCTGAAAATGAAGAAAATACCACCAAGATCTCCCACTGCCTTCAGGGTTAACCTCTGGAATGGGCTCCTAGATTCTATGTAAAATCTGGAGTGACTAAGCTTTATATTACCTTAATCCCATTCTTCACCTTGTTTCACAGATATCATGGTCTTTTAATAATCTTCTTGTTGAATTTTCTCCTCTTCCTAACCTCTCTGATTGCTGGAGGGCTCTGAGATAATGTATTCACATATTATGGCTTCTTTATCTATCTTTTATCTGAATGGACTCATCTAGGTGTATAGCTTTAAATATCATGCATGTGTTTAAATATCATGCATGAGCTTCCCTGGTGGCTCAGACAGTAAAGTTTGCCTGCATTGTGGGAGACCCAGGTTGGATCCTTGGGTTGGGAAGATCTCCTAGAGAAGGAAATGGCAACCCACTCTACTATTCTTGCCTGGAAAATCCTGTGAAGGAAAGAACCTGGAGTCTATGGGGTCACAAAGAGTTGGACATGACTGAGAGACTAACACAAACACACATGCTTCCAAATGTCCAGATAGCTCTCTCAAGTCCTGAACTGACTCCTGAACTCCAAACTCACTTTACAAAAGCTTGGATGAGTAATGAGAATAATGTAAAATTAAGACAATTCCCCTCCCCAAATCTATGATTAAAAAAAAGAGAACTATACTCTGATTCTAAGCCTTCTATCCTGGGCAAACACTTATCACAACAAAGAACTTGATTCCTTTTTGCCCAGGATAAAAGGCTTAGAAACAGAGTATAGTTCCCCTTTTATCATTCATTCCATCAGTAAATCTCATTGTCTCTATCCTGCAGCTCAATTACAAATCAGATAACTTTTCACCAACTTTATCCCTAGGGCCTCAGTCTCACTTTATTTTCTTTTCATACCTGGTCTGTCTTAGTAATCCTCCTACTAATCTCATCTTCTGGTTTTACATTTTTAGTCAGTTCTCTACAAAGACATCAGTGAAGGCTCTGAACAATGCAAAACTGGGTGATCAAAATAAGCAATAGGAACAAAACTTTTACAGGTTAGTTAATAGAAGTACATGTCCTGAAGGTGTATTTGTGTAACTGTTACATACTAGACATACATACATTTTTATCTGCAGAGTCACTGGCAGATTATATGTAATAAATTAGATAAGTGATGCCTATTTACACCTAGCCTAAGTCACAAATGATATTTCTATTATTCTCCTTTCTAACTGAATATTTATTATATATTTTAAATGTTTGTTTTCACTGTTAAATATGTATTTATGTCTGTTTTTGATGTTTTGACTCATTTGGTTGATACACTGTGACGTGGTTCTTGTTTTATTTTGTAATAAATAAAAGCATTTTTGAACTAACAAAATTAGACCAACTTTGAACTCTGTAATACTTTTCTTGGCTTTTGCATTTTTTCCATTCAATGACAACCTTCTCACTCAACAAGAAAGAGCAAACAAGTTGCTTTCTTCTCTATTTGCTACTGAAAGTGGTTGACTACGATTGAATGGAATCCAGAAATTCTAATATATACTAAACTCAGGGAAGTTTTCATTTTGAGCATTTTCATTCAAAATAAAATTCACTTTGAGACTATGAAGAATTTAAAGATACTGTAAATTTGCATATTTCACTTATCGTCCACAGTCAGTGATTTATTTTTAATACATGTTTTGAAATATTTTAGTTCTTTTAAAATATTATCACTTACAAGCAACATATTAAACACTGGACAAGAATGCATGTCAAATTAACACCACATAATTTAAATAAAAGCTTCAAATTAATTAAATAAATAATACTTTATACTTTATATATCTAAGCTCACTATTAATCTCACTGCACTTTCAGAAGGGATAGGATAATGAGCGACAGAAAATCAATGTTTTTCTGTATAAAACACAGTGCAATGGATTTTTTTCTGAACGTTAGTGAGACCTGATCAAAACATATTGTCATCCATAAGAAATAAATACATATTTACACAGTGAACAATTCCATTGTTAGCAATCTACTTATTGGTTATATAACTTCTATGTAATTTATCTTTTATTTAGCGATGTAAACTTTAATATTTTCAAAACATGCCTCCTAAATATAGGTCTGAACCAAAAAACTCCTAGAAGAAAACATAGGCAGGGTACTGACAAAAATCATAGCAATATTTATGTTTGGATCTTTCTCCTCAGGCAAAGAATACAAAAGAAAAATAAACAAATGGGACCTAATTAAATTTAATGTTTTTTTTTTTTTTTCCCACAGCTAAAGCACCATTGAAAAAACGAAAGAACAATTTATTAAATGGGAGAAAATATTCGCAAGTGAAATGACTGACAAACACTTAATATCAAAAATATACAAATGGTTCACCCAACTAAACATTAAAGAAAAATGTAAAATGAGCAGAAGACCTGAACGGACATTTTTTTTCCCAAAGAACACATATAGAAGGCCAGCAAATGCATGAAAAAATGCTCAACATCTGCCGGGGTCCAGCCCCGGTGGATCCAGGGAATTCGAAGCAGGGACGGAGTCACCGAAGAGATATTAATTAGAAATTTAAAGAGAGATTAGAAGAGAATAATGTAGTGAAAAATTAGAGGAGAAACAAGGCTGATGTTCCTTGGTTTACACAGAAAACTAATAAAGTCTCAAGACAAGCGACTTTCTCTGTTCACAGAGAACAGTAGGCCACTGGTGCCTGCTTGAATAGCAGAGAGTGCCCCGCCTTGGGCTCCCTCTCGCATGGGTTTTAGAAGCCTGGGCAGAAAAGTGAATGCAGAGAGCCTCTGTGTTCCAAGGGATCAGCCTGAAAAAGAGAGGGAGGGAGAGGGAGAAAGAGAGACATGGGGGAGGCCAAGCTTGTGCAATAACCCTATAACTTTATTTTCAAAAGGTGCTTATATACCCTAAGTTTTACATAATGGAAGATACAGAGTCATGCAGGGGCAGCAGTCCTGATCCTTATCAATACCAGGCTTTCTTTCTGCATATATTTTTGTATACAAAAGATCTCTGGTGATTTACATTATCTTCTGGCCAAGAGGCCTTTTAACACTTTATGGCTCTCTTCCTTAATGAATGTTAATCTCATTTTCCCTGAAGTGTTTTTCTTTAATCTGCATCACCCTCAAAACACTAAATAAAGTTACATTCCTGCAGAACAAAGGTGCAGTGGGTTATAACAAAGAAGGTACTTAGCTCAAAGGTCTAATGTTGCTAATACCAGGGCTACTACCTGTTTTTTCTACATATCAACTATATCAACAAATAAAAGATATGAAAACTTGGGAGGAAGTATTGGCTCAACAATGAAACCCTTAATCAGTCCTGTTCTAATGATTTTGACTCCTCGGAAGCCCTTACATTTCTAGGATGTTTTAAGCTTCCTGTGCCTCTCGCAGTTGGGAGGTGGTTGCAGCTGTAAAAGTCCGGACAAACCTGGCAGGCAGGCTAGAAAGCCATCAGAGGGGTTTTTGGATTGAAACATTCTGATTATGCCCAGGAGACATTATCTAAAAGCTCTAAATTAACTTTTTCCAGAGAAAGGTGGTGGGGGGACAGCCCCCTGTTAATGTCAGAGGAGTTGGTGAAAGGCATAATATAGTAAAGCAGACAGATTTTGGTTCTGGGCGTAGATGCTCAAGAAAATCCAGGGGGGGACCCCTGAGGCCTGATCCCGCCTTTGCGTTTTGTCAGGCCCCCTTCCTCATGACCTTTGCCACGGGCGGGATTCCCCATGCTGGCTCCCGGCAAACATCTTTAATCATCAGAGGAATGCAAATAAAAATCACAATGAGTTATCACTTCACATCTGTGAGAATGGCTAACATTAAAAAAAAAAAATCTACAAATAACAAATGTTGGTGAGGATGTGGTGAAAAAGGAACCTATTACAATGTTGGCAAGAATATAAATTAGTGAACCCACTATGGAAAACAGTATGGAGGTTCATCAAAAAACTAAAAATAGAACTACCACATGATCCAGCAATTCTATTCTTGGGCATATATCTGAAGAAGACAAAAAAACACTAATTAGAAAAGATAAAATGCATCCCACAATTTATAGCAGCACTATTGACCAAAGCCAAGATAAAGAAGCAACATAAACATCCATCAACAGATAAATAGATATAGAAGATGTGGTATATAAACAATGGAATACCACTCAGCAACAAAAATTAATGAAATTTTGCCACTTGCAAAAACATGGATGGATTTGGAGGATATTATATTAATACTCAGTGAAATAAGTCAGGCGGAAGGACTAATGGTATCAGTCTATAGTGAAAAAGTGTGAAAGTCACTCATTCATATCCAAGTCTTTGAGACCCCCATGGCCTGTAGCCTGCCAGGTTCCTCTGTCCGTGGAATTCTCCAGGCAAGAATATACAAGTGGGTAGCTGTTCCCTTCTCCAGGGGATTTTCCCAACCCAGGGATCGAACCCAGGTCTCTCTCACTGCAGGTGGATTATTTTGTTGTGATACTCACTAGTTTGTTATCTTTTTTAGATACCACATATAGACTGATTCTTTACAGACTGATTCAGATGGTAACAAATCAGTCTATACAGAGGGCCTAAAAAATACAACAAACTAGAGAATATAACAGCAAAAGAATCAGATACACAAATACAGAGGAAAAAAACAGTAGTTACCAGTGGGCAGAAGAAAAGGGGGAGCAGCAATCTGGGTTAGAAAAGTAAGACACACAAACTACTATGTATAAAATAAATGTTATAAGGATATATTGTACAGCACAGGGAATATAGCCAATATTTAAAAATGTGAATAACTATGTTGCACAACTGAAACTTATATATTACTTTATGTAAAGTATAGCTTAAAAAAAAAAAAACAACAAAATAAAATGAACTTTAATTTTTGACCAGCGCAATGGTATAGACTGGATCCATACAATAAACCAACTGAAGCCTGAACCTACTCAAATTCTCCCCTATATTAAAGGATGCAAAGATTTTTATCTTTGTCACTTAATTTCTCTTCAACTTCCTTAGTTTCTTTATCTACTGTATTTCCCAAGTTGTCCAATTTATGTTTATGGTGCAAATCCAAAAAATGTATCAAGTACTATGACTGATGTCACCACTCACACATTTTAACTGACATTTACTGAAAGGATGACAAGCTGAAGAATATATTCTATGTAGCAACATGACTTTTATTGGCACATAAACATCACTCTTCCAACTGCAACAAACACTATGCTTATCCAACATCCCAGTTGACACCTCCGAAAGATTATAAACATATACTCACACAGTGATATAAAATCACACTGAACACTGTTGGTAAGGTTCTGCTAGCAGAAAGACTTTGTTATTGTCTATGTCAGTGAAGTCAACACATGAAAAGTACTTTAGTTAATTGCCTACTTTATTGAATTAAATGTAGTAACTCTTGTGACAACCTTCTAACCTGTTAAATTTGCTTCTAGCTGAAATTTTACTAACTTAGTCCTTCTAAATTGATCACTTAGAAAATGCATGTGCACATCATCTTTCATGTTTCTTTTGGTTTAGCAATTTTTTGGTGGTGATTACATTCTTCCATATTTTTGTCATCACATATGCTTTTTGGGGTCAGAAAAACACCAGCACCATTTCTACATTTCTGAGGTCATGTTAAGATGAAGATAAAATGAAGCAGGCATGCATTTTTAAGGAGATGGATGGAAGGTATCAGAAATATATAACGTATATGATTCCTCTGAATAAATATTCAATGCTTCAATATCAAGGCTCCATGTATTTGTAACCAGAGAAGCCTAAGACAGTAGAGAATTCATGTCAGGGTACAGTTAAGCCAACATATGAAAGCACTATTTGGACCAAACTTTCAGTAGGCTCATAGTTCTGGCTACACTGGGAAATGCTTCAGCAGCAACAATAGCTACTAATTTTGGGTGTTTATTAAATGTTAGATCACATTTGGAACATTCATATGGATAAAGTGGTTTAATTGAAATATTTCCTTATTTACTTATAGATAGACAATATGAAACTAAATTGGTTTGACTCTTGCTTCAAATCATTTAATAAAATTTAAAACTCCCATTCTTAATTTTTCCTTAGAGTGCTCTAAATCACCAGCAAAAAAGGTCTCTAGGTATCTGGATCCCAAGTGATAACCAGCAATAACTTTATTAAGTACATCAACACCACAAACTGTGGACTATCAGCCTGGTACCCTGACCCTGGAATCCCTAGTGCCCAAGGCTATGCCTCAACTAGCTCTTTGTAGCTGTGTTCTGAAATTCCTCACTACTTTTCTGGGTTACTTTTGTTTTTCTGTCTCTGAGGAGTGAAGATCACTGTATGGAAAGTGAAATGCTGTTGTTACCATAAGCCTGGTTATAAATTGAAATCAGAAAACTGCCAGACATTGAGTTATTATGGCCAGTTTTACTATTTATTCATTTTTACCAACTGGAAATGTGCATTATTCTGCATGTTTATTCAATTTGTTCACACTATAACTGTTAGCTCCCTTGGTAATTCAATTACTGTAGTCTTCTTACAAGATATAAAATGTCAGTTTAGGATTAACCCTTCCCTGGAATTAGCAATAATTATTCTTCATTCCCAAAACTGCATCTTAAAAGTAAGAAAATTGCTAACATTTAAATAAATATTACACATATCACCAAGTATCAAGTAAAGATGAATACTGTATGAGCCATATAGGATACCAAAATGATTAAAATACAGACATTATTCATGTTTTGTTTGGAGACTAGAGACATATATAATGCTATCGGAGGTTATTATTCATTATATGCTTCTTTCCCCCTTCCACTACTGTCACTTACAGAAAAAAAAAAAGAAAGAGTACTATAGAATAAGTGATGGAAAACAGATATGGGTCATGAGGTAGTAGCTGGAAGAGGGAGAGACAGAGACCTTTGGCAATGTTCACAAATGATTAGAGTTAAAAGTAAAGAAAACACAATCAGAGCTGAAACACAGGATTAAAAACACAGATTCATGGGACAAAATCTCTTTGTTCATTTGAGTTGCTTAAAAAAAAAAGCAGACTGAGTGACTTAAACAACAAATACTCATTTCTCACATCTGGGAAAAGTAAGCTGAAGGCTCTGTCAGATTTGGTGTCTGATAGCCTGTTTCCCGGTTCTTAAGCTGCTGTGCCCTTACTTGGCAGACGGGATGAGACAACTATGTGGGGTATCTTTTATAAGGGCCCCAATCCCATTCATGAGGACTCTGTTCTCATGACCTGATCACTTCCAAAGGTCCCGCCTGCAAATACACTGATAATTAAGTGTCAAATTGTGAGTGGGGGAGTAATAAAAATTCAGCCTAAAAGACTCAAGATACAAAAATAAGCAAAGATCAATAAGAACACACATGGTTTTTTGGGAGTTAAAGAGACTAGTAGGCTGAAACTATAGGAAGAGGGAGCCACCGGCTCCCTGGTAGCTCAGACAATGAAGAATCCACTTATAGTGCAGGAGACCTGGGTTTGATCCCTGGGTCAGGAAGATCCCCTGAAGAAGGGAATGGCTACCCACTCCAATATTTTGCCTGGATAATTCCATGGACAAAGGAGATGAGTGGGGTATAGTCCACCGGGTTACAAAGAGTTGGACACAACTGAGTTGAGCAGCTAACACATAAGGATTTTTGTTATCCAACTTAGTTATCCTTCTAATTCAAAGACTATAGAAGCATATAGAGCACTATAAAATGCAACAAGTTTTAAAGTCCAACACTCAGGGAATACACTGGCCCACAATTCTTTCTTGAAAATCTACAGAAGGGTGACTTTCATCCAAATAAGAGATAATGGAGGAAACACTAACAAAATGAATGATGGCTAATATTTCACATAGCTAAAATTAGTTCTAATTGTTTTAAAGTGGATACATATATAAAATAAAAATATATAGATATTATAAATTCTGTTAAAGAAGAATTAATGTAACAGCAAAGGGAGATGAGAGAAAGAAAAGTAGGTTAAGTCTCCTGTCTGACACACAGGAAATAAGTATGAGTCAAAAATACCCAACAACACAGTGCTATCAACTATACTTACATTGTCATACACTAGATCCTCACATCTTACTTATTGTATAACTGGAATTTGTATGTTTTTACTACCCTCTCCTTACTTTCTCCAGACACTAGTCAGTCACTGGCAACCACTTTCCTGCCTTTTTTTTTTAAATAACTTCAAATTTTTTTTTCCACATATAAGTGATAACAAACATTATTTTCATTCCTCTGTTTGGTGTTAAATCAGACTAGCCAGATAGCCAAAGAATAAATAAGATAATAGGAGTCTAAAAACAAGTTATAAGAATAGAGGAGAAAACTAAAACAAAAATAAATACTGTCTTAACTATCAAAACTATTTTAATTTTATTTTGTCATATAATTGCTTTATTTTATTTTATTTTAATATTTTATTTCTTTACTTTACAATACTGTATTGGTTTTGCCATACATTGACATGAATCCACCATGGGTGTACATGAGCTCCCAATCCTGAACCCCCTTCCTACCAGCCTCCCCATATCATCTCTCTTTGTAAGAAGTCACACTGTACAAAGANAATAGATGGATATAAATTTAAAAGAAAATGAAGCATTCATATCATGGAAGAATTCCTCTCTAACATGAGTTATGGGAAAGAATCTAAATGTGACTCAAAATCCAGATGTCATTTAAAAAATATTAATAAATCTAACATCAATTATTTGAAAATGATTTTAAAAATCTTGCATGTCCTAAATAAATATAGAAAACAAATGACAAAAAGTAGAAGAAATTTGCAATATATATGAGATAGGAGTTAATATGTGTTTTAACTGTATAAAACACTCTTAAAATTGGTGGAATCAAGACCAACAACCATGTAGAAAATGTGTAAAATATATAAACAGGGATTTCACAAAATGATACAATGACCTTTAAACATATATGAAGTTCGCATTCACTCATTATAAATGATTGTAAATGAAACCTACACTGAAATACTACTTTTCATCTATCAGATTTTGAGAAATGGAAAGCTGGATAAAATAATATATTGGTAAGGCTGTGAGAAAATAATCATTCTTACAGATACACACAGTATGAAAGAAAATGTGGCTATATTGATTGTATACGTTTGTGCTAAGTTAATTCAGTCATGCTTAGCTGTTTGCAAGCCTATAGACTAGCCCTCCAGGCTCTTCTGTCCATGGGATTCTCCAAGCAAGAATACTGGAGTGGGTTACCATATCCTCCTTCAAGGTATCTTCCTAATGCAGGGATTGAACCCATATCTCTTATGTCTCCTGCATTTGGCAGACAGGTTCTTTACCACTAGCATCACCTAGGAAACCCATATTGATTGCATTTGATTTTTGTTCAGTCTCAGTCATGTCTGACTCTCTGTGACCCCAGAGACTGCATCATCCCAGGCTCCCTTGTGGAGCCTGCTCAAACTGATGTCCATTGAGTTGGTGATGCCATTCAACCATCTCGTCCTCTGTTGTCCCCTCCTCCTCCTGTCTTCAATCTTTCCCAGCATCAGGGTCTTTTCAATGAGTTGGCTCTTTCCATCAAGTGGTCAAAGAATCGGAGCTTAAGCTCAAGCATGAGTCCCTCCAATGAATATTCAGGATTGATTTCCTTTAGGATGGACTGGTTTGATGTCCTTGTTGTCCAAGGGACTCTTAAGAGTCTTCTCCAATACCAGAGTTTGCACAGCAACAATTCTTCAGCGCTCAGCCTTTTTATAATAGTCCAACTCTCACATCCATACATGACTACTGGAAAAAACATAGCTTTGTCTAAACAGACCTTTGCTGGCAAAGTATTATCTCTGCTTTTTAATACACTCTCAGGTTTGTCATAGCTTTTCTCCAAGAAGCAAGCATCTTTTAATTTCATGGCTGCAGTCACCATCTGCAGTGATTTTGGAGCCCAAGAAAATAAAGTCTGTTAATGACTCCATTGTTTCCCCATCTATTTGCCAGGAAGTGATGGGACCAGACACCATGATCTTCAGTATTTGAATGTTGAGTTTTAAGTCAACTTCTTCACTCTTCTCTTTTACCTTCATGAAGAGGCTCTTTGGCTCCTCTTCACTTTCTGCCATAGGGTGGTGTCATCTGCATTTGTGAGGTTATTGATATTTCCTCCTTGCAATCTTGATTCCAGCTTGTGCTTCATCCAGCCTGGTGTTCTGCATGACATAAACTCTGCATATAAGTTAAATAAACAGGGTACAATATACAGCCTTAACGTACTCCTTTTCCAATTTTGAACAAGTTCATTGTTCCATGTCTGGTTCTAATTGTTACTTCCTGACTTGATACAGGTTTCACAGGAGGCAGGTTTGGTATTTCCATCTCTTGAAGAATTTTCCACAGTTTGTTTTGATCCATACAATCAAAGGCTTTAGCATAGTCAATGAGGCAGAAATAGAAGTCTTTCTGGAATTCTCTCTCTCTCTCTCTCTTTTTATGATCCAACAGATGTTGGCAATTTGACCTCTGGTTCCTCTGCCTTTTCTAAACCCAGCTTGAACATCTGGAAGTTCTTGGTTCACATACTGTTGAAGCCTAACTTGAAGAATTTTGAGCATTACTTTGCTAGCATTTGAAATGAGTGCAATTGTGTGCTAGTCTGATCATTCTTTGGCATTGTCTTTCTTTGGGGCTGGAATGAAAAGTGACCTTTTCCAGTCCTGTGGACACTGCTGAGTTTTCCAAATTTGCTGGCATACCGAATGCAGCATTTTAACAGCATTATGTATGTATAATTCAACATATTGCATATGTTTACATTTTGATCCAGAAACTTCACTCATGGTAGCCTTCTACTAATAATAATATGAAAATATGTATGATAGCATTCTTTATAATTACAAAATTTTGGAAACAAACTAGGTGCCCTCACACATAGGGAGATTAAGTAATCTGCAGCAAATACTCAGATAGGAGTAATACACAGCAGCAAAAAAGAACACATAACATTTCTGTTACTAACTGAGTGATTTCTAGGATATACTGTTACATAGGAACAAACTATAAATAAAGTACATATTTTACATTTTTCTGTAAGATAAAGGGATAATAAAATATTCATATATTTGTGTAGTTTTGCAAACTGAAATCCAACAGATATGAGCTAGACAATATTTCAATTATTTATAGTGAGTGGATTGAAAATGTTTAGAACTATTGAATCTCATGGTTTGAAACTTCTTTAAATATAGCTCTAACATATTCTTTACTTTTAGAACACACCACACAAAATTAAAATAAAATCCATTAGAATGGAAAAAAATCTGTATTTCAAATGACTATTATGATTACAGTAAAGAGGAGGAAAGAACTACCTGGAGTAATTTAAAAAGAATTTTAATGATAATATATAGTCTACAAATAAAAAGAAAACCAGACAAAACATAAATTATAATGACTTGGTTTCAGTCTGGGGGCAGTGATATTAGAAAAAACTATACTGAGTTTTTGGTTTCATATTTTCATTTGAATAGATTCGTTTGAACAGAATAATTTTATTATTGATAAAGGGAACCAGCTTTCTCATTACTGAAGTAATACCTCACATTACATAGACATGGAGGCAGGATGAAATAACACTGGTAGTGTTTTCCTGGGATTGGGGTACCAAGGTGAACATATGATCTAAGTCTCCTTGAATACCTGGCTGATTACAGGACTAAAGAATAAGTACAAAATGAGTTTGGAATTTTTTATTCTTTTTATTTTTTATTGTTTAGAAAGTAAAGACATACTCAAAGAAAATTCAGTGAAGTTCAGTTCAGTCGCTCAGTTATGTCCAATTCTTTGTGACCCCATGAACCGCAGCACGCCAGGCCTCCCTGTCCATCACCAACTCCCGGAGTTCACCCAAACTCATGTCTATTGAGTCAATGATGCCATCCAAACATCTCATCCTCTGTCGTCCCCTTCTCCTCCTGCCCGCAATCCCTCCCAGCATCAGGGTCTTTTCAAATGAGTCAGCTCTTCATATCAGGTGGCCAAAGTACTGGAGTTTCAGCTTTAGCATCAGTCCTTTCAATGAACACCCAGAGCTGATCTCCTTTAGGATGGACTGGTTGGATCTCCTTGCAGGCCAAGGGACTCTCAAGAGTCTTCTCCAACACCACAGTTCAAAAGTATCAATTCTTCAGTGCTCAGCTTTCTTCACAGTCCAACTGTCACATCCATACATGACCACAGGAAAAACCATAGCCTTGACTAGATGGACCTTTGTTGGCAAAGTAACGTCTCTGCTTTTGAATACGCTCTCTAGGTTGGTCACAACTTTCCTTCCAAGGAGTAAGCATCTTTTAATTTCATGGCTTCAATCACCATCTGCAGTGATTTTGGAGCCCCCAAAAATAAATTCTGACACTGTTTCCACTGTTTCCCCAACTATTCCCCATGAAGTGATAGGGCATAAAAAAAAAAAAAAAAAAAAAAAAAGGACACTAAAGGACACTGGATCCAGTCTGAAGGGACTCCCACTGGATAAATCTGGGACACTTCGACTATCAAAGTCAATAACAATGCCTCTTACAACCAAATAAAGTGAAAAACCATGTATTTAAATTTAAATGACTAAATCAGTGATTTTATAAAGTGGGAGGAATAAAATATTCATTTAGATTTGAATTCCACCTAAAAAATCTATGGGAATAATGGAGGTTCTTCAAAAATGTCACTTAGAGACTCTGATATTCATAACTGTTTTAGGTAAGATTCAGTAATAGTTGTCAAGACTCATTGGAAAAAGACCAAAAATCCATGTATAGTACGTATTATATACCTATATACTACCCTTTTTGTCTCAGAATGGCATAGAAGGAGAGAGAATGAAAAATCAATTATGATGATTTTTTAAAGCAAAAAGTATATATAAGGAAATCTTTTCCAGTATTCTTGCAACTTTGTGAAATAAAAAGTTACCAAAATATCCAACTATTCAACACTTGTGAGTACTATTTTATTCAGTACAAAATGGGATATATAGTATAGTTCTGACTACAGAAATGATGTGGGTAACTCTACTCAGCTGAACCATTAGATTCTAAGCACGTAATCGTCCTCAAAGGCATCAGTATGGTTAAAAAGGTGTTGAGTTGTGGATGAGCCATCATTTTATATCTTACAGTGATATTATTACAACACTAAACATAACATACCAACACTTCTCTGCTTAAAAGTGGGGGCTATCAGAAATATATTTACACAAGGTACAAGGCACAAAAATAAGAACTAAGGTCTGGAAGCAGGCAGACATGAGCTTAGATTCCAGCTCAGCTGCTTTGAGCCCCTTGATATTAGAAAAGTGACTTAGAATCTTTTGTTTCCTCATCAATAGCATGAGGAAATTAGTAACAGTCCCTTCATGGAACTGTCATAGGGTCCAAAGGAGAAAATTCAAGAAAACACCTAATACAAAGCTACATCATAGTTCATTTTTCATATATGTCAGCTACTGTAACTAATAACTAATAAGGATTTCACATAATAGAGGTAACTTGGTACTGGTTCTTCTCAAACCCTACATGAGAAACCCTTCCATAGACTTGAAATCTTAACCAATTCATGATCTAAAATTAAGCTGGTGATTTATTTCACTCACACATCAAGCAGAATGCACTTAGACTTATTTTTCATTACCTTTCTTGTAGAAGAAAAAAGAAAAAAACAAAAGGAAAACTGTATCTAAAGTTAGTTCCTCAAAGTGACACTTCAAATGATTTCTGCTGTTTTCCATTTCTACTTTCATTAGATATGCTCTGACAACATTTCACTGCCTCCACAACCAACCACTTGACAGTTATATAAGATTTATACATACATACATACATACATATATATATATATATATATATATATTAGTTGCAGGACAGAGACATACTGTGTCATTGAAAATTTCAAAGTATTTGATATTTATTTTACTTGGCACTCTGCAATTTTCTAAATGTCAATTTTAAAATGTTTTTATTATTATTAATTGAGCTTTACTCTGGAATCTCAAATGCTTATTTTATTATTGTTTCACTTTGCTAAATAAAGCCAGTAATGCAAGTAAAGCAGAGAAAATCAGTTTTCTTCTCAATTTTTCAGTTTCACATGATTGCAGTGCTTCTCTGCCTCTGGACACTGCACACTTTGATGAATACTGACTTCAGAAGTTTCAGAACAAAACTAAGTTTAGTCAAAAGTAAGACTGGAAAAGAAACATTATTTTAGAAACACTGAAACTGCACAAAGTGAAGAGACAATACATACAGATCTTATTAAGTTAGTAGCTATTAAACTAACAAACTACTATGGTGCTTGGTTAATTTGTTGATTTAATTATTCAACATCTAATTATAGGAAGAGGACAATGCTATTTCAAGTGATTTTAAAAACGTAGTACCATCNGTAGTACCATCTAATATGCTCCCATTTTTGATAATAAAAACAATGAATATCTTTATTGTTTTATTTGTGTCATGGACACTGTCTACTTTTTCCCATCTACTGGCCGTGAAGTGATGACTGTTTAGCAGCAACACAAAATATTTGAGAATATACAAATCCAGCATTAAATGAAGTTAAAAGTTGCATTACAAAACCTAAGCTCTTTTATTTAATAAAATGTACATTTCTTTGAAAGACAAAAGGCATCATTTTACAGACTATCTTCCAAGGATCTATCATTTTCTTAAATATAGCTGTAATCACAGATTTAGCATTATCAAGGTATTTTATAGTAATTTATAAATACAACATTTAAGGGAACTTCTAGTATGCAACTCCACTTATTTCCTTATGAAGCATAGTCTGAACAATTGGTGACAGTTTAAAGTCTGTACTGTTCCACTTCTTAGATTTTTATAGATTGGTATAGAAGTCTTTATCCTATAAAATTAGCCACTGAATTCATTTGGGCTAGCATGTGCCCTGAGAAATGTATCTTTAGGCCTGTGCATATCAATAATTTAAAATCAAAGGGTGAAACAGTATCAACAATTAAGTTCTTAAAACATGGCTTTTAATTAGAAAAGGATGTTAAAATAAGGCAACACTTTAAAGTACTAAAATGAAACCCATTTGTAACATACTGGCAATTAAACATTTCTTTTTTATTATTCCTTAGAAACTCTGTGTTGTACTTACAAAGGCAATCTTAATTTTTTAGTGCTAGTTTTGAATCAAGTATAAGCTGACAGTTGCTAGGTTTCTTATTTTAGGTTTATAAGTTCTCTTGTGCAACTTTTCAAAACTGAAAAACCATTTCTTTCTTTAGGTCTTATGTAGTTCCTGAAAAAATGTTTATTTTTGTTTTTCTGGATTTATAACAATCCATTTTATACATTATACCAAGTATGCTTAAAATAAAACAAAGTGTTAACTGAACTTTATATTCAGAAGTCTGGTATATTGAGGGTCTGAAGATTTTTACACATAACATTTAACATATTTAAGTTAACTAGAAATTTCTCTAGAGGCAGAATATGTAATCTAAATATTTCTGACAAAATGATGATTTTAACCACTTTCTTGGGATTACATTTCATATATTTAACTGCAGTTTAATCAGTGCCTATTATTTGGCATTACTGAGAATGGAGATAAGGTCATACTATAATATTCTTTTCAAACAAAACTTTCTCTGCAGGGGAAAACCATTTACTTACTTTGTATTTTTAGAAAACACATCAACACTTCCATTTTTAAAAGGTAAACGGAATTTGTGCAATATACCACTTGTACCACTAGTTAATACAGAGATCTGACCATACTTACAGCTTCAAGGCAGGGTTGGGCTTTTATCCAGAACATCAGTTATATAAGAAAATATGTCTGTATTTAGCAGAAGAATGATTGATCTAAAAAAATCCCCAAGAGTAGCAGGAGTGAAAATTCTGTAGAAGGCACAGTAGTCTTTCCCCCACACATAAGCTAATAAGAATTAGCGTTCTACTTCTCAATAACTCAATCTTCCTGTATATAATTTATCAGAGCCTTCTTAAGGCTATCCATATGTAAGGCTGATTAACAAATGTCAAGGGTTTATAAATCTATCATTTCCTTATTTGACTAATATTTAATGGGATCAATTATGCCCCAAGCATTTAGTTACATTTGCGTGCACTTTTCTCATGTTTCAGATTTACTTTCATACCTCTGGGCCTTCACACGTGCCATTCCTCTTGTCTGTAATGACCTTTTCCTTTTTCTTTACTTGGATTATTAATTTGCTTTCAAGTTTTAGGCAAAGTTTGACCTCATGGAAGCCTTCCCAAGTTTTCCATCCAGTACAGTGTGATTCAAAATGTTCCTCTTCTCCATTCATAGATGATTCTCTGATATATCTATAAATGTAGTTATTCCAATATACTATTACGATTTTACTTACCTAATCTCTGGTCAGATTCTCAACACAAACATTATATACAACAGTTAAGATGTTTAATTGTTACTCATTTAAAAGAATCCACTCCATATTTCAGGCAGTTCTCAAAAGTACTCACAGATTTAGAACATTGCATGGTGGCAAGAATACACAAAACTGTACAAAAAAAGGTCTTAATGACCTGGATAACCACAATGGCATGGTCACTCAACTAGAGCCAGACATCCTGGAGGGTGAAATCAAGTGGGCCTTAGGAAGCATTACTAGGAACAAAGCTAGTGGAGGTGATGGAATTCCAGCTGAGCTATTTCAAATCCTAAAAGATTATGCTGTTAAAGTACTGCACGCAAAAGGCCAGCAAATTTGGAGAACTCTGGAGTGGTCACAGGACTGGAAAAGGTCAGTTTTCATTCCAATCCCAAAGAAGGGCAATGCCAAAGAATGTTCAAACTACCACACAATTGCACTCATTTCACATGCTAGCAAGATAATGCTCAAAGTCCTTCAAATTAGGCTTCAGCAGTATATGAACTGAGAATTTCCAGATGTGTAAGGTGGATTTAGGGAGAAGGCAATGGCACCCCACTCCAGTACTCTTACCTGGAAAATCCCATGGATGGAGGGGCCTGGTAGGCTGAAATCCATGGGGTCACGAAGAGTCAGACATGACTGAATGACTTCACTTTCACGCATTGGAGAAGGAAATGGCAACCCACTCCAGTGTTCTTGCTTGGAGAATCCCAGGGATGAGGGAGCCTGGTGGGCTGCCGTCTATGGGGTTGCACAGAGTCAGACATGACTGAAGTGATTTAGCAGCAGTAGCAGCAAGGTGGATTTAGAAATGGCAGAGGAACCAGAGATCAAATTGACAACATCTGTTGGATCATAGAAAAAAAGCAAGATAATTCCAGAAAAAACATCTACTTATGCTTCACTGACTACACTGATGATTTTGACTGTGTGGATCACAACAAACAGTGGAAAATTCTTAAAAAGATGGGAATACCAGAACACCTTATCTGCCTCCTGAGAAACCTGTATTCAAGTCAAGAAGCAAAAGTCAGAACTGGGCATGGAACAATGGACTGGTTACAAATTGGGAGAGGAGTACATCAAACTGTATAGTGTCACCCTGCTTATTTAATTTCTATGCAGAGTACAACATTTAAAATGCCAGACTGGATGCAGTGCAAGCTGGATCCAAGACTGCTGGGAGAAGAATCAATAACCTGACATATGCAGATGACACCACCATTATGGCAGAAAGAGAAGAGGAACTGAAGAGCCACTTGATGAAGGTGAAACAGGAGAGTGAAAAAGCTGGCTTAAAACTCAGCATTCAAAAATCTAAGATCATGGCATCTGGTCTCATCACTTCATGGCAAATAGGTAGTGAAAAAATGGCAACAGTCTCAGATGTTCTCGGACTTCAAAATCACTGCTGACAGTGACTGCAGCCGTGAAACTAAAAGAGACTTCCTCCTTGGAATAAAAGCTATGACCAACCTAGACAGCATATTAAAAAGCAGAAACATCACTTTGCTGACAAAGGTCCATATAGTCAAAGGTATGGTTTGTCCAGTATTCATGTACAGATCTGAGACTTGTGCCATAAAGAGGCTGAATGCCAAAGAACTGATGCTTTTGAACTACGGTGCTGGAGAAGACTCTTGACAGTCGCTTGGACAACAAGGAGATCAAAATAGTCAATCATAAAGGAAATCAACCCTGAATATTCATTGGTAGAACTAATGTTGAAACTGAATCTCCAATACTTTGGACACATGATGTGAAGAGTCGACCCTTTCAAAAAGACCTTGATGGTAGAAAGACAGAGGGCAGGAGGAGAAGGGAGCAATAGAGGAGGAGATGGTTGGATGGTATCAGCGACTCAATGGACATGAGTGTGAGCAAATTCAGAGAGATAGTGATGGACAGGAAGCCTGGTGTGCTGCAGTCCATGGGGTCACAAAGAGTTGGACATGACTTAGCGACTGAACAACAACAAAGCATGTAAGAAGATAATACACAATGATTAAGTTTACATCATTGTATGATGGAATTCATGTTGAAAAATAAACTTGGATGTTTACAGCAGGTGTCTTCCTAATTGCTACAAGCTTAAAACAACTAAAATGTAAGTAAGTGGATAAATAAAACACAGTATATCCACACAATGGAATACTATTGGGCCATAAAAAGAAATCCAGGGAGGGATCTTACATGTATTTTGTTAGTCTCAATAGTTTGTATATGTCAATGCCCCCAAATTGACATACTGATTTAAATTAATTAGAGCTGTGTGTGTAAGTTAACACTCTGATTAAACTGGTATACACACAAATGTTAAGACCAGAAATAGAAACAACATCCTTAAAGGAGAACAAAGCTAGTAACTGGCATTATCAGATACATAGACTCACTTTAAAGATATACTTCACATCATCACGGAAAAATAGTTGTTAAGAACTATGGTGATATGAATGGTTAAGCAGGACACTTTTTTTAACAAAGAGTTTCGGAGCATTTGCATAGGTCAAAGGAATAATCCATTGAAAAGTAGAGGAAATATTTGTCAGACACTTTGACATCGAAAACAAAATATGCCCTTCTGTTTGTCTCTTAGAAATTCTACTCCTAAAGCCTGAATTTGTTTTTTCCTAAATGTAACACCTCCCATTTTTCTCAATCACCCTCTCTCTTTCTCTCTTCCTGTGCTGTACAGAGTAACCTTCAGAAGGGGCTATGTCAAGATTGGATGGTAAAATCCCTTTAAACTCTGAGTTTATGACATATACTTTATTGTATGTGAGACATAGTTTAATAAGGGCACATAGGCATAATGATGGTGCTATTGGTCTTCATTTAGAGACTTCTAGGAACATGGGGGCTCTGTATGGCAGATGGTTTTCTTTTTCTCAAACCACCTCTAGGCCAGCCTCTGTTTCAGCTTGCCAACTCTCCTTCATGGGCCACAGTTTTCTGCTTTCTGCCACAGGTTCTTTACTGAAACCACAGACAAGTGCAGTTGGGAACTGAGTGAGGAGAGGTGCACAGTGATAACTGTCCTAGACAACCTTCCTTTGAACAGACATTTCTGGGAGGCAACTGTGGTTTTCAGATGTTCTGGATGAATGGAGTCCTTACAATCTGCACGAGAAAGTCATTGCAGAGCTCTTTTCCTTTTCCCTTGTCTCTCTGCGATTTTTCCTTTTCTCACACCTATTCACCCAAAACACACCTACTACCCATGCTCTAGTCCTGTTTCATGCTGTGCTTTTAAGGTAACATAAAATAAAAACCATGCTTTGGAACAAAGCAAGAGGAAGTGGCCTTTGATTTATTATGTAAAAGGCAGCGAAAGTTGAAAGTCACTCAGAGGTTTATATTTTAGGACAGCATAGAATAACCAAGGCACTATCAGAAGAAACGGAAGCACGCCCACCCTCTTTCCTTCAAAACGTTAATGAAAATACAGTTCACACCCTTTGCCATTTTGCAGATAATTAAATGCAAGTTGAAAAGTAGAATTCTTCCAGAGTCAGACACAGAATTCAGAAATCCTTAATCCTTGTGTGGTCTTACAGAAATACTTCTTGTGAACCACACTGTTTAAGTCTCTGATAAATGCTGTCATTTATTTGGAAAATAAAACAATGATTTTATAACAGAATTCAATGTTTTAGTGCCATTTACAGTAAATGCCTCTATCTGAAACTCACTGTGATTTGTGGGCAGTCCTCAAGTTTGATTTTTGAATAAGTTTCACCATTTATTTATCTCTTCTATTCCCCTACAGTATTGTTATGAGATTTATAAGCACAGACCAATGAGTTTAAAAGTAAAATATTCTTAGTGTAAAAATGAAACTTTCTCATGGATGCTTTTCAATATATTACTACTGCAAGTGCATATTTATATGATACTTTTGTCTTATTCCTGTTGCATAAAGCAGAAAATATTATATACAAATCAATGGACCATCATTTATATTTTCTTCCAAATTATAATATTTAGAGAGCCTTACAAACTTTTATTGTACTGCCTAGCTAATGTGCTCACAGTAATCATTTTATTATAGTGTTACTTAAGCTACTGCTGCTTTAGGTGTTAACAGCCATATTATTTAATCAATGACATCAAACTGCGGTGTTGAGAATATAACTATACTTCTTCATAAACTGGTAGGTTGTAGTGCTGTGTTAAGTAGAACAAAGTACAATTTATGCCTGTTTTTACCACATATTTTCAGTGCTCATTTTCTCCTAAAGTCTTTTCTGTTAAATCAATGGCAGGAGAGTATTTCATAATAATTTTTGTTTTTCACTCCTTAAATTGAATTAATGACATTTCCTGGTTTCCTTATTGAGTATCTTGAAGTGGAAATTTGACAGTTAAGTGTAACATATTGTTAATTCAGCCCCCAAATAAAGTGAATATCTGTATATTTACAATAGAACAATAATGGCTTTATTCTAATTGCTAAGGAGTTTTGAGCCAAAGAATTTAAAATATTGAGAAAAGCTGAACATATATGGGCATAAATATTTGTTTTTTAGGATGCAGACCTTCTCAACCAAAATGAGTTTTGTATGAGAGCAAAGTGAGTCAGGTAAGTAAATATTCATGGAGATGAGCAATTTCCTCCTGTAAAGTAAATGTTTCAGGAGAAGAAAGAAAGAAAGTGAAGTTGCTCAGTCATGTCCAGTTCTTCGGGACCCCATGGACTGTAGCTACCAGGCTCCTCTGTCTGTGGGATTTTCCAGGCAAGAATACTGGAGTGGATGCCATTCCCTTCTCCAGGAGATCTTCCTGACCCAGGGATAAAACCTGTGTCTCCCTCATTGTAGGCAGACGTTTTTACTTTCTGAGCCACTGGGGAAGTCATGTTTCAGGAGAGTAGGGTACTATGTATGAAGGTAGAAAAGATGATTAAATTACTTGTTGTCCTGGGGAAATTAATATTCTTTGCTGGGAAGGCCATTTATTCTAGATTATTGTACTTATTTAGATTCATAATTGGGACATATGCTTATCTTCTGGCTCATGAGTCAACCTTACATCAAAGTGTTTATGGAAGTTAAAAATAAATTTACTATTCTTCAATTCTTTTGAAGTTAGCAAATAGATTAAACTGAGAACATGGAAGAGTTTAGGCTTCAGAAGAAAATGTTACATGCTTTTTAATGTTTAAATGTATAAATTTAATCTAAACCTTTATTCAATTTGATGATATTTCCAATTTTAGGTATTTCAATGGCTGCTGTCAAAATATACACGCAATACGTGTATCCTCATAACACAAAAACTGGGCCTTATAGTTCTATTATTGCTGCTAAACACTGTTCTAATACTACTTATTGAATTGTGTAATGTAGTATGTGACAAAAATGAGAAATAATTAGGCATATAGACAGGTTTAGTCAGTGCAACATCCCACATGGACTGCAGTCCCTATTCAGCCCAACACTGACACCATCTGGATAGAAACAAAAACAAACCATAGCAGCCAGTGGGCCAACTTCAGAGTGGTTTAGCTAGTGATAACTCAGGGGCATCACCAATTCAATGGACAGAAACTTGAGCAAACTCCAGGAAATGATGAGGGATAGGGAGGCCTGGCATACTGCAGTCCATGGAGTTGCAAAAAGTCAGACATGACTTGGCTACTAAACAACAATTCAGGAGCCCAGGCCATGATTCTAAAAGGATAACCTCTATGGCTTGGAAAATGGTAAGTTGAGGGGTACTTGGTGATGAATAAACCCTTATGGGGTCAGGGCATGTTCAAAGACATGGTTTTGCTGCAAAAGCCTAAGGCAGTTCTCAGGGTCTTAACTTATCCCAGATCATACTGTGTTTTTCCCCTGCACTCAGGAAGTGGGTGCTCTAGCCTGGATATGAGTCCTAACAACCACCCTTCAGGAGAAACAGCAGATTGGGTGCACAGAAAAAGTGTTGACATAGCACTGGGGTGGGATGGCATATTGCCAAAGATGCCAGATTGCCCTTGAAATACAGTGACTAAGTTAATGCAGTAATAGTATGTCCTGTGTGTCCTAAACAATGCCCAATGCAACTGCCAAAGAAATATGGGTCCATCCGTTGGAGTTTCCAACAAGTGAAGGGTTGGCAAATTGATTATACTGGTCACCTCCCACCAAGTGAATGTTTTTAACTATATCTTACTTTGTGCAGACACAGTGTGGGGCCTAACCCAAGCTTTCCCCTGTCACTTTGCAAACCAGGATGCAACTATTAGGGGATTAGAGAAGCTGAATACCATGTATATAGATATCCTTATCAAATAGCATTTAGGGATTACATTTCAAACATCATGCATTAATACATTTCAAAGGAATATTACATTGATGGAGACTACATCTCCATCATAAATATTATCTCCCCATATAAACTGCAAACAACAGTGCTGGTAGAAAGGAATGATGGAATATTAAGACAGCAGATTAAATTACTAATAGGTAAAACCACCTTGGTCAGGTGGACTAAAGTACCATTTCAAGCTCTAATGATCAACCAGTAGTTCCTCTGCCCCCATAGGCCAGACTTACCAGACTGAAGACTCCTGTCAGGACACACAATACTGTGAAGTTTTGCAAGTCACTGGGGATAGCCATAGCTCCCATTCTTGCCATGGACCAGTGTGTTGAGAATACCAAGTCATATCACACCTGGGAGAGGAGTTATCCACTGGAGTTTTGCAGTGGGATAAATGAGTTACTTCACACCCAATCTCCCTGGCATCCCCCTGTCCTGTTCCAATTGAAACCTGCTGATAGATGTACCGTGGAGAGAGAGAACAAGGTGGGGTTTCTGGTGCGGCATCAGGTCCCATCTCTAGTCCATCTACTCTTACCTGGCAATGCTGTCTCCCTTGGTAGACATGCATGGTATACACAATCAGGTCAGATTCCTGAAGCTGCAGCCACATTAATATCTAAGTCCCAGGCCACAGTGTAATTCCTATAGAAAGGGAAGATCTTCCTGTACAAGTTCCTATTAAATATCTGCCATTCCAACCTCAGTCTTCTGCTGTGGTTTCAAGGTACAGAATGGGCACCTGATGGAAACAGCTCTCAACAGTGGGCCCATTTGTACGCCCAGCAAATGAATCTATCCAACTGTTGGGATATGTGGGCAGTTGCACATCTGAGCTCATTAGGATTTCCATGCCAGTATCATCACTTCAGGGAGGGGATTTGAGGGCCCTAAAGCAGTACATTAAGGAAGAAGAACAAGCTAGGACTAGCACTTTTAATTTTTCTGATGTAGACCACCAGGCTCCTCTGTTCATGGAATTCTTCAGACAAGAATACTGGAGTGGGTAGCTGTTCCCTTCTCTGGGGATCTTTCTGACCCAGGAATCAAACCCAGGCCTCCTGCATTGCAGGAAGATTCTCTGCCATCTGAGCCATTAGGGAAGCCCCAATATTACCAATACTGATTTAGTAACCTGGCCTGCAGCACACACTATCAATAACACTGAGCATAGGTACTCTTCCCTGGCTCCATAACCAAACTACATCAACAGGATGCCAAACAAATCACCAAAATATTAGCATCAAAGCCACAGGTTGTTAAACTCAGATTTGGGATGGATTCGTCTTGTTCACGGACATTCGAGCATGCATGAATCCTTACACTGGGAACATAAACATCACTCTGAAGAGAACCAACCCAACTGTACCAGAGATATGGGATGTTTATCACCAGAACCAAGTAGGCATTCTGCCACATTAAAGGACAGCAACTGGTTTGGCACCCCAGGTGTTTCTTGGGTAGCACTGCATGGGATCCAATGACTGTGTGCACAAGTCTTTGACCATGGCTTCCACTGACCCAGCTGGGCTGCTGCACCATGAGTTTCCTTTGGGCACAGGGAAGAATCTGACACATGGTAACAAACTTTGTCAATTTCCCTCTCCTAAAGGTCAGAAAGACATGTTCTGTTTTCACTGATACAATCATGTGGCCACTGTCTTTATTCCCTCCGTTTGCCTGGAGGATATTATAGTGCACATAGAAACCATTACAAAATTCACCCAACTATCCTTAAATGCCAAAGCCTCTCCTTTAGGAATACTGACATATATCTAATGAGAAATTATCTCCTCCAAACTGGGATGCCCTTGAACATTATCACTGTCTCACAAGGAGGCCCCTGTGCCATTACCCAAACTCAAGGTTGTGTGTTTATACCTGATGAGTCTGCTAAACATATCATCTTTAGTAAGTAGCATGAAGACACAAGAAAAGCCCTGAGTGATCTGTCCCCAGCCTAGGGGAT
>SJYQ01000412.1:98652-113174 GCA_006410935.1 Redunca redunca | reverse complement strand
AGAATTAGAACAAATAATTTCACAATTTGTATGGAATTACAAAAAAAAAACCTAGAATAGCCAAAGCAATCTTGAGAAAGAAGAATGGAACTGGAAGAATTAACCTGCCTGACTTCAGGCTATACTACAAAGCAACAGTCATCAAGACAATATGGTACTGGCACAAAGACAGAAATGTAGATCAATGGAACAAAATAGAAAGCCCAGAGATAAATTCACACAACTATCTTTGACAAAGGCGGCAAGAATATACAATGGATTAAAGACAATCTCTTTAACAAGTGATGCTGGGAAAACTGGTCAGCCACTTGTAAAAGAATGAAACTAGACCACTTTCTAACACCATACACAAAAATAAACTCAAAATGGATTAAAGATCTAAATGTAAGACCAGAAACTATAAAACTCCTAGAGGAAAACATAGGCAAAACTCTCTCTGACATAAATCATAGCAGGATCCTCTATGACCCACCTCCCAGAGTAATGGAAATAAAAGTAAGACAACAACAACAAAAAAAGGACCTAATTAAACTCAAACTGTGAGATTAAACAAAAATTTCTTGAAATACCAAGAACTCTTTACTTGAAAAATAACATAGATTGCCCAGCCCATATTTTGAAGGCAATAAATAATCTCTCTGCCTCTTGATTTGTAAAATAACTATGGCTATGTATTATGTTTGGAAGTAGAAGACAATATTGGAATAGTCTCCCTAAAACAGAACATTTCCATTGGGCTTATTGTTTGGTTACTGTTTTAATTCACCTTTGTAGAAAAATAAATACTCTGATACTTAGATAGTGGACAGAAATTGAGGTTGGTATTAAATCCTGGGTATGAAACTGGAGCACTTGTGCTAGCAGATAATGGGAAATGGCCCTCACATTTGATAATGGATACTAAAGTAGCTTCCAGTTTAGAAAATTACTGCAAGAAGATATTGAAACTCCATCAAGCCAACATTCTAAGCTCCTGAAAATCTAGAATGGAGTGAAAGTGAAAGTCATTCAGTAGGGTCCGATTCTTTGTGACCCCATGGACTATAGAGTCCATGGAATTTTCCAGGCCAGAACACTGAAGTGGATAGCCTTTCCCTTCTCCAGGGGATCCTCCCAACCCAGGGATTGAACCCAGGTCTCCCACATTGCAGGCAGATTCTTTACCAGCTGAGCCACAAGGGAAACCCTAGAATAGAGTATTCCCTTAAAACAGAATATTAAATGTTCATTATTCAATGACATGATCCCAGGAGTGTATCTTGTTTTCTCTGTCAGTGTAGAACTGCTGCTATTATTATTACTATTATTTGCATCTTGCCCACTAAGGATAAAAATTATACAGACTGACAAGATAAAATTTGGTAAAGAAATAACCGGAAATGCCCATAACCCTTCGGTGCCGTAACAATAGAGACAACACATTGTCTTTATTAACTAATTCCAAGATATTTTTAGTAATGAAGTATACCTTCTCATCCTTTTATATGTTAAGGGATTATACAGCAAAAATATGACACATAGGCAATCAGATATAATTTTTTTCAATTTATTTTTTGAATGTCAATGCTGGTAAATATCATGAACATGAAGTTGGAGAGGGAGCAGTGAGTCACATTACAAATGTGGTTTGAATACCTGTCTGCTAAATACAATGGGAATGCTGGATTAGTTGTTAAGTGTTTAAGAAAGTCTAAACTACTCCAGGTATTAAAATTCTAGAGTTTGATGTTTCAACCTCAGCAAATATTTTCTGTAATGAATTTTAATACTTGCAATTTTCTTTCCTTCCTTAATTCACTTGTCTAGGGAGGTCATAATCTGTTTATAAATACAGAGCCTCTTGTGCCTGTTCAGAATCATTAGTGCATGAAGAAAAGCAAAAATGAAAACATGATTTAATTTGTCAAGTATAGTTTTTTACAACTCATGAATATTGAAAGAGAAGTTTAATCTTATTTTAAAATGAATGAGTAACTGTGATTAATTTCCTATTATTTTAGTATTCTTAATTCATCATTCAATTAGGTATTTTCTGTGGTTATATTTAAAATTTGATTTCAGAAGAGTGTTTTCAGTATATTTTATATTAGCATAAGAATTTAAGGCATTTTGGAAAACTTAAAATAATTTGCCAAATGATGTCAACTTTTAATTTGTCCTTCTATAGAAAGAACTATCTCATGTTCAATTTTGTGTTTTTTCATATTTCAAAGTTAAATTTATTCTTTATATTCTAACTTAGAAGTTTTTGATCGTAGGAAAAAAAAAAGGATTCTATCTAGTTCTAAAGGTTTTTATTTATGATAACCCTAAACTTGCTATTTTATTATTAAGATTTGGCTAGTTTAATTTAATCTCAGGGTTGGAGGAGCCTAGGGGGCTGCCCTCTATGGGGTCTCACAGAATTGGACACAATTGAAGCGACTTAGCAGCAGCAGTTTAATTTTAATATGAAAGCACTTATTTTAAATATACTATCTTAGGAAATGTGCAAAAATATCTTGGATGTTGTTAAAATGAAATAAGTAAGGTTTTAATTAAAAACCCTTGTGTTCAAAGTTTTGATAGCTTATGGTGAATGATGTCAGATTTGGGATCTCCAAAGAAAATTTAGCTTCTGGACCAGGGGCCAGGCTTGATCACTCAAGAGCTTTTGTGTAGCAGAGTTTTATTAAAGTGAAAAAGGATCAGAGAATGCTTCTGACACAGACATCAGAAGGGGGACAGAGAGTGCCCACCTCGCTAGACTTCGCAAGGGAATTATATACTTTTTTAATTGGCCATTACAGTAAATCAAAAGAATGCCTCAAGGTTGTAAAGACCTTACTAGAGCCACTTCCATAATTTACATTTTAAGATGACAGGATTAGAACTAACAATAGAAAGATTTTACCAGACCCACTCCCATATTATTCATTCTAAGATGTCAGGATTAATCAGGTTTTCAGGAAGGAGAAACTGTCCTCAGGCAGGATACACTGTTGTTATACAATCCTTAGTACAGAGTTTAAACTGAGTTGTTTGTTGGGTAATCATCAGTTCTGAGCTTAATGGAAAAAAATGTTTTGTATGACTAAGAATAAGGAATGTAAAATAAAAAATGTTTGTCCTTTCCTCCTCCTTGAGAATTCCAGACCCCTATCTCCGAGAGCCCCAGACCCCTTTCTTCTTCTCTGGGACCCTGGATTTCTTATTGACCTGCCTAGGAATTGACTCTCTCAGTTTATTTATTATATGTAATTTAAATTGTGTGTAACTTAAATGACACATTTTAAAGACAAATTTACCACATTTTTTTTTAAACTGGAAGTTTATTTTATGTGAAGATTAGAAAATAAGCATTTTCATATTGTAAATCTTAAAATATCTACAAACAAGCCTCTTCTCAAGTTCCTTTAAATAAACTTGTTTGGATCATAAACATATCCACTTGGCTATTATATATGATATTTGTAATATACTTGTAATCATTTCAAATGATTTTCCATTTGAATCACTTACTTTCTCTTTCTTGGGGCTTTCTCTTCTTTGGGGCTCTTTGTCATCACATTTCATGTGTGTGAACTTTTAAAAATACATTCCACCCTGTCTCCTTGGATTATTTTAGGTTAGAATTTTTCCTGTTGTTGGAATTTCCTGTCTGGCCTAGTATGTAAGTTTTCTAGTTGCATTTTTAAAGCACTCTGATATTTAGCTTTAAATAACATACTTGGGTCCTTTATTTGCCAAGTTTTTTGTTTGCATCTCTCTTCTTTCTTTCATTCATCTGATGGGAATGGGGCACTTACATGTATCCATTTGTGATGAGAAGGTTTTTATATTATTTTTTAATGGAATATTATTGGAATTCTTTAGTTAGGACATATGGTTGCAACCAGGTCAGTCCTAGTATGTATACTCAAAGTTATAGTTAAGGAGCTTTTCCAATAAATATGGTTATCAGGTGCTGGACTTAAGGTCTCAAAATCAAGTGTTTACTTTTAATTTAATCTGCTTTCCATTCAATTAGTCTCTTATTTCCAAACACATGTTTTTATGTTATATTCTTTGAAAAAAGCCAATAGTCTCAATAGGTTTAAAATAGAAGATAAGAGACATTTAAAATGCAGCCAACTGTAAAAAAAAAATTATATATAGTTCTCATTTTATTGTTTTTGAAACAAACGCAGGTTTGAGTTTTTTTTTTTTTTCAGAATCACTTTGTAATAACATATCTCTGTATTATGGAATAATGTTTTCCCTTACATTATATAATATAAGGATACTAATAGTATTTCTAAGTTTTGAACAAATGAGTCTTAAGTGTGCTGTTTGTAAAGTCATTTGACCATATGACCCAGAAATACAATATTTCAATACACCTTTGGCAAAATCAATATATCTATGACTATCTGAGGATAATTTATCAAGGCAATTGCATTTTTAACTGTCTATGAAAATTTTGCACAGGAGTAGGATCCATTACATCATGATAGAATATAAATGTATAGTAAATTAGATATTTCTATTTTATTTTAGCAATGGCATTAATCCTTAATGTTATTCCTGTAGGCAGTAGGAACATTTAAAAAATTCATAATGCTACTTTTGAAAATAATAAATTCCATTTTAGCTTATTATTTAGCTTGTATATTTAGTATAGAGTTTAATCACTACCTTTTATATATACTTCCAACAATCATAGTTGATCATTTCAATTGGAAATGAGAATTTAACCATACAAATGTTAATTTTCCCAGCTGAAATTTTAACCCAGCTCAAAGCTAAAATGCAAAAGTGGAATGATTTTGACAGGTGAAAACATGCGGTAGTTGCAAATTATTCCCAAGAGTTTTAATGTCAAATAAGCCCATGCAAAAGTAGTTTGGCAATGAAAAATTATTTTTTTCACCTAAGTTTTTTGTGACAATACTCCATTACATGTATATGCATATATATGTACATGAAATTTCTTTTACTAATCTAGTTTTACATTTACAATGATTTATATGTTAGATAAATTTATTTACCTATTACATAATTTTTCTTTTGCTTTAAGAATTCCCTCTTGACAATCACATATTGTTATCCCATCTGTTGAATAAGCACAACTTAACAAAGGGCAGGTTAATAATCGATGTCTTTCACAAAGACATGTAAGACCAAATTCAAAATCTCAACTCTACCTTCCATTTCTTGACATGCAAAGGTGGTAAATGAAGGTGACCACTCATTTCTTAGACAACATATTAACTTGTCCAGGGTTTTTGACGTCCACATTTACACACCAGGTATAAGATGATTGCACAGCCATCATCTAATTGGCAAGGAATCCTTGACAAAGCTGTAAGTCTCAGGATTTTCCTGCGGTCATTGCTGTTGCCAGAGTCACATAATCCTCTGTCCCATACTGTGTAACCATAGTACTCCTCAGCTTCTGAAGGTAAAGTAAATTGTTTGGAGACAAAGTCTTTCTTATTATCCACTCACTTATTCAGGCAAATTTTAAGTACTTAATATAAATTGCTGTCATTCTTCTAAAAAAAACCAAAAAACTGTAAAAATCTGTTGGCAATGTTTGGGGTGGGGATACAAAGTCAACTTTGATATATTAAGCTGCCAAGAACTAGCCACAAACTAGAATTCATTGACCCAAACATCATGATTACATCATCTCAAGCTATTCTCAAATTCATGAGTTTCACTTTGCTTATATTAACTAGTTTCTTGCACATTCTAACCTTTTCTTTTCTTTGTGTTGGAATTAGAATATTTCGAAGATCTTTAAACTTAAAAATGAACAAACAGTTGTACTTTTTGAAGAAAAACTGTGATTTGGCAAATATTTTAAATCAAAATTAAAATTTTGATGGAAGCAAATACGTCTTCAAATAATAATGATAAAATTTTGTATTATTAAAATGAAGATTAGCATTATATGAGAAAAATGTATAGCTAACATGTCAGAAGAAATTTAAAAGTACTTATAATTTATACCGTTGTGTGTTAAAATCTCAAGCTCTAATTTAAATGTTTTCAATGTAAACTGATTTCTTATAATAATATAATATAATAATACAATAAGCACAGTTTTCTTATTTGCAGCTCTCGTAAGGTACTGAGTATTATCCTTAAAATAGAAAATGACAGATTTTAACTGGTATAACTGGGCTATCAACTGAGAATTTGAAATAAGGAATCCGAAATAATCTACTGAGATTTTTTGTGTCATATTTTGGCCTCAGATATGTGATTTCAGCAAATCACTTTAAACAGTTTCAACCTTAGATACAATATCACATTTTTTTACTTGAGATATTATAAAAATGCAAACATCAAATTTTAACATCATGTTTTTGTTTTAAGAGGCTCTCGTTCATTGTTTTAAAAATACTTATGTCAAATTACTTGAAAGGTGAATAAGTTATGAATGGATCACTGCTGCTGTTAGTTTGGGATTTGTTTTCTACTGACTGTCTTACCTGTACTACTTCAATTTCAATATATTTATCATTGAGTAATAATATGCAAGAAATTCTTATTTTACCTTGTGTTCATTATAGATTTATTTCAGTGTTTTCCAACTGAAAAATATTAAAGATAGAATTTTAAAGAATTCTGTTTCCTCAAACCGATTAATCAGTAATAAAATATATTAATAGAATTCTGTGTTGTATTGAAGTTGTAAGCTTTATGCAATTTATATCTCTACACTATTACTACACTAGATACTACCAGGATTCCCTAGTAGCTCAGCTGGTAAAGAACCCGCCAGCAATGCAGGAGATCCCAGTTCAATTTCTAGGTTGGGAAGATTCTCTGGAGAAGGGAATGGCTACCTATTCCAGTATTCTGGCCTGGAGAATTCCATGGACTGCATAGTCCATGGAGGCACAAAGAGCAAGACAAGACTGAGAAAATTTCACTTTCTTTCACACTAGATACAGTTTGATGTAGCATGTTCTGTCCTGTTCTAAGTTGCTACAGTCATGTCCAACTCAGTGCGACGTTATAGACTGCAGCCTGCCAGGCTCTTCTGTCCATGCGATTCCTCAGGCAAGAATATTGGAGTAGGTTGCATGCCCTCCTCCAAGGGATCTTCCAGACCCAGGGATCCAACCCACATCTTCTATGTCTCCTGAGTTGGCATTGGGTTCTTTACCACTAGTGCCCCCTGGGAAGTTCTTGATGTAACATTCTGTTATACAAAAGTTGACATAGCAAGAATGCAGCTTACTCAGAAAAGCTAATTATCGTGTCCTTTGTCAGGCTTCTAGTAAGTCAGAAAGTTACTTTTCATATTCACATCTGGTTCTATATCCTTTTATAATTTCATCCAATTATACTATCCAACATGCCTTGAATAATCTGATCTACCCATATAATATTTGTGGATTCTATTCTGTATTATAAAACTTTACTATCCAACTCTTCACCATAGTGGTCTATATAAACAAGAACATCCCCATCGAACATACTGNATACTGGTGGGAGATAAATGAAAATCTTATATGCTTTAGAAATTTTAGAATTTAAATAGCAGATATAGCAAAACTTTGCATAATTTTATAAAATAATTATGTTACCAGAACTTTCTCACTTCTCAGTTTCACATCTGGGATTCCAAGTCATAGCACAGTTCTAAAATAATGCATTTGCTTTTATAATTCTATAATGCTCCTTTCTTTTAGTCAAAGAATGACACTATAAAATTTTAAATGAAAGAATCATTTAATTTTGTCTTAGTATTAGAGATATTTTAGAATATTAGGAACAGATAGGTGACAGAGATTTTTGCAGTTGTCAAATATCCATTTATTCCATCTCCCTTGATTCTCCAGTCCTTTTAGATTTATTCATGTAATAAGTTCTGTGTTGTGGACATTGATAATAAATGTGTTGTTCCCAGATGAAGGCATTTAAGACCTAGTATGTGACCCTCCAGCATCCTTTTCCTCTGCTTTGAAGAACTTTGAAATTGTATATTGACATAAAAAACTTATGGATAGAGCTTGGAAATGAACAAAAACAGAATTTTATAGTGTTATACCTTGAAGATTTCAGAGTTACTATTTTACTGCAGTCAACAACTTAGCTTGTTGACTGATAAGGATTTTTTGTTGTTGTTGTTTTTATAGATTGCATTATTGTGTTTGTAGCAGAGGAAAAGCTATTTTCCCTCTTCCCATCTTAGGTTTATTTGGTGGAGCCCTGAGAATTGAAAAAGATCAACAAAAGACAGAAAAAAAACCCAGATGTTTATTAAAATGTGCATCTTCCTGCACATGGGATTACCCAGTTATGAGTAACTCTTAGTGGTGGTCAGAACTTTGGGATATAGAACATCTCAACATAAGAAAATAATATTATGTCTTATTCTTGAACAGAGAGAAATTCTGTTGCCACAAAGAATAAATTTCCCATCATTACACAACTATGATTTTTATTTTAAATCTGTTAATCACATTTAGTTAAATTAGTCAGGAGTTTTTAAGGCATGAAATAACTGAAATGTCCTGTTTTAAAGGACTTCTTTATTTACCTATTTTTTGTCCAACTATTTATTTAATCCAATCATTATCATTTTTTAAACTATTGATTGAAGGCATATTTAATTGCATTATGGCAGGCAGATTCTTTACAATCCACCAGGGAAGCCCCTGAGTTACATGCAATATTTCCAGGAAAATTTTAACTTAGTTCTTTGGAAGTAAATATAGAGTTTCATTTGTTTTTTCTGAGATTCTTGAGGAAAATGAAAAACCATTCAGTTGCTTGTAAACCATACAGATTTTTTATGAAAATAAAATATATATCATCATCTAAACAAATTTATTGTAAATCTCATCCTTTAATGTGATGTGCAGATAATTTGAAGAGAAAGGATATGTTTATGAGGAGTGATATGAATAATAAGATCAGACTAATGCTGAACTGTGTCTACAGATCCTTTAAAAAGTAAAACCCAAGCTAAAACTTTCATGTAGCTCCACTTAGAAAATTATTTTATGAAATTCATTTGTACAATGATCTAATTAAAGATTAATTTCTAATTTTTATGGCATCAAATATTCGCTTTCCTTAGAATGAGACAAAAGAGAAGTTTTCACAGAAAAGTCATCATAATCCCAGGAAAATTGAAGGTGTGTGACTCATAACAGGAATGTTAATTTATTTGTGCTTACTCCAAATAGTTTTATTTTGTCTGATTAAATTATTAGTAATATTTATATTCTAGCTTATAGTCAACTGAACTGTAATCCTTTAAATACTAGTTATATTTTGTAAGACACTAATACCCAGATCCACTTCTTAATTATTGTACTTTCTTTTGCTGTATAATTTTGTAAGATTTGTATAATCATCTTTTAAATACAGCAACAAAGCCCTTCCCTGTAATGACATTTAGCAGCCTGTTAATATTTCATCATGAGGTCACAATCAGGTGCTTCTCTGTATATTGCTCCAAACAATTTTTCCTTGGATAATATTTATACCTATCACATATTGGTATTAATATGAGCCCTTGGCCTGTCACACTAAATAGTATTTCTGGTTTTCTTAAATGATCAATTTCAGACTAGGCTATTCTCCAAAACCATCATGACTTGGCCTCTTAATTCTTCTGAGTAATCAGTCTTCCAGGAATGAACTCCCTGCATAAAAGTTCAGTGCACCTTTGACTCCATGCACTTATTCTTTTGGAAAAGGTGTTAATACTCTCCAGTCACTTGGGCACCATTTGTTCTTAAAGAGTCACACAGTGGTTGCATATCTTAATGCAAGGATTACCATGTAACATTATGGTAAAACGAGTAAATAAGTAAACATAAAAAATACATTAGAGAAGGCAATGGCACCCCACTGCAGTACTCTTGCCTGGAAAATCCCATGGACGGAGGAGTGTGGTAGGCTGTGGTGCATGGTGTCTGGTGTCGCTAAGAATCCGACACAGTTGAGTGACTTCACTTTGACTTTTCACTTTCATGCATTCAAGAAGGAAATGGCAACCCACTCCAGTGTTCTTGCCTGGAGAATCCCAGGGATGGGGGAGCCTGGTGGGCTGCCGTCTATGGGGTCGCACAGAGTTGGACATGACTGAAACAACTTAGCAGCAGCAAAAAATAAATAAATAAGTAAAGGGTGAGGTTTTTTCTTATATATAAGGTTTTGATTTCTATACATAAATGTCTTTTCTGTCCTTGCCCTCTAATGTATCAAGTTATTCCTTGAGACTAAAATATTGCCCTTTTTAGACCTTATTCCCTGAACCTTAGTCAGGACTTCTTAATTTCTCTAGACCAATAGGCCAATGCTGCATACTTGAATTCTCTATTAATTTGCTTGAGGGTGATTGCCATACTTCCAATAGTGCATGCAAAATTTGCATTCTACTGCAGAATAGGTATACTTTTAGAGCAAATTTACCTCCTTTGTTTTGAATGTTGTGAAAGCCAGTGAAGTCACAAATAGAATTGGAATTAGCTAAAGCTGTGGGAAATTAAAGATTCAATACACAAATATTTAATTTTTAAACATTGAGATGCACTTTCAAACTGTTTGTTGATTGTTTTTNGCTATTCAGCCATCCATCTATCCATCAATCTATTTGTGCTCCGTTATTCATTCTGTACTCCAAGGCCCAATTTGCCTGTTACTCCAGGTGTTTCTTGACTTCCTGCTTGTGCATTTCAGTCCCCTATAATGAGAAGGACATCTTTTTTCGGTGTTAGTTCTAGAAGGACTTGTAGGTCTTCACAGAACCATTCAACTTCAGCTTTAATACAAAAATCAGATTGATTATTTCAATACTGAAATCAGAATGATTATATTCTTTTCAGCCAAAGATAGAGAAGCTCTATCAGTTCAGTTCAGTTCAGTCACTCAGTCGTGTCCGACTCTTCGCAGCATGCCAGGCCTCCCTGTCCATCATCAACTCTCGGAGTTCACTCAGACTCATGTCCATCGAGTTGGTGATGCCATCCAGCCATCTCATCCCCTGTTGGCCCCTTTTCCTCCTGCCCCCAATCCCTCCCACCATCAAAGTCTTTTCCAATGAGTCAACTCTTTGCATGAGGTCGCCAAAGTACTGGAGTTTTAGCTTTAGCATCATTCCTTCCAAAGAAATCCCAGGGTTGGTCTCCTTCAAAATGGACTGGTTGGATCTCCTTGCAGTCCAAGAAACTCTCAAGAGTCTTCTCCAACACCACAGTTCAAAAGCATCAATTCTTCAGGTCTCAGCTTTCTTCACAGTCCAACTCTCACATCCATACATGACTACTGCAAAAACCATAGCCTTGACTAGACGGACCTTATTTGGCAAAGTAATGTCTCTGCTTTTCAATATGCTATCTAGGTTGGTCATAACTTTTCTTCCAAGGAGTAAGTGTCTTTTAATTTCATGGCTGCAATCACCATCTGCAGTGATTTTGGAGCCCCAAAAAATAAAGTCTGACACTGTTTCCACTGTTTCCCCATCTATTTCCCATGGAGTGATGGGACCAGATGCCATGATCTTCGTTTTCTGAATGTTGAGCTTTAAGCCAACTTTTTCACTCTCCTCTTTTACTTTCATCAAGTGGCTTTTTAGTTCCTCTTCACTTTCTGCCTATACAGCCAGCAAAAACAAACCGGGAGCTGACTGTTGTTCAGATCATGAACTCCTTATTGACAAATTCAGAATTTTGTTGAAGATATTTGTTAAATTAAAGAAAGTAGGGAAAACTACTAGACCATTCAGGTATGACCTAAATAAAATTCATTATGATTATACAGTGGAAGTGAGAAAGAGATTCAAGGGATTAGATCTGATAGAGTGCCTGAAGAACTATGGACAGAGATCTGTGACATTGTACAGGAGGCAGTGATCAAGACCATTCCCAAGGAAAAAAAAAATGCAAAAAAGCAAAATGACTGGCTGAGGAGGCCTTACAAATAGCTGTGAAAAGAAAAGAAGCAAAAAGCAAAGAAGAAAAGGAAAGATATACTCATTTGAATGCAGAGTTCCAAAGAATAGCAAGGAGAGATAAGAATGGGAAAGACAAGGGAACGTTTCATGCAAAGATGGGCACTTTAAAGGACAGAAATGGTATGGACCTAACAGAAGCAGAAGATATTAAGAAGAGGTGGCAAGAATACACAGAAGAACTGTACAAAAAAAGATCTTCACGACCCAGTAATCATGATGGTGTGATCACTCACCTAGAGCCAGACATCCTGTAATGCAAAGTCAAGTGGGCCTTAGAAAACGTTACTACGAACAGCTAGTGGAGGTGAGCTATTTCAAATCCTAAGAAATGATGCTGTGAAAATGTTGCACTCATGTCAGCAAATTTGGAAAACTCAGCAGTGGCCACGGGACTGGAAAAGTTCAGTTTTCATTCCAATCCCAAAGAAAGGCAATGCCAAGGAGTACTCAAACTACCACACAATTTCACTCATCTCACACACTAATAAAGGAATGATCAAAATTCTCCAAGCCAGGCTTCAACAATACATGAACTGTGAACTTCCAGATGTTCAACCTGGATTTAGAAAAGGCAGAGGAACCAGAGATCAAATTGCCAACATCTGTTGGATCATCGAAAAAGCAAGAGAGTTCCAGAAAAACATCTATTTCTGCTTTATTGACTATGCTGAAGACTTTGATTGTATGGATCACAATAAACTGTGGAAAATTCTGAAAGAGATGGGAATACCAGACCACCTGACCTGCCTCTTGAGAAGTCCAGTAAGCAACAATTAGAACTGGACATGGAACAGGCTGGTTCTAAATAGGGAAAGGAGTACGTCAAAGCTGTGTATTGTCACCCTGCTTATTTTACTTGTATGCAGAGTACATCATGAAAAACACTGGGCTGAATGAAGCACAAGCTGGAATCAAGATTGCTGGGAGAAATATCAACAATTTAGATATGCAAATGGCACCACCCTTATGGCAGAAAGCAAAGAACTGAAGAGCCTCTTGATGAAAGTGAAAGAGGAGAGTGAAAAAGTTTGGTTATAACTCAACATTCAGAAAACTAAGATCATAGCATCTGGTCCCATCACTTCATGACAAATAGGTGAGGAAACAGTGGAAACAGTGATAGACTTTATTTTTCTTGGGCTCAGAATGGTGATTGCTGCCATGAAATTAAAAAACACTCCTTGGAAGAAAAGTTATGACCAACCTAGATAGCATATTATAAAGCAGACATTATTTTGCTAACAAAGGTCCATCCAGTCAAGGCTATGGTTTTTGTAGTGGTCATGTATGGATATAAGAGTTGGACTATAAAGAAAGCTGAGTGCTGAAGAATTGATGCTTCTGAAATGTAGGATTGGAGAAGACTCTTGAGAGTCCCTTGGACTGCAAGAAGATCAAGCCAGTCCATACTATAGGAAATACTGAATACGCATTGGAAGGAGTGATGCTGAAGCTAAAATTCCAATACTTTGGCCACCTGGTGAAAAAAAATTAGTTATTTTAGGAGACTCTGATGCTGGGAAAGATTGAAGGTGGGAGGAGAAGGGGACAACAGAGGATGAGGTGGTTGGATGGCATCACTGACTCACTGGACTTGAGTCTGAGTAAATTCTGGGAGTTGATGATGAAAAGGGAGGTCTGGAATGCTGAAGTCCATGGGGTCCCAAAGAGTTGGACATGACTGAGCATCGGAACTGAACTAAACTGAACTGATTTATCCTCTGTCTGTCATTAAGATAGAAAAATTTTTCCAAATCATCTCCTTTTTCCAAATGATAATATTCTATTCCTTTTATTGCTTTTTTTTTCTAGAAAACATGCATTTTTATATTTGTTTTTTTTTTCCATTTAATTGTACTATGGTAAAAGCACATATGACATCCACCTGCTTAAGATCAATGTTGTCCAGCACATCTATGGAACTTCCTTCTTTGTGTGATTGAACTTCCTGCATGATTAGAACTTTCACATTTCCCCATTTCCAAAGGCACCAAATCACCATTCTATTCTCTAATCCTATGAATTTGACTATTTTATATACTGCATATAACTAGAATTGTGCAATGTTTATTCTTTTATGACTGGGTTATTTTGCTGAACATAATGCATTCAAGGCTCATCCATGTTGTCACATATTCCAGGATTTTATTATTTTGTAAGGCTGACATATATATATATGCATAAAATATTAGATTGTGTTGCATGCATACTGTCATGTCTAACTGTTTGTGAATCCATGGACTGTAGCTTGCCAGACTCCTCTCTTCATGGAATTTTCCAGGCAAGAATACTGGAGTGGGTTGCCATTTCCTATTCCAAGGGATCTTCCTAACAGAGGGATTGAACCTGTGTCTCTAGTATCTCTTGCATTGGCGGACAGATTCTTTAGCCCTTTGCCACCTGGGAAGCATATATACAGTATATATACACATATATATTATACTTATATATATATGTGTGTGTGTATATAAATGTGTGCTTTTATGTGTGTGTATATATGTATACACACACACAGTATCTTTATCCATTTATCCATTTATTCATTGAGAGTAATTTACATTGTTTCCACATTTTG
>SJYQ01000412.1:60227-81323 GCA_006410935.1 Redunca redunca | reverse complement strand
GAAAAACGAGCTCTCAATATTTTTATTTAGTTTGTATTCTAAGCAAATACTACAGAGAAACAATGTAGATTTCTACTAAAACTCTACTTACATTTTTTGTTAAAGACCTGATAATTTCAATTAATTTTTATGTTGGAAAAGGAATTAAAACAACCTTCCAGAGATTTTATTTTATTTTATTTTTTTGCTTAATGTTTCTGAATGGATATGTATAAGAGCATTCAATAACTGAAAAACATGAATGTGTTAGAGTCACATATGGCATCTCAAGGTCTCATTCACAAATATTTTTCTGCCTCCAATTAGACTGTTGTTCCTAATTCTCACATTGAGGAAGAATGAGCTTATCATAGGAGCTAGGTAAAGTCAGTAATTTGTAATAGAACATAGCAATTTGTAACTTCATGATAAAAACTTGATGTCAACATAGAAAAAATATTTTGGGACAAATTGTTATATAAGATGGCTTAGTTTTTTACTTATAAGTGAGTAACCTATAAAGTTGCCATCTTTTAAGACAAAAAGAACAAAAAACAAACAAGCTTATAGAAAATGATTCAGTGTAAAGGATCAGTTCAGTTCAGTTCAGTCGCTCAGTTGTGTCCGACTCTTTGCGACCCCATGAATTGCAGCACCCAGGCTTCCCTGTCCATCACCAACTCCCATAGTTCACTCAGACTCACGTTCATCGAGTCCGTGATGCCATCCAGCCATCTTATCCGCTGTTATCCCTTTTTCCTCCTGCCCCCAATCCCTCCCAGCATCAGAGTCTTTTGCAATGAGTCAACTCTTCGCATGAGATGGCCAAAGTACTAGAGTTTCAGATTTAGCATCAATCCTTCCAAAGAAATCCCAGGGTTGATCTCCTTGCAGTCCAAGGGACTCTCAAGAGTCTTCTCCAACACCACAGTTCAAAAGCATCAGTTCTTCATTGCTCAGCTTTCTTCACAGCCCAACTCTCACATCCATACATAACCAGTGGCAAAACCATAGCCTTGACTAGATGGACCTTTGTTGGCAAAGTAATGTCTCTGCTTTTTAATATGCTATCTAGGTTGGTCATATCTTTTTAAAAAAATATGGATGTTTTGTTTTGAAGATTAATTCCCTTGAAATTTATCTTTAGAAGTATATACTGCATTTGTTCATAAGAAAAGACTGCTGTTCTTACCTCAGCACTGAGTTCATCAAACTATACATTTTTATGTAACAAGGAATTAAAATGGTTATTTTCTGAGGACCAATTTCAATTTATCTTATTTTCTTTATATGCTTTATCTCATTATACCAAAGAATATGGTCTTAGGCAATATATGAAGATTTCTGATAATCTCACAATAGAATCTGTAGCACCATTATTTTTCCTCAGTGAAAATTTCAATCTTTCTCTCAACAGAGTTTCTGGAAATGCAGTCACCTTCTGTGATTCAAACAATAAGTGATTCAAACAATAAGTGCTTCAACAATAAACAAGTGCTATGGTTCTGTGTTTAGCCATAAATAAAAAAAAAAAAATTTGAAGACTAGGAATTTAATAATAATAATTCAATACACAGATATTGAATAAATAAGTAAAATTTAATAATAAATAAATAAATGATACATGCATAATAAACACAAACACATATGTTCATATGTATATAATCAGCTGGTTACCCAGCTTGCAGATGGCATGGTGTAGCATATCTCAGACTCCATAGTTGCTTGAGCCAATCCCCATAATAAATCTCTCCTTATACATCTGTGTATATCCTAATCATCCTGTTAGTCTGAAAAGTACTGACTAATAAAAATACTGGTAATGAGAAGTGGCTTCCCTGGTGGCTCAGATGGTAAAGCATCTGCCTGCAATGTGGGAGACCTGAGTTCAATCTCTGGGTTGGGAAGATACCCTGGAGACGATAATGGCAACCCACTCCAGTATTCTTGCCTGGAGAATCACATAGAGAGAGGAGCCTGGAGGCGCCATCGGGTCACAAAGAGTTGGACACTACTGAGTAACTAACATTTTTCACTCTCACTGAGAAGTGGAAGTGGTACTGAAATAAATACCTAAAACTGTGAAAGTGGTTTTAAAACTAGATAATGAGTAGAGGCTGGGAGACTTTTGAAACACATGCTAGAAAAAGTCTATATTGACATGAATGGACCATTAAAACAAGTTCTCATGAGTGATCAGAAGGAGAGCTATAGAGAAAAGCTTAGTTTTAGAGAATACTTAAATGGTTGTGAATAGGATGTTGGTAGAAATATGAACTGTAAAGAACATTCTTATGAGATCTCAGACAGAAGTGAGGAAGTATTTTATGAAAATTGGATAAGAGGTGATTTATTATTCTAAAATGTCTAAGAGCTTGACCAAACTGTGTTCATGACCTAGCGTTTTATGTTAGGTAGAACTTGTGAAAGATGAAATTGGCTATGTGGCTGAGGAAATTCCACAGCAAAATGTGGAAGGAGCAGCTGGTTTCTCTTGAATACTTACAGCAATTTGAGAAGAGAAACAATTTTAAGATTAAATTATTAATCACAAAGGAAGCAAAACTTAACATTTTGGGAAATTCTTGTCCTATCCATAGTAAAAAGAATTAAAGAAAAATTGTTTGGGAAAAGAATCTTTTAAAAAAATGTAGATATATGTATGTGTGTAACTGACTTACTTTACTGTACACTTTGAACTAACAAAACATTGTAAATCAACTATACTCCAATAAAAGCTAAACACAAATATACACAAATAAATATTTCTAAACCAAAAAAAAAAAAATAGAAGCTTGTTTGGGAGTCAACATGAAGATGTGGCCAAACTTGATAAGACTCTGGATTGGCCATCTTCACAGTAGATAGAAGAGTTACCTCAAAAGAGTTGGCAAGACTGTTCAATGGTGTAAACAGAAGGCTGGACCCATTGTCCAAAATAATGGAGAAATGACCCCCCCAAAGCATTTCGGAAATCACTGGCTGTCCTTCCTGTCACAAGCCTGGTGTGCAGACATTTACGGGCACAAAGATTTTGAAGGAGGGGTTTGCCTCTGTTTGATGCTTGCTCACATTGTGGACACCATTCCCTGAATTCCAGCACCACACTCCTTGGCCAATGCACTCATAAATTCAGTGAGTCCTGGTGTGTCTTGTGCTATATTAAGCAAAAGGTGTGTGAGACCTGGCTACCTCCACCTAGATTTCAAAGGTTGGGGCCACTAACACACAACTGAGGCAGAGACTTGCTGCAGGTGTAACACTACTCCCAAGAGTCCCCACTAGAATAATACTAGTGGAGGCTTGGGAATGGGGCCATCCCTCAACTCCCAACTAGCAGAGCGACGAGGTCATGATTCTATTCTGGATAGCTGTAGAAATTCCACCCTAACAGGTGAGAGTTGAGGAGTGGACTCCTTCCCACTGTGTCCAGAAGGCAGAGCATTGAGCCAAGGAGGATTGTCCTCAAGTCTTGGGGTTTAGTGTGGTTTGCCCATTTGATTTTAGACTTCCCTTAGACCTTTTACTCTTTCTTTCTTCATTTATTTTATTTTCTGCAGTGAGGATGTATATCCTCTTCCTGGCTCATCATTGTGTTTTGGAAGGACACAACATATTCAATTTCACAGGTTCACAGCAGGAGAGCAGTTTGCCTTAGAATGAATCATATCTTGAGTCTCACCCATATCTGATCTAGATGATATTTGGATGAGGCTTGGACCACTTAAGGCTTTGGGGAAAATTTACATAGAATTAATATACTTTGCATGCAAAAAGAACTTGAGTCTTGGGGGATGGGTGTGAACTGCTATGGTCTGATGTTTGTATTTCCTCAGTTTTAATCCCCAAGGTAATGGAAATAAGAGGTGGGTACTCTGGGAGATAAATAGGTCATTAAGGGGACCCTCATGATAAACAGATTATTAAGGGGACCCTCATGATTGAGATTAGTGCCCATTAAAAGAGTCCCCATGGAGTTCCCTAGCCCTTTCTGGCTAGGAAGAATACAATAAAAAGTCTGCAACTTGAACGACGGCCCTCACTGACCATGTCGACACATTGATTTTAGATTTCCAGATGTCAAACTACGAGAAATAAATTTCTGTCATTTATAAGCCACTTAGGTTTGTGGTATTTTTTTTTTAATAGCAGCCCTGACTAAGAAATCAACGGAATACATGTTTTTCTTAATACAGTCAGTCCTCCATATATATATACGCCAAACCCAGATACAGATGACTGATATGTGTTATTTTATATCAGGGGTATGATCATACATGAATTTTGGTGTCCATGGGGGGCCCAGGAACCAATTATTCACTGCAGATACTAAGGGACAACTATTCAATAAAGTTTACCTTTGATAAAGGGCCAAAATATCTCAACTTATTTTAGGATATTTCTCTAAAAAGTCATAACCAAGGTCATCTAGATTTTCTCCAGTATTATCCATAAAAATAACTTGCTGAGATTTTTATTAAGAGTGCATTATGTCTATAGATCAAGTTGGGAACAACTGATTGTGGGACTATATTGAGTCTTCCTATCCACGGGCATGAAATATTTCACCATTTATTTAATTCTTCTTTGATCTAGTTCAAGTTTCATACTTTACACAGCATCTTATAAGAAAGTGTTGAGTGTCATCAGTTTTATTTTATATCATGCAGTGGCCAATTGAAAACATAATACCAGTGTATTATTTAGTGTTTTATTGTTCCCTCTCTCCATTTTCCTTCACTCATGTCAAGATTGCTTTGCCAAACAATATACTGGCACATATACTTTTTTCTCAGGCTCTACTTTCTGGAGAACCCAAGCTCAGACAATTGATGACAAATACGCATATGAAGGCTTCCCTGGTATTCAGTTCACTTCAGTTCAGTCAGTCAGTCATGTCTGACTCTTTGCGACCCCATGAACTACAGCACACCAGGCCTCCCTGTCCATCACCAACTCCCGTACTCTACCCAAACCCATGTCCATCGAGTCGGTGATGCCATCCAACCATCTCATTCTCTGTCGTCCCCTTCTGCTCCTGCCCTCAATCTTTCCCAGCATCAGGGACTTTTCAAATGAGTCAGCTCTTCACATTAGGTGGCCAAAATATTGGAGTTTCAGCTTCAACATCAATCCTTCCAATGAACACCCAGGACTGATCTCCTTTAGAATGGACTGGTTGGATCTCCTTGCAGTCCAAGGGACTCTCAAGAGTCTTCTCCAGCACCACAGTTCAAAAGTATCAATTCTTTGGCCCTCAGCTTTCTTTATAGTCTAACTTTTACATCCATACAGTTAAAAAAAAAAAAATTCTTCCTGAAATGCAGGACACCCGGGTTCGATCCCTGGGTTGGGAAGATCCCCTAGAGAAGGAAATGCAACCTACTCCAGTATTCTTGCCTGGAGAATTCCATGGACAGAGGAATCTGGTGGCTACAGTCCATGGAGTCACAAAGAGTTGGACATGACTGAATGACTAACACTTTCACTTTCACTTTCACTTTCACAGCCTTATAACCAGTTGATCCTAAAGGAAGTCAACCCTGAATGTTAATTGGAAGGACTGATGCTGAAGCTGAAGCTCCAATAATTTGGCCACTTGATGTGAAGATCTAACCCATTGGAAAAGATCCTGATGCTGGGAAAGATTGAAAGGAGCAGCAGAGAATGAGATTTTTAGATAGCATCACTGACTCAATGGACATGAATTTGAGCAAACTCCAGGAGACAGTGAAGAACAGAGGAGCCTGGCGTGCTGCAGTCCATGGGGTCACAAACAGTCGGACACGACTTAGGGACAGAACAACAATATCTTGGCCTTGGAAAGTAGACCCTCAGATTAAGAGCAAAGAGCTTCAATGCTCAGAGTTCTGATAAAGACCACATTGCTGATAGTGATCATAACTCCTGGGACTCAGTAGTACAAAAAGCATTCATAATGCTTTGAATGAGTTACAAGTGTAATCTAGGCCATTAGGATGTGTGGTGTTTGTGATGTTAAGGCTGCACAGGGCTATGGCAATTATATAATTATATATTAGGACACTCTCTCCAGTACCTGGGGATCAAATATTACCTCATAGCATACTGTGGTGGCTTCTCTAAAATTTTTCAGAAGCTACAGTCTTAGGACAGAGCCTAATTGTAAGGGTTTAGAGGCAATGGCAACCCACTCCAGTACTCTTGCCTGGAAAATCCCATGGATGGAGGAGCCTGGTAGGCTGTATTCCATGGGGTTGCTAGGAGTCAGACACGACAAAATGACTTCACTTTCACTTTTCACTTTCATGCATTGGAGAAGGAAATTCCAACCCACTCCAGTGTTCTTGCCTGGAGAATCCCAGGGACGGGGAGCCTGGTGGGCTGCCGTCTCTGGAGTCGCTCAGAGTTAGACATGACTGAAACAACTTAACAGCAGCATCAGCAGACTATATATAGCATAATTAAGTGTGAAACTTCAACAAGTCTCATCTGTCAATTAGGATTTTGATAGGGAAAGAATAGAACTCTGAAATTTGTGATGAGGAATATGGATGGTCAAGTCTGATAAATCTGAATTCCTGAATTCCACTGAATTCATTATTTCAGCAGAAGCTGCTCCCACTCTCTTATTAGAGGAAAACAACCTCCCTTTGAAATGACCTAACTTGAATCAGATGCTTACAGAGATGAAGCTCATTTCCATAAAATAATTTTCCCTACCTCCTTTCATTGATGCTAAGACAATTACAAGCATCAGATTAAGCACAGTCCAACCCGGGAAATAAAATCTCTCTTTCATAAGGAAGAAATAAGGAAATAGGGTACACATTAAAGGAAGTAAAGAACCTAGTTAATTTTTGCTGGCAGGAATTATTGGACAATATTTAGGCATAGATCTTGAGTGTATTCATCAAGGGTCAGAAAATACGGTTTAGTAGGGAACAACTTAATTATTTTTGAGAGTTTATTTCCATTGTAAAATATCCTAATAACCTATTAATCTGGCTACTTAAATCCTGCACTCAACTACAATAAACTAGGAATAAATGTTGTTGCTTCTTTGACATAGTAGTAAGAATAAAATCAAAAGACTCAGAGGATATAGGAAGGTAAAATAAATTTAATACTTGAGAACTGAGAATGCAGAATGGCCTAGATACTATTATTTGCAATAAATAAGAAGTGAATTTAGACAAGATCCTATGGTTCCTACTTAGGTCTATTCTTTGCCAGGGTAACTCTGATGCCCATGTTAACTGTCTTTTCATACAAATGAATTTCTTTCAACATATGCTCTAAGTTGATGGCAATTCCTTATGACCAACTGATGGAGCTGGATACATCTCCACTCATTCACAGTTGAATTATTGCACTATGTATTCTGTGAAAAGAAACTATTGCCTCACTACAGCTCTCTACTATAAAGTCATGGTTCTAATACACAGTTATAAGGGGCATTATTCCAGTGGGAAAAGTCATGTGAGGTCACCTTCTTGTCACTTTCTATGGATTAGAAGTAGTTGGAAGTATAGATATACATGAAATCTAGGGAAGAGGTAAAAAGTCTGATTGGTTGATCTGGATTTGGACATTCAAAAAAAGAGAAGACTAGAAGGTAAAGATTTAGCGTTCTGGGGGAGAGACATGTGGGTAGACACATGGGAGTGGGCATACAGCATGTGGATCTTTGTTTTCTGAGTTAGTGCATTCCAGAATGACTAACACTATGGTTTTCTGTCAGCCTTTTCTCTCATACCACCCAAGTTTGGGTAGTAGCCCATGAACAACAAAATTGTGTAAACAATGAAATCAATGGATCATAATACCTGTATTAACAATTATAAGCTGATCTAGCTAAATGTTACTGCTGCATAGCCACCTTGCCCTTAGCAGAAACCAGTGATGGTCTCTCGGGATGATTTCACCCCCAAAGACTAGTTGTGTGCTCAGTGCCAGGTCACCTATCTTAAATTCCTTCCTGCTCTGAAAAGGCAGCAATACATGCTCACTGAAGCCCCTACTTATTCTGGATATGAATTCATCTTCTTCCCTCATAGTCTCTCTGTCAGCACCAGCACACAACCTGATTATTAAAGAATGATAACCCTGTATGTGAGACAGCAAAAGAGACACAGATGTATAGAACAGTCTTTTGGACTCTGTGGGAGACGGAGAGGGTGGGATGATTTGGGAGAATGGCACTGAAGCATGTATCATACCATACAAAAAATGAATCGCCAGTCTAGGTTAGATGCAGGATGCAGGATGCTTGGGGCTGGTGCACTGGGATTACCCAAAGGGATGGTATGGGGAGGGAGGTGGGAGGGGGGTTCAGGATTGGGAACTCGTGTACAACCGAGGCGGATTCATGTTGATGTATGGCAAAACCAATACAGTATTGTAAAGTAAAATAAAGTAAAAAAAAATAATAAAAAAATACTCTCTTATTGACTCTCTTCCTTTCTTCTTTTATTAAACTTTCAGTCTTGAACCCTAGGACTGTGCTAACTGGTACAATAGTTGCACACAGTTGTTACCCAGGCTCTGTACCCTGGAGAAGCTAGAGGAAGGCAATGGGTACCTAACAGTTTTACTTGTTCTTTATCTGACATCTATATCAAAATATTTTATTTAAAGCCACTATTTTCTCTTTTAAGTTACTTTAGCAAAGCTTCTCTGTGGTGTTTATTTTGCATTCAAATTTATCTTCCTCTAACTCAAACGTGATAGTCATCCCACTCAACAGCTTAAAATCATTATATGATTGCTCATCACTGAAGTTAAAATCCAAAGTTCACACCAGGGCATGCACAGTTGGCCATCCTTCAGAAAGAGCTCTGATAAACCTCACACATTCTCTTCCCCTTTCAGTGACTCTGAGTCTTGCTCAGTTTTAAGCCTTTAAGATACTATTTCCTTTGTCTAATCAAACCTTTATGCTTACAATTCCGGGTTTTCTACACTGCGATCTTCTCAACTCATCTTACACATAGGAAAAAAGAAGGAAGTGCTGAAAAGACCAAGTAACAAAATGTGACTTAGATGAAGAGATTATAAATGAGGGAAATCATAGGAAACTGAGAAGTATGATACTTACTGCCTCACAGATATTTCAAAACAAGCCTAGGAACTGGAAGTAATTTAGTATATCCAGGTTTTCACTAGGGTAGAAGTAGTAATTACATGTGTATATTCCTGTCGGGAGCCGACATGTCTACGTCAACGACGCTGCTACTGGAGTGTAGCCCCACCCAAGACACGGCTCTGGGTGGAAGGCCAAACTCTGTACCCCCAACCAAGACACGGCTCTGGGTGAAAGGCCAAACTCTCCTGGAGTGTAGCCCCGCCCAAGACACGGCTCTGGGTGAAAGGCCAAACTCTCAGGGCAGAGGAGGCCCCAGGGGTTTGCAGTACAGTTCGTGGAACCCCCGAAACTGCTTTCTTAGTATGTCTTTCACTTTCGTGCTAATACTTTACCTTCTAGGAATGATTTCTGCTTGTTCTATGGCCGTTCCCTTGCCTGAGGGAAACCACACATGAAGTTCTCCAGCAAGTTTCCCGTGAAATACAGCAAAGAATGAGGCCAAAGCTTACCTTGCCTCCTGGAGTCTGGGTCCCTGTAACCCAGCCTGATATGCGGGGAGTATTTAAATATCAGATCTTTCCCAGCTGGCAATGGAGCAGAAATAAGACTAGTGGATATGCCTTAAATAAGTGAGGAGTGGGTTGTCATTGGTATAAGATAGGGCCTAATACATATAGAGCAGAGTCTCCTCGCAATGCCCACCATAAAACTCACCCTTGAAGGAGGAGGGGTATGTAGGGTTGTGGAAACTAATCTAAAATTTGTTTTCAATCAAGGCCTGTTTTTGTGGTCAGTCTACCATAGAAAATGAGATCCTGGGCTTCTGTCCAGGGACTCTAAGAACAAGAGTTAAAAATTACCAGGGGCCTAGGAGAAAAACAGGCATTCATCTTCAGGCCTTTTTGTTAACCCTGACAGGCCTTTCATTTTAAAGGTACAGAACAAAATACACCTTACGTCCTAGGAGTGAGACCCCCCAAGAGTTGTTCCGGGAAGGTGATTGTCTCAAACAGCTCAAGGAAATAACTTTTCTGAAAAATAACAGCTCAAGGAAATAACTTTTCTGAAAAATAGTTGTACAATGTGATTGTAAGCTAATGAATTGTCTCGGGCTAATAACTAAGACCTATCACTGAAAAGGTTAAGATTTAACCACCAATCAAGCAGCTGCACTCCAGCTGCACCTGTTTGTGGTTTTTGTGCTTATAAGCTGACTTTTATCTTAATAAAGTGGCACTTGGCCATTTCTGCATCCTGACTCTGTGTCAAGTGTCCATCATTCTTATCTCTCTATCTCTCTATCTCTTTCTAAATCGCCGACGCCGCTCATCTCGAGGGTATCCCTGGACCAGCGGGGGCTGGACCCCCGCATGTTCCAGAGTATTTAGCTTTTTGAATGCCAAGATTTTAGTCAAGTTAGTTTACAAAATAAAACATAATAATAGTTATGTATGTTTTCATAAAAGTTATATAATTTATTTTTAAGTTATATAATTTAATTGTCTATTATACATTCTCTATTACATTAAAGAAGAGAGAGGGAGAGATAATAGGCTTTTGTAAAGAGAAAGCTATATAAGAAAAAATATGCATTGCTTCTCTTAACAGCTAACTCTAGAGGACCAGACAATCTCTCCATCTTCTGTCATTATTCATTTATGGCAAAAAGCCTTAGACTTTTCTTTTTCATATGTATCTTCTGAATCAGTCTAACAAGTAGAGTCTCATAGATAATGTGTACCAAAATCTGGTCACTCTCAAAGAGAAATAATTTAACAATACACATTATAAGAAACATTTGTGTCTTTCCTTTTAAAACAAACAAAACCAAAATAAAACCAAAGACAAAACAAATAAACTGATGACTAAAATTTTAGAAATGAGGATCTGACTGGAATAAAGAGATGTTAATTTTGAATTTGTTAAGAGTATATCCTGAGAAAGAGATTCAAGAAGCACTTGAATTGTGTTCTGCCAGACTACAAAATAAAGGAAACTTACAAAGACAAAAACATCAAGGTCACAGTCAGTTACAAAAGTTGCTTATCAAGAATGATAATTGGAGATGGCAAGAAGCAAGGCTGTTTCCTAAGCAAGGATTGGTTGGGGTCTGAAATGTTCACATAGTTACAAGGGGGGGACCTTGGGATCATAAAGTTGCAGCTGACAGATGTTCCAAAACACCTGGTGATGTACTTGGATTTGACAAATTTCAGAGAAAATTCAAGTTTCATCGGTGCAGGAACAGAATGAGACTAGATACTCAATGGCTGTCATTTTCTCTATTCCTAACCATGATTATTTCATTATAATTTTAATTTGTCATCAAAACAAATGTCTGTTTGAGCAATTCCAATACTTCACTCAGGAAATAATATAACAACAATGGTAATAATAGTGGTAGCAATATCAGTTCAGAACTGACAAGAGCAATAGTGTTCATTATAAGAGTGTAATATTGGCAGTAAATTACTTACATGTGAAAGAAATTGTAGGGCTCTTACAATATAGGAGATAAATTTTCCTGACCTACAGCAGTCACCCATTTAGTGAGTGAGTGGGAGGAAATGAATGATTATTTGTACTGGAGACATTTATTACAGAAGTTAATTGTCACGAATTATTTCACAAAATGTACTAATGGATAAGTCCAAAAAATAAAAAGTCTCACAAATTGATAAGTCAGATGTTTCAAGTATCTTTCATCTCCATAGAATAAGTTAGTTAGTGCAACAGTTAAACAAGAGAGGGAGGCAATTAATTTGATTATTACGTGTAGAATTTGGCTCTGGCCAATCTAATCTTAACAAGCTACTCTGCATTAAATACCTTAAACTTTGTTGCCAGTAAGACCTATTCCTGATTCTTCAGACATTCTAAACAACCATCAGTCAAAAAGTTATCAAGACAACTGAAATTAAACTGCTGCTGCTGTTTCTGCTAAGTCACTTCACTTGTGTCCGACTCTGTGTGACCTCATAGATGGCAGCCCATCAGGCTCCCCCGTCCCTGCGATTCTCCAAGCAAGAACACTGGAGTGGGTTGCCATTTCCTTCTCCAATGCATGAAAGTGAAAAGTGAAAGTGAAGTCACTCAGTTGTATCAGACTCTTATTGACCCCATGGTCTGTAGCCCACCAGGCTCCTCCATCCATGGGATTTTCCAGGTAAGAGTACTGGAGTGTGGTGCCATTGCCTTCTCCAGAAATTAAACTAGCAAATGTATTCAGTAGCTTCTTCCACATAATATTCAAATTAAATTCATTAAGAAGCAATACACTGAGGATTTCACTTTTTAAGACTTAAAGAAACCTGGCTAACCTTCTTTCTTTATGCATGATCCATTCACACACTCTCATATTGCATTGGGGGAGTATTTATGTTTGTTTATTTTATTAATTTACTTACTAATTCAGGGTTTTTTTCAACAGGCTTCTATCCCTAATACATAGTGTCCCAATTGGGACATTATGGGTATGAAAGAAAATAAATATTAAATGAATGGCTATGTCTGTAAAATGCCTAAAACTATGTGCATGGTACTATGGCAGGAACATTTAGGACATGCACAGTGAGTATCCCCAAAGTCAGAGACTGGATCTCATTTACTGGAAGATAGATTATTTTTTTCTCAACTCCAAGCACTATTTCCCCATAATCACCTTCAGCTCTTTCAAGATCCTACTTAATCTTGTTGATGTCCTAGAGAAGGGATTTTCTTAGTGCCTACCCTTCAACCATAAGATTTTCCTTTTGAATGGTTCTGTTGCTTCCAATGGGCTTCCCAGGTGGCTCAGCAGTAAATAATCTACCTGCCAGTGCGCATTGAGACTTGGGTCTTCCTGGGTCAGGAAGAGTCCCGGAGGAGGAAATGGCAACCCACTCCAGCATTCTTGCCTCTAAAATCCCATGGACAGAAGAACCTGGTGGGCTATAGTCCATGAGGTTCCAAAGTGTGGGATACGACTGAGCAACTAACTGGGCACATGAACACACACTGCTTCCAATATTCAGGGTATGAAGTGAAATTATTCTATGAGCAGCTGCACCCTGGAGTAACATCTAAGTTGTTTGAATTTTGAAAGATTCAGAACAACTTTAGTGGTCTCATGCCAGCTCATTGACTCTTAATTGTGTTGGTTTGGGGGAGAGGGTAGAGAGGGGAAAGGGTCAAAATTCACTTCTCAGATTTTCTCAGGGACTAAAATAGAGCTCTCATTGTCCCATTTGAACAATCACCAAAATAAATATCTGAAGCATTTCTGGGGAGAAATGAGTACTTTACTTCCTAATCCCAAAGCACCAGAGAAAGCAAGTTCTATTTGGTCTTCAAGGTATTTAAGAAAGGTACATTTAAGAATAGCTTTGAGGTACCCAGGTGTGCTCCCATGAGATGTGGTTGTGAGCATAAAAAAACTTCGATTCACAGGATGGGGTTAATACATGACTAATGCCTAAAAACTCTTAAACAGCCCTCAGGGTGTTTCAGGTCATTCATCTGGAAGCATTTAAACATGAGAGACAATTTATTTGAAATTTTCAGTCAGTTCAGTTCAATTGCTCAATCCTGTCTGACTCTCTGTGACCCCATGAATTGTAGCACGCCAGGCCTCCCTGTCCATCACCAACTCCCAGAGTCCACCCAAACTCAGGTCCATTGAGTCGGTGATGCCATCCAACCATCTCCCCTCTGTCGTCCCCTTCTCCTGACCTCAATCTTTCCCAGCATCAGGGACTTTTCAAATGAGTCAGCTCTTCACATCAGGTAGCCAAAGCATTGGAGTTTCAGCCTTAGTATCAGTCCTTCCAATGAACACCCAGGGCTGATCTCCTTTAGGATGGACTGGTTGGATCTCTTTGCAGTCCAAGGGATTCTCAAGAGTCTTCTCCTACACCACAGTTCAAAAGCATCAATTCTTCAGTGCTCAGCTTTCTTTATAGTCCAGCTCTCACATCCATACATGACTACTGGAGAAACCATAGCTTTGACTAGATGGACCTTTGTTGGCAAAGTAATGTCTCTGCTTTTTAATATGCTATCTAGGTTGGTCATAACTTTCCTTCCAAGGAGTAAGCATCTTTTAATTTTATGGCTCCAATCACCATCTGCAGTGATTTTGGAGCCCCAGAAAATAAAGTCTGCCACTGTTTCCACTGTTTCCCCATCTATTTGCCATGAAGTAATGGGACTGGATGCCATGACCTTAGTTTTCTGAATGTTGAGCTTTAAGCCAACTTTTTCACTCTCCTCTTTCACTTTCATCAAGAAGCTCTTTATTTCTTCTTCACTTTATGCCATAAGGCTGTTGTCATCTATATATCTGAGGTTATTGATATTTCTCCTGGCAATCTTGATTCCAGCTTGTTCTTCCTCCAGACCAGTGTTTCTCATGATGTACTCTGCATATAAGTTAAATAAGCAGGGTGACAATATACAGCCTTGACGTACTCCTTTTCCTATTTGGAACCAGTCTGTTGTCCCATGTCCAGTTCTAATTGTTGCTTCCTGACCTGCATACGGGTTTCTCAAGAGGCAGGTCAAGTGGTCTAGTATTCCCATCTCTTCCAGAATTTTCCAGTTTATTGTGATCCACAGTCAAAGACTTTGCTGCTGCTGCTGCTGCTAAGTCGCTTCAGTTCTGTCCAACTCTGTGCGTCCCCATAAATGGCAGCCCACCAGACTCTTCTGTCCCTGGGATTCTCCAGGCAAGAACACTGGAGTGGGTTACCATTTCCATCTCCAATGCATGAAAGTGAAAAGTGGAAGTGAAGTCTCTTAGTCGTGTCCAACTCTCTGCAACCCCATGGACTGCAGCCTACCAGGCTCCTCCATCCATGGGTTTTTCCAGGCAAGAGTACTGGAGTGGGTTGCCATTGCCTTCTCCACAAAGGCTTTGGCATAGTCAATAAAGCAGAAATAGATGTTTTCTGGAACTCTCTCCTTTTTTGATGATCCAGCGGATATTGGCAATTTGAAATCTTAGGTGACAAAATAATGTATCACTTGTTTGGGGACCTAAGTTATAGAGACACTAATTATTAAGAGAAATAGCAGGAGGGTTGGTAAAGTGTTGGGCTTTCCCGGTGGCTCTAGTCATAAAGAACCCACCTGCCAATGCAGATAGATGTAAGAGTTGTGGGTTTGATCCTTGCGTCAGAAAGACCCCCTGGAGGAGGGCAAGGTGATTCACTCAGTATTTTTGCCTGTAGAATCCTAGGGACAGAAGAGCCTAGCAGGCTACAGTCCATAGGGTTGCAGAGTCAGACACGACTGAAGCAACAGCACACATGCACACATGGGTAAGGGTGTTAGAACGGGCATAGGCAGTATGCCTAGGCAGCCATGTGTTTCAAATAGCTTTCAATGCCCTTGCTCCCCGTTAATACTTACCATACTAAAGATAAAATTCATAAAAAAATGTTTTATCGCTTTCTGAAAACTGTAATCGAACTTCATATAACTAATGTCCATGTTCTTTCTGTTGTGAATAGATTATTGGGTATCTGTTGCAAAAATAGCTCAGATCAGAATTTGAAGAGGTCTCTTCATCATTGGGCTATAAAGTGAACATGATGAAGGAACCTAGTGATATTCATTTGGTAAAGTGATCGGGATGCGTTCATTCCCTCTCTCCATGAAGTTTCAAATTTCGTTTCCTCAAAGATAGTTTAAAGTAGCACTTCAGTGAAACGATTTAGCAAACATTGCTGTAATATTTTATGGTTGACTAAAAATTTGAATTTGAAATGGAAATCAAGTTCATTCAGGAAATCCTCTTACAGTAATAATATATCATTTTAATAGCAAAGTGTCTAGACACCTAATGTCAAATGAAACGATGATAATTTCAGTGCTTTATATCTATCGTATTCATCAGTATAATTATATTTTTTCTGGCCATAATTGAGTATGTTCAACAAGAAATCTGATGATTTAGAAGGAACTATTGGAAAGGAGCTCAGGTGAAATGATCAGTTTACAAGCTCTATTTTAAGGAAATATTTTAAAAATCTGGAGTGATACAAAAAATATATTAACACACACTGATCTACCAAATATAATAGAGGTTTATCAAGAGTTAGTTCATTTGCCATACTTTCTGCAGAGTGTATTTCTGAGTAAATATAACAAAAGCAACACAGTTGGGAGTGGCCTTTGTATCCCATGCTGATCTTGTTCCCTGTCCTTCTTCCTCCAATTAGCCTTGTTTGGATGATGCTATTTATTTTTCCAGACCACTTATTTAAATTTCACTGTGTATGTATGGGCTTCCTTTGTGGCTCAGCTGATAAAGAATCTGCCTGCAATGCAGGAGAACTGGGTTCAATCCCTGGGTTGGAAAGATTCCCTGGAGAAAGGAAAAGCTTCCCACTTCAGTATTCTGACCTGCAGAATCCCATGGACTGTATAGTCCATGGAGTCTCAAAGAGTCAGACAGGACTGAGCCACTTTCACTTTCACTCCTTGCTTCCCTGGAGGCTCAGATGGTAAAGAGTCTGCCTGCAGTGAAGGAGACCCGGGTTCAATCCCTGGATTGGAAAAATCCTCTGGAGAAGGAAATGGCAAACCACTCCAGTATTCTTGCCTGGAAAATCCCGTGGATGGAGGAGTCTGGTGGGCTACAGTCCATGGGATGGCAAACAGTCGAACATGACTGAGCGACTTCAATTTATGTATGTATGTATATCAGTTAGAATATCAGAATCACCAGCTGGTAGTATGTGAGTGGGGTTTCATACAGGATACAGTATAGCCAGCCAGGTGGAAAGAGCCAAAGCCAGAGAATTGGTGAAATAATCATTCTCTGTACCTTCCCTTTGATTTTGCAGTGAACCTAAAAGTGCTCTACTCTAAAAATAAAGTTTTTTAATATAAATTATGAACAAAGTTAGCCTGAGGCACTGGGGTGAGAATGGTGGTGGAGAGCTTGCAACTCTGGGGAAGGATCTAGAAGAAGGACAGCCTGAGAGGCTGCTGGTCCTGTGGTGGTCACTGGGAATTGATGTCTCGACAGTCGGAAACTACCAGTTACTACTTCGCTTCCAGTTTCTAAATCAGTGAGCTCTTTTCATTCCTCAAGTTTAACAGGGCCTATTAAGAAGGTGGTTCTGGGAAATGTAGTTTCCAGGTTTCAGAAAAATGGTGTGGTACTAGGTTGACAATGGAAAGTACAGCTCAAAATGCATCCACAAAATGGAACATGGTTGGGATTTTAATTTTATGTAATTGGTCTCATAATGTTCATCTTATTTTAAATATTTTCTATGGAGTCTCTCAGTATATCTATACATCTTGGCTATCTGTATACATTTTAACAATTGCCAGCAAGAATGATTTTGCTTCATTTTTTTCCATTGTTTGGCTTTTTATTGCTTTCCTTTTGTACTTCTAAAGGCTATGTTATACTTTTGAATAAAGTGCTTTAGAGTAACCATTTTTCCATACCTACTTATAGAGAAAATGTTTCTAATGTTTTCCTACTGATTTTTTTTTGTAGAATTTATTACTTACCCATTATTAAATGTTTAAAAGTCCTTTAAAGTGACTGAAATTATATTATTATGGAGTAAAATAATATCAAGTGTAATTTTGTATCTATTGAGGCTGTAATTATTTCCTCCTGTAACTTATGCAGTGAATTACGTTAAAAGATATTTTGATAATGAAAGGCCATTTTGGGGGAATAATCCTAATAAGATATATGGCACATACTCACACATATAGACCCATGCATGCACACATGTTGAATTTATATTATATACACATATATAGACATTTAATCTAGTCATGTAGATTTTATTTAGGGAGTATTACTATCTAAGACATTTACATTTTAATGTGACAGGTTTAAATTTTCTAATTTCTTATATGTTACTAATATATATTATATGTTTGTCCAAAAGATTTCCCTGCTTTTCCTTTTGGTAAGGTAAACAATATAAAACATAAAATATATGCTTATAGAGTTGCTAATACTCAATGCTTAAATTTTCTTGGGGTAGTGCCCTTACTGTGCCTCTAGTATGGGAAAATCATGAACTTAAGTTTTATTTTCCTTAAATTTTTTATGTATGTAGACAATTTTAAATAGTCAATTTTGGCAAATTATATTTTCCAAGACTGAGAATGTAGTGCTATTTTAGAATATTAGGATACACTTAATATATTACTTGAATCTCTTTTTAATTGGCAGCTTGTTTCCTTTTAGTATTTCTTATGTTATTTAAGTGTGTTTTCAATTTGTAATTGAATACTTTTGCATGAGGTTTTCTCTTGGTATATATTTTTTCCAAAAAATAACTTCCAAATTTTTCTTTATTATCACTATTATTTTTTGTTCTCTTTTTGCATCCATTAATTGTATGATGCTTAGTTTTCCCATTTTTCTACTTTTGAAAACTGAAATTCTGAATGGGAAACTGTAGTTGACTGGTTTTGTGAAGAAAAACATGACCTTATAGAAGTAACAACAAAAGATGATAATGTTTTCATCATGGGGAATTGGAATGTGAATGTAGGAAGTCAAGAGACACTTAGAATAACAGGCAAGTTTGGCCTGGGAGTACACAATGAAGCAGGGAGAAGGTTAACAGAGTTTTCTCAAGAAAACACACAGGTCATAGCAAACACCTTCTTCCAACAGTCTAAGAGTTGACTCTACACATGGACATTATCAAATGGTCAATATGGGAATCAGGCTCATTATGTTCTTTGCAGCCAAAGATGGAGAAGTTCTATGCAATCAGCAAACACAAGACCTGGAGCTAAGTGTGGCTTAGATCATCTCCCCTTATTTCAAAATTCAAGCATTTTTTGAAGAAAGTAGGGGGAACCACTAGGGCATTCAGATATGACTTAAGTCTCTTCCGATTATATAGTAGAGGTGATGAATAGACACAAGGGACTAAATCTAGTAGACAGAGTGCTTGAAGAACTATGGGCAGAAGTTTGTAACATTGTATAGGAAGCAGTGACCAAAACTATACCAAAGAAAAAGAAATATAAGAAGGCAAAGCAGTTGTCTGAGGAAGCTTTACAAATAGCTAAGAGAGAAGACAAGTGAAAGGCAAGAGAGAAAGAGAAAGATATACCCAATGATTGCAGAGTTCCATAAAATAGCGAGGAGAGATAAGAAGGCCTTCTTAAATTAAAAATGGAAAGATATAGAGGAAAATAATAGAATAGAAAAGACTAGAGATCTCTTCAAGAAAATTGGAGATACCAAGGGAATATTTCATGAAAGACTGGTCACAATAAAGTACAGAAATAGTAAGGAGCTAACAGCAGCAGAGGATATTAGCAAGAGGTGGCAGGAATACAGAGAAGAAATGACCCAAGCAACCGCAATGATGTTGTCACTCACCTAGAGCCAGATATGCTGGAATGTGAAGCCAAGTGGTCCTCAAGAAAAATTACTACAAAGAAAGCTAGAGGAGGTGACAGAATTCCAGCTGAGCTATTAAAAATCCTAAAAGATGATGCTGTTAAAGTGCTGCACTCAATATGCCAGCAAATTTGGAAAACTCAGCAGTGGCCACAGAACTGGAAAAGATCAGTTTTCATTTCAATCCCAAAGAAAGGCAATGCCAAAGAATGTTCAAGCTACCATACAATTGTGCTCATTTCACATGCTAGCAAGTTTATGCTCTAAATCCTTCAAGCTAGGTTTCAGCAATATGTGAACCAAGAACTTTCAGATGTACAACCCGGACTTAGAAAAGGCAGAGGAACCAGAGATCAAATTGCCAACTCTGTTGGATCATAGGGAAACCAAAGGAATTCCAGAAAAACATCTACTCCTGCTTCATTGACTATGCTAAAACCTTTGACCATGTAGATCACAACAAACAGTGGAAAATTCTTCAAGAGTTGGGAATACCAGACCACCTTACCTGTGTCCTGAGAAACATGTATGAGGGTCAAGAAGCAACAGTTAGAATGGGACATGGAACAATGAACTGGTTTCAAATTGGGAAAGGAATATGTCAAGGCTGTATATGGTCACCTTGCTTAATTAACTTCTATGAATAGTAAATCATGCAAAATGCTGAGCTGGATGGATCACAAACTTGAATCATGATTGCCAAAAGAAATATCAATAACCACAGCTATGCAGATGGTACCACTCTAATGGCAGAAAGTGAAGAGGAACTAAAAAGCTTCCTGATGAGGATGAAGAAGAGAATGAAAAAGCTGGCTTAAAATGCAACATTTGAAAAACTAAGATCATGGCATCCAGTTCCATCACTTTATGGCAAATAGAAGGGAAAAAGTGGAAGAAGTAGCAGATTTTATTTTCTTGAATTCTCAAATCACTGTGGCCGGTGATTGCATCCATGAAATAAAAAGATGCTTGCTCCTTGGAAGGAAAGTGATGACCAACCTCAACAGCTTATTAAAAACCAGAGCCATCCTTTTGCTGACAATTGTCTATATAGTCAAAGCTATTGTTTTTCCAGTAGTCATGTGTGGATGTGAGAGTTGAACCATGAAGAAGGCTGAGTGCTGAAGAATTGATGCTTTTGAATTTTGGTGCTAGTGAAGACTCATGAGAATTCCTTGGACTGCAAGGAAGTCAAACCAATCAATCTGAAAAAAAAAAAATCAACCCTGAACATTTACTGGAAAGACTGATGCTGAACATAAAGCTCCAAGATTTTGGCCGTCTGAGACAAAGAGCCGATTCATTGGAAAAGACCCTGATGCTGGGAAAGACTAAATGTAAAAGAAGAGGGTGGCAGAGAATGAAATGGTTAGATAACATGAAGGACTCAGTGGACATGAATCTGAGCAAACTCTGGGAGATGGTGAAAGACAGTCCATGGACTGCACCGCAGTCCATGGGGTCACAGAGTCAGGTAGGACTTAGCAACTGAACAATAGCAACAACAAATCTTTATCTTGAATTGACTTGGGTAATGCAGAAATTGTATTTGTTTAACTATCAAATGAAGCTGAATCTACTTTTTCTTTCTGATAGAAATGATATATATTTTATCAAGTGTTAACTTTTATGTTCATCTTAAATTTTAATGTCAACATTGAAGACA
>SJYQ01000412.1:50114-60188 GCA_006410935.1 Redunca redunca | reverse complement strand
GTTAACTTTTTACTTATGAAAGAAATATAAATCCAGCCTATATTACTTACATTCAAATACTAATTAAATCCTTATTCACTACTTTTTGATGCTTTAAAAATTGGAGGTCACTTTATAATATTATATCCTCTCTAACTCTTGGCTCTACTCTTCTTCAAGATGATTTATTCTCAGATCCACATAGTAGCCCAATAGCTGTCATCAAACTCAGTCCCATATCTTTTAACATTCAAGTCTAGTTTTGTTAGTTTTCTTTTTTAAGAAGTGTTATCCACCAAAAGCCATCCTTTTGCTTATTCCATACTGTTAATATAATTCTCATTTCACTCTATACATAGATTTCTAAAAATAACCCAAGTGACTGACTAAAGCACATTTTGACAATAGAAACAGAAATTACCAAGGATATGAGGAACAAGTTTCCCTGCCTGTCAAGAGGCTGGAGCAGAGGAAAGAGTAAGAAGATGAGGGAAAGGACAGTGACATAATGGAAGTCTAGAATATGTATGGTTTGGGAACCATTCAAATGGCATTGGTTTTTAATCAGAGAGAAATATGAAGCTGCTGGAGTGAAATGTGAAGCTGCATACTAATAATATGATAGCAATATTCTAAGAGCTTTGATTCTGGCTACTCTCTTTAATATAGATCGTTGGAAAAGGTAGAATAAGGGAGAACATTTTAGACCACTTTGGCTCCACCATTTACTAGCTGAGTACAGTTGAACACATTACTTAAATCAGCTGTACCAAATTTTCTTTCTCCACACAATGAGAATATTAGTAGTACCTAACTTATGGAGTTGCAGTACTAAATATATTATTTAATGCATATCATGTGTTTAGAACAGTACACGGCCTTACAAGTATTAAATGCCCAGTAACCACAAGCTATGAGACTGATCATTCTACAGGGTCTTATCTGGCTTCTACCTCAGGATAACTCATAAAAAAAAAAAAAAAAAAATGACTCTGGAAGCAAGTTCATTCTGGCTCTTGCCTCGTGTGTTCAGTNTGTGTTCAATTGCTCACTCATGTCTGACTCTCTGCACTTCCATAGACTGTAACCTGTCAGGCTCCTCTGTCCATAGGATTTTCCTAGCAAGAATAATGGGGTGGATTGCCATTTCCTTCTCCAGGCCCTTGCCTCATAGCTACCTCTTAAAAACAGGGAAATGTGTTCCTTTTACAATATAGAAACTTTTTTTAAAAGAGAAGCTTCAGAGTACAAAAAAAGAGGGAAAATTTCTTCTAGGTTTCAATCTATCTCCCAGTTTTACTTCCCTACTACAGATCAAACTAAGCTCCATCTAGAAAGTTATTCTCCCATCCATCTCAGATCGCGGGCAGTAGATAGAAAGGAATTCCCACAGGATCCATCTGCTTCTAAATAAAGTAGCTTAAGTCTTATATCATATCTTTCTAATATAATGCTATTGACTGAAAGTGAAAAAAAAAACATTACATCCCAAATCTTTTCTGTAACAAGTACTTTAATGTTTCCAATATTACTGAGCCAGATTTTCATTCCCTTTACCACTCTAGAGGATTGTACACACCACTACCTGTAAATGGCTCACTTGTGCTTTTGGTGAATAATTATACTCTTCTGTCTAGTTGATGACATCTCAGTCTGTGACTTGCTTTAGCCCATGAGACTTGAGTCATTAAGCTTTATGCCATAGTTATGTTTTAATGTCAAATTAGAGCAGAAGATATCACTGGAATTACATAGTTCAACTCACCCTCTTCTTTCCCTTCACCACAAAAAACACGTGCTCTTCAGGTTGAATCTTGGAATGGAGACAGTCTGACACAATTTAGAGCTAAACTGAATTAAAGCTCATTTTTGATCATCTATCTATAATGTTAATAAGAAATGTGTCATTTCAATCCACTTCAATATTGGAATTGTTTGCTAGGTGAAAGGTAGATAATGGGTGCATGCTATGTTGCTTCAGTTGTGTTAGACTTTTTGTGACCCTATGGACTGTAGCCTGCCAGCCCTCTCTGTCCATGGGATTCTCCAGGTGAGAATACTGGAGTTGGGTTGCCATGCCCTCCTCCAGGGGATCTTCCCAATACAGAGTTTGAACCCACATCCCCTATATCTCCTGAATCAGCAGGCAGGTTCTTTACCACCAGCGTCATCTGGGAAAGCCCTGAAAGATAGATGATATAACTGCTAAAATGCAAAACAAAGAAGTTACACCTGTTTCACTATTCCAGACCAGGATACAGGGGTTCTTATATTTATTCACTCTGTTCTTACTCAGTTTATTCTGAATTGTTAGAATGGTGATTTTTATCTTGTGCCTAAATACTGAACTTTTAAAAATTCAAGTGACAGAAAATCTAAGCCAAAAGAAAAAGAAAAGTAGATGGAATTTATTGGTATATGCAACTCAGAATCCATGAGCTTCAAGCAGAAATGAAATCTGAGATTCAAATAATTTCCCCAGGACATGTTCTTTAATTCTATTCTGTTCTAGATTCATGCCAATGTATGGCAAAACCAATACAATATTGGAAAGTAATTAGCCTCCAATTAAAATAAATAAATTTATATTAGAAAAAAACTAAGAAAAAAAAAAAAAAGACCCATGTGGTATTATGGTGGCTGCCAACAACTCTTGGCTTAAATTCTCAGAAGTACACTTATAATTATAATATTCAGTCATTGAGTACTTTCAGTGTGCCAGGCAATATTGTATGAAATTTACATGAATTAACTCATTTCATCTTTGCAATTATTCCATGAAGTAGAAACTGAGTTTCCTTATTTTATAAAGAAATAAATGCATAAAACATTAAGATGCCTTGCAATATCCATGATGAATAAAGACCTAATACAGAAGAGTAGATACTTGCAAAAATATTTAAATAGAAATATTAAACTTATTTTTAATAGTTCCAATTGAGTCATAATTCTATCATTAATTTAGTCTCTATGTTAAATAATATTCTAAATACCCAGATGAGATGTATGTTTTCTGTTTAGCTGGGTAGAATTTTTTCATCTGACAATATATAGACAGATTGATGAGTAGAGTCTTTCCTCAGGGAAAAATAATGGTATTTGTATTAGATGAATTATGATGTATGCAATGTCAAGAAATTTTAAGCACCTGAGAGTTATGCTCAAAGTTAGCCTACCAAACATTCATGGATATGGAGAAAAGATATGAGATTCCTGGTTCAGGTACAATGAAATTTGTTATGACATAGAAACAGCATGAACTTTCTGTTTTGAAAGTTCCATGTGTTCCAAGGTGATGAGACAGAGCAGTGCAAGTGGATGATGGGAATTTAGGCTTAAAATAAGTGGACCATTCATTGACTTATAAAAGTTAATCTTCCTATTTTATGAAATTTACCAATAAATCAAAATATAGGACATATTTAACAAATTGCTTGCTTAATATTAATAATTGACTAGATAGCAATGTGGGAGACCTGGGTTCAATCCCTGGGTTGGGAAGAGCCCCTGGAGAAGGGAATGGCTACCCATTCCAGTATTCTAGCCTGGAGAATTCCATGGGCTATACAGTCCATAGGGTCACAAAGAGTCAGACAAAACTAAGCAACTTTCACTTTCAGATAACTGTCTAGGAGGTGTTATTATAATTATCATCTTCATCATCATTTTAATGAGAGATTTTGCAAATAGAAGTTGTACAAAATAGAAAATTTTATATCTGATTTAGATATGATGACATGCTATATGTCTTAAGTATTAAAAAAAATCATTGTTTTATAAAATTAAGACATAGGATAGTCCCATTACTAATATTCAAAGTCAAACCTAGAAAAAGTTAAAGAATTAGGCTGTTGTATTTATTGACACTTAAATCCAGTTTCCTAGTATAAATTCATTTTCTTAAGTAGAAATAAAAAAAAAAAGAACGTTCTTTTGCTGTGGTCTGAATCCATGGATCTTCTTCAGCATTATTTTTCTGCTTACTCTACGACTGTTTCAATACCGTAGTGCCTCTTTCAAAGCTGCTGTTCCTGCTTATTTATAAACTTTCTAAACTCAAGTAACCATGCTTCCATGAGCAGATTGAGCTATAGTCAAAATGGCATAATACTTAGGCTTATACAACTTAAATAAATGATACAAGTAACATAGTTGAATTCAAGTTCACTTAGAAGAAGCAGGTTAATTTACTTGTATAATAAGAAAAGAGTTAGTCCTAAGGCTTAGAGAGTAAGAAGCATAATTTTCTTTGTCTTAAAAAAAATTTATTACTCTTTCAAGTCCTTATTTTACTGGAGTATTGAAATCTTGATTTGCCTAAAATCACTATTCCCATTTTTCTTAGGGCTCTTTTTAGGGCCAGTGTAGCTTTGGTCTCCATTGCACTGTTTTTTTGTTGTTGTTTTTTGTTTTAATCTGTTAACTTTTCAGTAGCTCCTATCTCTCTGGAGGACACGGGATTTACTGTGATCACTCAGAGCAGGATGTCTCTCTGGAAACTACCATCTTTCTAAACCACATGTCCATTTGTCATATCTTTCCCCCTTCTGCAATCCACTGCTTCACTAAATCAATCCTTTTCCCCTATGGTATGGAGATGCTGGTAAAAGAGAAGAGAGCATACAGGGAGGCTTTGGTTTTATTGATCATTTACCTTCCACATCTTTTGTAGAAAAATTTTTTTCTTCTGAAAGATTCTAAACCTCTGAAAAGTAAAATCCAAGCTATACCTGAGAAGCTCAGAATGGCCTAATGAAGATTATAAAAGAAAACTAAATACTGGAGAAGGATAAATTGTTAATGTTTCAAAATATCCTTTCATGCAGCACACATTTGTTACAGCTTTAAAATCAAAGCAGCAGATTAAAGAACAAAAAAAAAACCATGCTGAAATGGCTTGTCTAAGAAAAACATGGAAGTGCTATTTCAGAGAAAGAAATACTTAGGAAATAAGTCCTGGATTCACTAAATATACCTTCTTGATTACATTGGATATGGTGTGGGGAATAGACTGTTTGAAATCACTATAAATTGTTCCCTTAGAAGATTAGGTTTGGGATAAAACTCAGAAAGACCTTCCCAGGGGGCTCAGTGGTAAAGAATCTGCCTACCAATGCAGGAAAGAGAGGAGATATTGATTCCATCTCTGGGTCAGGAAAATCCTCTGAAATGGCAACCCACTCCAGTATTCTTGCCTGCAAAATTCCATGACCAGAGGGGCCTGGTGCACTACAGTTCATGGGGCTGCAAAAGAATAGGACATGATTGAGCACATATATACACACAAAGATCAGAAAACTAGAAATTATTTGTAAAACCTGTACGTACCAACATGAGAACGTTTCCATAACACATTCAATAAAAAGCAAAAGTCGAAAAACAATGTAACTTTATCTCACTTTTAAGTTAGTGAAATATTTTTTTTGTATAACTTGTATAACCAGTGTAAAACTTGTCATTTTAATTTTCAAAGAAAAGTATTAGCAATGTGAGTTTTAAAACTTTATGTAAAAACTTGTTAATGAGCCAAGAGTTAACACATCAAGTCTAGTATAGATGTCAGCCCTGCTCAATGTTTGAGGCTATTAGATGTCCTTACATAATATAGTTGTAAGGATTTAATAAATATAAAATATTTTAGTATTACTACCTATAAAACTCCCTTAATCATTCCTGGCTAGATATGCCAGTACCTTAGAGAACAGAGAAGAGTAGGAATAGTCACGTCAGTTTTATAGTCTTTTGCTTTAAGTACTTCTTGTGTCTTTAATTTTTTATCAACCTTTTGCAATGAATCATGCAATGAACTCTTGTGGAATCTTGAAGCTTGTTGGCAGCATCTGCATACCAGTTAAATAGATTTCCCATTCTGTTTGTTTGATTTGGAAGCCCTTGCTTTTAAATGCACTTCTTAAATGAACAGTCTTGTCTAACTGGAACATTCCCATAGTGACTATTATGATTCTAGGCTATTTTAGTAAGACTTGACCATTTTTGTAGCTATCTGCAGCTTCTACACCATAGTTCTTAGCCATAAGCAGGTGTTCCAGAAAGCAGTACACTAGTCCTTTGAAACTTGCACTAAGCCTTTAGCTTAGCTAGCTTTGGGTGTTTTGGAGTCATTGAATACCCAAGAGTGATGTACTGCTAGACTGGGACTTTTTGTGGCATGTTGCAGTGTACCTCCTTGCACAGATGTTTTCTCGAGGTTGGCGGGTGACCTAGTCTGAAACTAACCTGTTCTGTGACCAGCTTATGCTAGCAAGAGAGTCTTAGCACTAGGTGATGAGTGCTCTAACAGCATTTAAGTGCTTGTTCCCTGCCCATCAATTTTGTGTCTCTGGTTTCTTTGAATCCTGTTAATGATAGATTGAAATATAAACTACCAAGGCATTAATAATCACTGTTTCATGGCTTGAAATTTGGTGTATTTTCCATTATTTATATGACAATCTACATTAAAAGCTCTTAGTAATTAAGTTGATTCATCTGCTGCATGTATACCAAGGTGCTCCTATCATCTGGTGGTTTTAATTGAAACTACAGACAACAGTGAATTAGCATCTCTGTTAGACTAATGGTGGGGCTTCCAGACTAAAAATCATTTCCAAGAGGGACTTGCAAAGTCTGTTCAGGCATAAGGAAATCTAACAGTTACATATTTATATTCTATGAGAAATACATACGCTTGTAAATTTGTATCCAATAGCCTTCTGAGAAAAGTTACTTATCTATACTGTGCATGTAAGACTCTGTACCTCACAGAACTAAAGCAATTCTCAAAGTTTCATAACTTAGAAACATCAGACAGTATCATTTATCCTATACTCCACTGATAAACTGGGGATACATTAATGGGAGTTCAATTTAATAAATTATGAGAAGAGAATTTTCTTCCTGTTTATGATGAAGTTTGTTACTACTAAAATATGAGTGTAAACTGAATGGAAGTTTTCTTATTTCCCCAGTACTGACCTCTTTCATATATTTCCTCCTGTAGTAATTGACAGTCTCTGGAGAACCATCCATCAGTATACAGATCATTTTCTCAGAAATATTCTAAGAAAAAAAGAATAGATGTCTCAGGTGAGAAATATGCTCCTTTCTCACTGGAAATGCTTAGCTCTTTTTATCATATTAGATAAGTAATAGTTCCTTGCCATTTTTAAGAAATTGCTTAGTGCAGTTCCACCAAGACCTGTATTGATGAAGAGTTTGGATCAGTGACAGCATTTTTCAGACTCTCTTGCTCTTCCCTTAACAGTCTGGCTGGCACTGTATACCTCTGTGGCAAACAGGAGTCCTCAAGACTCCTGTCTGCCCAATCGCCCTTTTGAACAATTGGCAGTAGCCACAGAAAAGAATTAACAAACAGCCTTTTACTATAAAACTTCCAGGGGATTTTAAACTTCTATGTCTCCCCACACATTCAAATTCATTAAAATTCCAGCTGAAAAGAAAAGGTAATATAAGAATACACAGAACCTTAACACTATTAGATAAAGCCATATGTTGATTTAATTTATAAAATAAAATAGCATAGAATTACCATGGGGTTTGCCTTAAATTATTGTCTTTTACGTGCCTTCACATTATCTGTGGTATTAACTTGTTATTGAAGATATTTTTGGTCATATCTTCTAAGGCAAAACATGGCTTTGAATTGTATTAATCCCTAAGAAACCAAACATGAGTTAACAGTTTTGTAGCTAACAAGTTTATTTTATGTATTTCAGTTCATATTGTACTGTTAGTTGACTCTGTTCTCTTAATCAAACATGATAAATTCTGTGTCTTATCTTAAGTAAAATAATTTATTTTGTCAATGTTTAAAAAATATATTACTAGACTTGCTCTTGTATAAATAGGTGATATGTGTTACAAAACTGTTGTATAATAAAACAGTCATCCTTATCCATTGTTATAAAATGCAGAACTCTGTTTAGGATTTCTATTGACATATCTTTAAATGCTTAATATATCATTTCCAAATATTGCTCAATTTGTAGATGTATAAAAATGCTACTAGGTCACTTCATTTGTGTCCAACTCTGTGTGACCCCAGATGCGGCAGCTCTCCAGGCTCCCCCGTCCCTGGGATTCTCCAGGCAAGAATACTGGAGTGGGTTGCCATTTCCTTCTCCAATGCATGAAAGTGAAAAGTGAAAGTGAAGTCGCTTAGTCATGTCTGACTCTTAGCGACCCCATGGACTGCAGCCAACAAGGCTCCTCCTTCCATAGGATTTTCCAGGCAAGAGTACTGGAGTGGGGTGCCATTGCCTTCCCCCTGTGTAAAAATAGTTAGTTCAAATATTAAGTATTGGTGGATGTCTATTAAATAATAGGAACCTTGAGGATATAAGCATGTTATCCTAAATGTACATCTTTACGCCTCTATTTTACCTTTAGTCTTCTATGGCTTATTTGTGGTAATACTAGTATTATGTAAGGAAGACGTTAGCTGCTATTAGTCATACTTTTATCTTTATATGCTTATATTATTCTCTTAAAGAGTAATGCTGTCACTCTCAGCTTGCAGTAGCAAGAGTGACATCTCAGTTACTTCAGAGTTGTGTCTGAACATGGATAACAGAATATGATGTAAATAAGTTGCTATTCTTTGATATGTTTAAAGCATTAGTTATTAAACACATTTTAATGCAATTCAGGATCCTGTTATGCATAGTCCTCTGACGTAATAATAACAAAAACTTCCATGCATGGCAACTGACAATTAACTGAAATACTATTGAATAAAGTTAAAAATTCTGCCACATTCATGATTTTAAATATTGTACTTTGGATAATAAGTTCAGTTGATTAGGAATTATATTACAAAAGTAAAGTTTTTCTGTGGTTGGAATTAATGCTAACTTGATATCTCCTTGAAAATATGATATCAGAAATTGTGTATATAAGAGAGAACAGAATAAATATGAGATCAGTTTTTCTCTACCTTTACCTTGCTGGTCTACAAATGTCATATCATGTTTTCCTATCACTGTACTTGTTTTGTGTTTGTTTTTCATTATATTTTCTCTAACTTTTTATGATGATTATTTTAATCTTTATTGGTGGACTACTTAGACTCTCAGCTCAGTTCAGTAGCTCAATCGTGTCCAACTCTCTGTGACCCCATGGGCTGCAGCATGCCAGGCTTCCCTGTCTATCAACAACTTCCAGAGTTTACTCAAACTCATGTCCATTGAGTCTGTGATACCATCCAACCATCTCATCCTGTCAACCCCTTCTCCTCCCACCTTCAATCTTTACCAGCATCAGAGTCTTTTCAAATGTGTCAGCTCATTGCATCAAGTGGCCAAAGTATTGGAGTTTCAGCTTCAGCATCAGTCCTTCCAATGAACATTCAGGTCTGATTTCTTTTAGGATGGACTGGTTGGATTTCCTTGCACACCAAGAAACTCCCAAGAGTCTTCTCCAACACCACAGTTAAAAAGCATCAATTCTTCAGGGCTCAGCTATTTTTTAGAGTCCAACTCTCACATCCATACATGACTACTGGAGAAACCAGAGCTTTGACTAGATAGGCCTTTGTTGGCAAAGTAATATCTCTGCTTTTTAATATGCTGTCTAGGTTGGTCATAATTCTTCCAACGAGCAACAGTCTCTTAATTTCATGGCTGGAGTCACCATCTGCAGTGATTTTGGAGCTCTCCAAAAATAAAGTCTGTCACTGTTTCCACTGTTTCCCCATCTGTGTGCCATGAAGTGATGGGACTGGATGCCTTGATCTTAGCTTTCTGAATGATGAGCTTTAAGCCAACTTTTTCACTCTCCTCTTTCACTTTAATCAAGAGGCTCTTTAGTTCTTCTTCACTTTCTGCCATAAGGGTGGTGTCATCTGCATATCTGAGGTTACTGATATTTCTCCCAGCAAACTTGATACCAGCTTCTGCTTCCTCCAGCCCAGCGTTTCTCATGATGTACTCTGCATATAAGTTAAATAAGCAGGGTGACAATATACAGCCTTGATGTACTCCTTTTCCTATTTGGAACCAGTCTGTTGTTCCATGTCCAGTTCTAACTGTTTCTTCCTGACCTGCATATAGGTTTTTCAAGAGGCAGGTCAGGTGG
>SJYQ01000412.1:32746-49703 GCA_006410935.1 Redunca redunca | reverse complement strand
CTCTCTTGCTTTTTCGATGATCCAGCAGATGTTGGCAATTTGATCTGGTTTCTCTGCCTTTTCTAAATCCAGCTTGAACATCTGAAATTTCATGGTTCACATACTGTTGAAGTCTGACTTGGAGAATTTTGAGCATTAGTTTACCAGCACCTGGGGTGAGTGCAATTGTGTGGTAGTTTGTAAATTCTTTGGCATTGCCTTTCTTTGGGATTGGAATGAAAACTGACCTATTCCAGTCCTGTGGAAACTGCTAAGTTTTCCAAATTTGCTGGCATGTTGAAACTCCAATACTTTGGCCACCTCATGTGAAGAGTTGACTCATTGGAAAAGACTCTGATGCTGGGAGGGATTGGGGGCAGGAGGAGAAGGGGACAACAGAGGATGAGATGGCTGGATGGCATCACTGACTCGATGGACATGAGTCTGAGTGAACTCCGGGAGTTGGTGATCGACAGGGAGGCCTGGCGTGCTGCAATTCATGGGGTCACAAAGCATTGGACACGACTGAGCAACTGAACTGAACTGAGTCCAGCACTTTGACAGCATCATCTTTTAGGATTTGAAAGAGCTCAACTGGAATTCGATCACCTCCCTAGCTGTGTTCGTAGTGATGACTCCTAAGCCCCACTTGACTTCACATTCCAGGATATCTAGCTCAAGGTGAGTAATCACACGATCATGATTATCTGGAGCAATAGGATCTTTTTTGTATAGTTCTGTGTATTCTTGCCACCTCTTCTTAATATCTTCTGCTTTTTAGGGTTAGGGTTAGGCTTAAGTTCCATACCATTTCTATCCTTTATTTTGCCCATCTTTGCATGAAAAGTTCCCTTGCTATCTCTAATTTTATTGAAGAGATCTCTAGTCTTTTCCATTCTATTGTTTTCCTTTATTCCTTTGAATTGATCCTGAGGAAGGCTTTCTTATCTCTCCAGGAACAGAGCTAGATACTGTTGATAGTTGAATGTGCATCAAAATGTGTCCAAAATACTTCATCATGGAATCCTGGACCCCAGACCAGATGTTCTGAATAAGTAGTTACAGTGATAGATTTTTAACAAGAAGCAAGAAAGTATGTGTCTAATACTAGGTGTCTAGTGTACAAGGATTGAGAGCAATCTGTGTATGTGTCAAGATGATAACTAGACATGAATAAATTAGAAATTATTCCAATATCCTTTTGCAAATAGAGATTTTGTTTGGCGAAATACTAGAGTATGATATATAAGAAACTGCATGGTGATCGCCTATCGTAACTGGAGGAGAAAACAAATCACAAAGTAGGTATGTATCCAGAGAATGGGTTAGATTTTTAACAAATTGAGCAGATACAGTATCTACAGAATTTAAGAGAGGTTTCTTGAGTGTGCAGTGATTGAGCTTGGTTAAAAAGATAATTTAGGAAAAGTATTGGTCTATTTCATGCAATAGTTGTGAAGAAATACTCTAAGCATTATCATTATTTTTCATTAGGATCATAATACAGTTACAACATAATATATGAGAAAAGTAATGGAATAAGAAATGCAGATAAAATATTTAAAAATTAGCTATTTTTTAATAAGCTAAACTATATCTTTGGAGAAGGCAATGGCACCCCACGCCAGTACTCTTGCCTGGAAAATCCCATGGAAGGAGGAGCCTGGTAGGCTGCAGTCCATGGGGTCACTAAGAGTCGGACATGACTGAGCGACTTCCCTTTCACTTTTCACTTTCATGCACTGGAGAAGGAAATGGCAACCCACTCCAGTGTTCTTGCCTGGAGAATCCCAGGGATGGGAGAGCCTGCTAGGGTGCCATCTATGGGGTCACACAGAGTTGAACACAACTGAAGCGACTTATCAGCAAACTGTATCTTTAGAAAAATACATAAAAAGGGAAAACTTTTTGAGAGAAACTACTGAATTGAAATTGGAATTAGAGAGTGGGAGCACTGATCTATGATAAAGAAGATGACACAAAAAGTTAATTTCAAAAGAATTTGGAAAAGACATCCATATTTTGATGAGAGAGAGTTAGACATTAATGGGGTACAATAGAGAAAAAATGAAAAGTAAACAGCATAGTTTCAGTCTGGTTTTGATGTTTTTAAATACCCTAGGAGCAAAGAAACACATTACCATAGAATAAATCTAACCAAGTGAAGTGAGATTCTGTTAAAAAAAAAAGAAATAAATAAATTATACTATGACAGTATCCTCTATAATGATGACATTTTAATCTGAAAAACTACAGGCAACTGGTGTGACTTTTATCACAGGTGGAGTCACATGCAGTCTATTTGGTTCTATTTCAAGGAAAAAATCTAAGAAACTGGGGAGTAGAGAATGAGTCAGAAAAAAATGTAATAAAATAAGAAAAAAAAAAATTTGAGTTGTGTGTAAATAGTAACCTTGCCTGGACTACTCCAGAGCTTTACTTCCCTGAATAAATGGTATTTTTATACTTTTCATAGCAAACTTTCTTTTATTTTAATAATTAATAGACTAATTTTAGAGTGGTTTTAGATTTGCAGAAGAATGATCAGCTAATACATAAACCCCATATACTCCCCTCCCAAATATAGTTTCCCCTGTTATATTAACCATTTACATTAGTGCAGTACATGCATTAAAGTTAACAAAGCAATATCAGTACATTATTATTAACTAAAATCCGCAGTTTACAATAAGGTTATACATTTTACGGATTTTTATAAATTGCATATATCCACCATCTCAGTATATTAGTGAATAATTTCACTGCCTTAAAATTCCCTTCCTCTCCTCCCCCAACCTCTGTAACCACTGATCTTTTTACTGCATGGAAACCTTTCCTGATTTGGAACATCCTTTGTGTTTTCAGTTAATTTTTTCACAGGTATCCTAGGCTAAAAAATAAATAAATAAATAAAAATTATAGCTGAAAGACATTAGGTAATTTAAATACTATAGTGTACATCGTTTCTGACAAATGTCCCTGTTGTTCAGTCACTATATTGTGTTCAACTCTTTATGACTCTGTAGATGCAAGCCAGACTTCCCTGCCCTTCACTGTCTCCTAGAGCTTGCTCAAACTGATGTCCTTTGAGTTAGTGATGCCACTCAATCATCTCATCCTCTGTCACTGTCTTCTCCTCCTGCCCTCAATCTTTCCCAGCATGAGGGTCTTTTCCAGTGAATCAGCTCTTCACATCAGATGGCCAGAGTATTGGAGCTTAAGTTTCAGCATCAATTGAGGGTTGATTTCACTTATGATTGACTGGTTTGATCTCCTTGCTGTTCAAGGAACTCAAGAGTCTTCTTTCACATGACAGTTGGAAAAGCATCAATTCTTTGGTGCTCAGCCTTCTTTATGGTCCAACTCTCACATCTGTACATTCTCCCCAAAATTTTAAATATTCTGTGACTCTCTGTGATATACTAGCATGCCTTGGCACATAGTTTGAGTGTCCAGTTACTTAATCTGGTAGTCATGTATACATGTTGGTTTACCTATTTTATACATTAGTATTGATGTCTCAAAAAAAACATTGAATGTAGCCTGTGACTTGATTTGGATTTGGAACAATCCAGCAATTTTCCTGGTTTGAACTCTTGCTCTCCCATCTCTACAGCACTTTAGCTTTAACTCAGTATTGGACTCAAGATTATGGCCAAGTCTTTGGGATATCTAGAGTTGATGGAATTAAATAATTTTTAAGGAGATAAAATGTTCATGACACTCATGTAATTCTTTGTTTTATGAGATATATGCTTGAATTTATGATATGACATGGAAATAATACCTCAAAACCTACATGGTGATACATTTTGTGATGCATTCATTTCAGTTCAGTTCAGTCGCTCAGTCGTGTCCGACTCTTTGCAACCCCATGAACTGCAGCACGCCAGGCCTCCCTGTCCATCACCAACTCCCGGACTCTACCCAAACCCATGTCCATCGAGTCAATGATGCCATCCAGCCATCTCACCTCTGTCATCCCATTCTCCTTGTGCCCTGAATCTTTCCCAGCATCAGGGTCTTTTCAAATGAGTCAGCTGTTTGCATCAGGTGGCCAAAGTATTGGAGTTTCAGCTTCAACATCAGTCCTTCCAATGAACACCCAGGACTGATCTCCTTTATGATGGACTGGTTGGATTTCTTTACAGTCCAAGGGACTCTCAAGAGTCTTCTCCAACACCACAGTTCAGAAGCATCAATTCTTCAGCATTCAGCTTTCTTTATAATCCAACTCTCACATCCAAACATGACTACTGGAAAAATCATAGCCTTGACTAGACAGATCTTTGTTGACAAAGTGATGTCTCTGCTTTTTAATATGCTATCTAGGTTGGTCATAACTTTCCTTCCCAGGTGTAAGCGTCTTTTCATTTCATGGCTGCAATCACCATCTGCAGTGATTTTGGAGCCCCAAAAAATAAAGTTTGACACTGTTTCCACTGTTTTCCCATCTATTTCCCATGAAGTGATGGGACTGGATGCCATGATCTTCATTTTCTGAATGTTGAGCTTTAAACCAACTTTTTCACTCTCCTCTTTTATTTTAATCAGGAAGCCCTTTAGTTTGTTACTTAATTTGTAATTATTCAAATTAGGTGAGATTGTTGTCCCAATTTTTCCAATAAGGAAACTAGCTTAGAGAGGCTAGGGAAACTTTCCAAACTAAAACAGATGATATGAGATTTGCATTGAAGTTTTCTGATTCCAAGTTTCATGTTTTTGTTTTGTTTTTGTTTTTTAAAGTAATGTTTTTTACATTTGTATATAGTGTATGCATTAGTGTTATGGACAATAAAGGTTACTGTAGTTACAAATTCTTTACATAAATTTACAAATTTCAGAAAGAAGAGATAAAATTTTAAGTTAAAGGAAAATAATTATACAATTATATGTATATGTGGGTAGATGTGGATAGAGGTAGATGGTAGATAGATAGATAATAGATAAATGATTGATAGATTATGGACACATGAAGAATGAAAGGGAGAGAGATTTTTCCCTTGTTCCTGGAAAGTTTTCTTTCCTATTGTTATAAAATTATCTTAATGTGCATTTCTGTAGTATAACAATTGTTTTGAAGGTTTATAATAGAAAAAGTGGAAGGTTTTAAACATCTTCATGAGTCCTTCAGTGAGTGGCAGAAAAATAAAGAGGATAAAAGAAAGTCTGAAGAATTTAACCCTTTATATCCTTTGTTGTTTAGTTGCCAAGCCGCATGTGAATCCTTGTGACCCCATGAACTGCAGAAAACCAGGCTTCTTTGTCCTTCACTGCTTCCTGGAGATTGCTCAAACTTATGTCTACTGAATCAGAAATGCCATGCAATTATCATGCTCTCTGTTGTCCCCTTCTCCTCCTGCCTTCAATTTTTCCCAGCATCATGGAAGATGAGTTGGCTCTTCCCAGCAGTTGGCCAAAATATTGGAGCTTTAGCTTCAGCATCAGTCCTTCCAATGAATATTCAGGAATGATTTCCTTTAGGATTGACTGGTTTGATAACTTTGCAATCCAAGGGACTCTCAAGAGTTCTCCAACACCACAGTTCAAAAGCATCAATTGTTCAGCGTTCAGCCTTCTTTATGGTCTAATTCTCACATCCATACATCACTACTGCAAAAACCGTAGTTTTGACTAGACAGAACTTTGTCAGTAAAGTAATGTCTCTACTTTTTAATATGCTGTCTAGTTGCTCATAGCTTTTTTTCCAAAGAGGAAGCATCTTTTAATTTTGTGGCTGTAGTCACCATCTGAGGTGATTTTGGAGTCCAAGAAAATAATTCCTGTCACCTTTCCATTTTTTCTCCATTCTATTCGCCATGAAGTGATGGGATTTGTACATTTTTGATTGGTGCTTACTTTTTAGGGCTTCCCTGATAGCTCAGTTGGTAAAGAATCCTCCTGTAATGCAAGAGACCCTGGTTTGATTCCTGGGTCAGGAAGATCTGCTGGAGAAAGGATAGGCTAGCCACTCCAGTATTCTTGGGGTTCCCTTTTGGCTCAACTTGTAACGAATCTGACTGCAATGTGGGAGACCTGGGTTTGATCCCTGGGTTGGGAAGATCCCCTGGAGAAGGGGAAAACTGCCCACTCCAGTATTCTGTCCTGGAGATCTCCATGGCCTGTATAGTCCAAAAGGTCGCAAAGAGTCAGACACTTTGAGTATGTCTGACTACACTTGCACTTACTTTTTAGTTCAGTTCAGTTGCTTAGTCATGTTTGACTCTTTGCAACCCCATCGACTGCAGCACTCCAGGCTTCCCTGTCCATTACCAGCTCCCAGAACTTGCTCAAATCATGTCCATTGAGTCAGTGATGCCATCCAACCATCTCATCTTCTGTCATCCCTTCTCCTCCTGCCTTCAATCATTCCCAGGATCAGGTCTTTTCCAATTAGTCAGATCTTCACATCAAGTTGTCTTATTTTTAACATATGCCATTTCTAATGAATCAGCTTAAAGGTCACAGTGTTTAACTTGACATCTTTATGGCTTCTTTTGATTCTCAGATTCATAGTTTTCTTAGACATTAATTTCCCATCCCACAGCCTTTTCTCATGACCACCAGGCATTTTACAATGGAATAGATATAAGGGTTAAAGAGTAATGATCAACAGTTATTTTTCCCTCAGGCATATGGAACAGAAGTTAATTACTACCCTTTCATGTATATGTTGGGAGAGAGTTCATAATTTCCTTATTTCTGTCTCTCCGCAGCAAAAAATTTGAAACGACGGACAGACCAGTGTTACAGCTCCGTTTTATTTAGAAAGCAAAGGAAAATACATCCTCGAGGCCTGAGGGTGGGTCGACCCAAAAGACATAGAGAAGAGAAGCCCCCAGCCCAATTTTGGCTCCTTTTTTTTTATGTTTCTTCTCCTACCCCTGAGCCTGCCCTATATAAACTGGGCTAGCCAGGAGGGCTGCTTGTTTTACCTAAGGTCCTCACTCCGGTCCTTGGACCTTCCTTTGTTCTATTTTAGTGGGCTTTTCCCTTCTTTGTCTTTTAGCCACCACTATTTTGGACTCCTTTTTCCTCTTCTAACTACCTAATACATCAGAGTGCTGATAATTTATCAGACCAAGGACACATTCCTCTGAGAACCAGGAATTTGGGACAATGTGTATAGCTTTAGGTTAATGGAACAGGATGTTTATTGAAACAGGCCAAGGTCTCAGAGTCCCTACACTAACTGCCTACCAATTTCTACCTGAACAGTACTTTGCATCCAACAGGTTGAGAGAGAACCAAAATGTATGGAGCACTGTAAAGTTATCTCATGGAATTGTCACAAGAATTGGTAACACTGATGTTATTAGACTCACTTTGTTAATGAGGAAGCTAGAACTGTGAGATTAAGGAATTTCACTATAGTAACTTTCTAATACATAATAAAAAAGAAGCTTTTCCCCCATATACATATATTACTAGTATTCAAAGAATACAGGGTTATATGACCTCATATCATATCTTTTCAGTAAATGTGTTAAATGAAAATATCTCTTGTCATATCAATAAATAACCATCAGTGATTTTTGGCCTCTAAATGTGAGTGAGGGCTCCCAAAATTGTGGTCCAACAGATGCTTCCACCCTCATGGTGATTGCAGAGNGCCTCTAAATGTGAGTGAGGGCTCCCAAAATTGTGGTCCAACAGATGCTTCTACCCTCATGATGATTGCAGAGGAGTTGGCTAATGCAAGAAGAAGCCATCTGCCGCTCCTTAAGGTGAACAAAAAAAAACAAGATTGCCCCCTAGATAGCTGAGGTGCATATGAAAGGAATGAATTCAGTGAGTCCAGAGGCTTGTATCTTCCCCTACATAGAATGCTAAATTCCTTAACTTGATATCTGATCTTTGATATTCAGACTGCAAACTTTGTTGCAAACTTGCATATAACCTGACACCCCCTCCTTCCTCCTAGAAACAGTTTTCTCAGAGCTACTGAGATATGCTGTCTCCTGGCTTGGAGTTCTAAACATTCCTACCAAATAAAATAACTTTACTTTCAGGTTGTGACTATATTTTTTAGCCAACAGATGTGAGTTTTAAAAATATTAATAAAAAACAATGCTGAAAGCTGTATGGAGTTTTAAATTTTCTATGGACCACATTTATCAATATATATGTTGAATTTTGCCTCTCATGAATTGTCTAATTAATTAAAGAAATTAACAATATTATTTAATTTTTTAGTATTTTCCTTTAAACAGTTTTAAAAATTTGTGTTTCAGATACATGATTATACATGATTATTAATGACTATTAGACATTAGGACTTTCTTGGAGGTACAGAGAGTAAAGAATCTGCCTTCAGTGCAGGGGACCTGGGTTCAATCCCTGGGTCTAGCAGAGTCCCTGGAGAAGGAAATGGCAACCCACTTCAGTATTCTTGACTTGGAAATCTCATGGTCAGAAGAACCTGGCAGGCTATAGTCTATGGGGTTTCATAAACCACCATCACCAAATAATAGGATCCTAATAGCGTGATTTAATGTAGAGTCTGTTTTGCTACCTCTAATATGTAAGACTTACTATATCATGGATTAAATTTCCATTTGTATCTGAATTTTCTTATAGGCATTTTATAATTCAATATAAAAATAAAGGCTGAATAGCTATATGTAAAATTACTGATAGTAACTGTTTCTGGTAAGAAAAGAGTGTAAAAGTTTGAGAGATTCAAGAAAAACAAACATAAATTTTATCTGTTAAGATTGATTGTTCTGTTAATATGAAGAGAGATAATGGATCTAGATATTCTGGGTTTTTTTTTTTTTGATATATGATTCTTTGTAGTAGAATCTTAATATTTATTTTCTCTTTCTGTCATAATGGGGAAATTATTTCACTCTTTATTAATAACAGGTTTATACAATAATAATTGCATTACTAGATAGATCGGAGGAGAGATTTCTATTTAAATACATCCCTGAAAATGAATTCCAACTGCCAACTGCTTTTGCTAACTTATGATCCATGCTTCATCTTATTATTAGGAATGACCTTAATAAGTAGGCAGGACTCTGAAACCATCTATATGATGCTATTTTATGGGCACCAGGAAGGCCAACTACCAAAAAATTTATACTCTGCAGCCTGTTATGGTTTCTGAAATCAATTATTTGAGATTTACTCCTCTGTGTCTCAGAATCTTTTCAGTCTTCTGAAACACTTTCAGAATGCAAATAGGGCTCAGATCGTAAATGCTGAAAATCATAGCATTTACATTAAAAAATAAGAAAAAAAAGTAATTTAATTCAGAATTCTTACTTTTCTAATCATGGTAACTGAATACAAGTGATGTAACTAATTAGTGATTGCATGCAAATTCAAACTCAAACTCCTGATTCTCAGTCTGGACCTCTTCAGTTACAATAAATCAGTTCTACAAGATAGCCAAAGATTTTATATATTTTTTTTCTGGAGGAACATCTGTTTTATAAGGTTCTCTATCTATCTACAAATCAACTCTCTGAGTAGAAATAAAATAATGGAAGTAAAACACAAATTTGCTTTAAATGCATTTTGCATTCTTCTGCCTCCTCATAATATCAAGCAGAAGGTCCACATGAGCATCCCTTTGACTTCTTAACCATCTTTTATTGCCATTCAACAAAACCTACAAAAAAAAATAGAACAAGAAAAGTATGTATTAAAAAGTATTAAAATGGTATAAAACTGATGAAGCAATTGTTTGCTATATATCATTCATTTGCTAAGGACAAATAAATGTATATCCTAAAATGTGGTACATATTTCAATTCCTCTTTTCTTCACTCCAAATTGCCTATTTGTCTAGTAATCTTATATAATAAAAAATAAGATATAGATTACCTAACAAAAATCTTTATATATATATTTAGCCATCACTGAGAATTCACAGTAAATTAAAATGTTATACAATTTCAAGGGGCCATTTTTCCTTTTCTATCTATATCACACTGGCCTTGATATTCTTGTGTATGGTTGTCTACCATGATTCCTGATAAAGCCACATCCCACTGCCTCATTCTAAAACGATTATCTCATGCCTTGAAATGGCAACCCACTCCAGTATTCCTGTCTGGAAAATCCCGTGGACAGAGGAGTCTGGTGGGCTATAGTCCAGGGTGTCACACCGAGCCGGACACGACTGAGTGACTGTGCATATTGCTTATAAGACATTAACCACTGATATTTATTTCCTCTATTTGAATTGTTCAATAATAATGATGTATTTTACAGTCAAATTTCCAAGCAATTTTCACAGTCTTCCCCATTACTCACTGAAATTTCTCATAATGGCTGGTACAATCAACCTGCAGTTATTACGGCATCTTAGTGCTTTCAATCCACATTCCTCATGACTCTATAAAAAGTAGTAAAGACATCATACCTTGCATGTCAGATTCATCTGTGGGGAAAACTTGTTGGGAACTGGTCTGAGACTGCATGTCTGAGACAGCAAGGTGGACACTGGAATAGGAGTAGCACAAAGTTGTGATTTTGCTATCTCAGATTGAAACTTGATTTAGCCATCTCTATTCCTCCTCTACAGCAGACTCAGTTCTTTTCTTCACTAAGTATCCATTACACTTTGTGTTTATCTCTGATTCAAAATTTAGGATATTGTATCAAAATTCATGGTTTGAGTATCCATTCTATTAAATACTTAAATATTCCATNTTTAGGATATTGTATCAAAATTCATGGCTTGAGTATCCATTCTATTAAATATTTAAATATTCCATTCATAAAGTAAAAAGCTGTTTTTTTAATTTTTATTTTTAATTTTCAGCACCAAGGAATTTGTTTAGCATAGAGCAAAGGCACAATAAATAGGCTGAAAGAAAGAATGGGGGAAGAAAACATGGAATTATATTAATTTAATATGAAAACTGATTTATTGGAAAAAAAAAAAAACCCTGAAATTGGGAAACTTGATTGCAGAACTAGAAGAGGGCAACAGAGCATGAGATGGTTGAATGGTATCACCCATCCAATGGACAAGAACTTGGGCGAACTCCCAATGATAATGAGAGAGAGGGAAGCCTGGCATGTTGCAGTCCACAAGGTTGCGAAGAGTCAGAGATGACGTGGCAACTGAGCAGCAACAGTTTTGATGTACTAAGAAATCGGTGGCAGAAGATGGGATGACTGGATTCAGTTCAATTCAGTCCGGTTCAGATGTTCAGTCGTGTCCAACAATTTGCGACCACATGGACTGCACCACGCCAGGCTTCCCTGTCCGTCACCAACTCCCGGAGTTTTCTCAAACTCATTCCATGGAGTCTGTGATGCCATCCAACCATCTCATCATCTGCAGTCCCCTTCTCCTCCCACCTACAATCTTTCTCATCATTACGGTCTTTTCAAATGTCAGTTTGTCGCATCAGGTAGTCAAACTATGGAGTTTCAGATACAGCATAAGGTTTCCAATGAATATTTAGGACTGATTTCCTTTAGGACTGACTGCTTTGCTTTCCTTGCAGTCCAAGGGACTCTCAGGAGTCTTCTCCAACACCACAGTTCAAAAGTATCAATTCTTTGGTACTCAGTTTTCTTTATAGTCCAACTCTCCCATCCATACACAATGACTGGAGAAACCATACCCTTGACTAGATGACCTTTGTTGGCAAAGTAATGTCTCTGCTTTTTTTTTTTTAACATGTTGTCTTGGTTGGTCATAGCTTTTCTTCCAAGGAGCAAGCATCTTTTAATTTCATGGCTGCAATCACCATCTGCATTGATTATGGAGCCCCCCAAAATAAAGTCTCTCACTGTTTCCATTATTTCCCCATCTATTTGCCACGAAGTGACAGGACCAGATGATGTGATCTCAGTTTTTTGAATGCTGAGCTTTAGGACAACTTTTTCACTCTTCACTTTCACTTTCATCAAGAGCCTCTTTAGTTCTTCTTCCCTTTCTGCCATAGGGTGGTGTCATCTGCATATCTGAGGTTATGATATTTCTCCCATAAACCTTGATTCCAGCTTGAGTTTATCCAGCTCAGCATTTCACATGATGTACTCTGCATATAAGTTAAAAAAGCAGGGTGACAATATGCAGCCTTGATGTACTCTTCCCAATTTGGAACCAGTCTGTTGTTCCATGTTCAATTCTAACTGTTGTTTCTTGATCTGCACACAGATATCTCAAGAGGGAAGTCAGGTGGTCTGGTATTCCCATCTCTTTAAGAATTTTCCAGTTTGTTGTGATCCCTACAGTCGCACATTTTGGGGTGGTCAATAAAACAGAAGTAGATGTTTTCTGGAACTCTCTTTCTTTTTTGATGATTCAAGGGAAGTTGGCGATTTGATCTCTGATTCCTTTGCCTTTTCTAAAACTAGCTTGAACATTGGGAAGTTCATGCTTCACATATTGTTGAAGACTGGCATGGAGAATTTTGAGCATTATTTTGCTAGTGTGTGAGATGAGTGCTATAGTGTGGTGGTATGAGCATGATTTGGCATTGCCTTTCTTTGGGATTGGTATGAAAACTAACCTTTTTAAGTCCTGTGACAACTGCTGAGTTTTCCAAATTTGCTGGTATGTTGAGTCCAGCACTTTCACAGCATCATCTTTTAGGATTTGAAATGGCTCAACTGAAATTCCATCACCTCCACTAGCTTTGTTCATAGTGATGTTTCGTAAGGCCCCTTAACCTCGCATTCGAGGATGTCTGGCTCTAGGTGAGTGGTCACACCATTGTGGTTATCTGGGTCATGAAGATCTTTTTTGTATAGTTCTTCTGTGTATTCTTGCCACCTCTTCTTAATATCTTCTGCTTCGGTTAGGTCCAAACCATTCCTGTCCCTTATTGTGCCCATCTTTGCATTAAACATTTCCTTGCTATCTCTAATTTTCTTGAAGAGATCTCTAGTCTTTCCCATTCTATTGTTTTCCTCTATTTCTTTGCAATGATCACTGAAGAAGGCTTTCTTATCTCTCCTTGTGATGTTTTGAAACTCTGCATTTAGATGCTTAAATCTTTCCTTTTCTCTTTTTCTTTAGCTTCTCTTCTTTTCTCAGCTATCTGTAAGGTCTCCTCAGACAACCATTTTGTATTTTTACATTTCTTTTTCTTGATCACTGCCTTCTGTACAATGTCATGAACCTCTGTCCATAGTTCTTCAGGCACTCTATCAGATTGAATCCCTTGAATCTATTTGTCACTTCCACAGTATAATCATAAGGGATATGATTTAGATTATACCTGAATGGTCTAGTGGTTTTCCCTACTTTGTTCAATTCAACTCTGAATTTGGCTAAATGGAGTTCATGATCTGAGCCACACTCAGCTCCTGGTCTTGTTTTTGCTGACTCTATAGAGCGTCTCTATTTTTGGCTGCAAAGAATCTAATCAATATGATTTCAGTATTGACCATCTGGTGATGTCCATGTGTAGAGTCTTCTCTTGTGTTGTTGGAAGAGGGTGTTTTCTATCATCATTGCATTATCTTGGCAAAACTCTGTTAGACTCTGCCCTGCTTCGTTTGGTACTCCAATACCTATTTTGCCTGTTACTCCAAGTATCTCTTGACTTCCTAATTTTGCATTCTAGTCCCCAATAATGAAAAGGACATCTTTTTTGAGTGTTAGTTCTAGAAGGTTTTGTAGGTCTTCATAGAACCATTCAACTTCAGCTTCTTCATCATTACTGGTTGTGGCATAGACTTGGATTAACATGAATGGTTTTCCTTGGAAACGAACAGAGATCATTCTGTCATTTTTGAGATTGTATCCAAGTACTGCATTTTGGACTCTTTTTTTGACTATGATGGCTACTCCATTTCTTCTAAGGGATTCTTGCCCACAGTAGTAGATACAGTGGTCATCTGAATTAAATCCTTCTATTCCAGTCCATTTAAGTTCACTGATTCCTAAAATGTCAATGTTCACTCTTGCCATCTCCTGTTTGACCACTTCCACTTTATTTTGATTCATGGACCTAACATTCCAGGTTCCTATGCAATATTGTTCTTTTTAGCATCAGACTTTACTTCCGTCACCAGTCACTTCCATAACTGGAAGTTGTTTTTTTCTTTGGCTCTGTCTCTTCATTCTTTCTGGAGTGATTTCTCCACTGTTCTTCAGTAATATATTGGGCACCTACTGATCTGAGGAGTTCATCTTTCAGTGCTCTGTCTTTTTTCCTTTTCATACTTTTCATAGGGTTCTCAAGGCAAGAATACTGAAGTGGTTTGCCATTCCCTTCTCCAGGGGACCAAGTTTTGTCAGAACTCTCCACCATATTCCATCCATCTTGGGTGGCCCTACAGGGCATGGCTTATAGTTTCATTGAGTTAGACAAGGCTCTGGCCCATGTTATCAGTTAGATTAGTTTTCTGCAATTGTAGTTTTCAGTCTGTCTGCCCTCTGATGGATAGGAGAAGAGGCTTATGGAAGCTTCCTGATTGGGAGACACTGACTGAAGGGGAAACTGGATCTTGTTCTGATGGGCAGGACCATGCTTAGTAAATCTTTAATCCAATTTTCTGCTGATCAGTGGACTGTGTTCCCTCCCTGTTGTTTCACCTGAGGTCAAACTATGGTGGAGGTAATTAAGATAATGGTGACTACCTTCAAAAGGTCCCCTGCATGCACTGCTGCACTCAATGCACCCAATCCTGAAGCAGGCCGTCACCAACCCACACCTCTGCTGGAGACCTCTGGACACTCATGGGCAAGTCTGGGTCAGTCTCTTGTGGAGTCACTGCTCTTTTCTCCTGGGTCCTGGTGTACACAAGGTTTTGTTTGGGCCCTCCAGAAGTCTGTTTCTCCAGTTCTCTGTAAGTTCTGGTGGCTCTATTATGGGGTTAATGGCGACCTCCTCCAAGAGGGCTTATGTCAAACCCAGGTCTGCTGCACACAGAGTCCCTGCCCCTGTGGAAGGCCACTGCTGACATGCACCTTCACAAGAGATACTCAAACACTCAAAGGCAAGTCTGGTTCAGCCTCTATGGGATCTCCTGGTGCACACAAGGTTTTGTTTGAGCCCTCCAAGAGTCTCTTGTGGGTATAGGGTTTGATTCTAAATGTGATTTTGCCCCTCCTACAATCTTTCTGGGACTTCTCTTTTGCCCTTGGATGTAGGGTATCTTTTTTTGGCATGATCCAATTTTCTCCTGTTGATGATTGTTCAACAATAAATTGTAGTTTTGGAGTTCTTGCAGAAGATGAGTTCATGTTCTTCTACTCTGCCATCTTGTAGAAGCAGTAAGAAAGAAAGAAATTGGCAGCAGAAGATGAGATGATTGATCTCTGGTTCTGCTGCCTTTTCTAAATCCATCTTGAATGTCTGAAAGTTCACAGTTCATGTACTATTGAAGAAATTGGTGGCAGAAAATGAGATGATTGGATAGTATCACCAATTCAAAGGATATGAACTTAGGCAGACACTGTAAGACAGTGAGGGACAGTGAAGCCTGGCTTGCTGCTGCCCATGGCCGTCGCAAAGACTCAGACATTACTTAGCCAGTGAACAACCACTACAGGAAATAATTAATATGAATGACAAAAGAGCAGCATACATCTGAGAGTCAGCAAACTTAGGGTGTTCATTTTAAAAATGCCTCGAAAATGCAAGTGCATGTGGAAATTAAAAATGAGTCAAACACTAACATATTGTGTATGTTTATATATTTTTAAATAGATATATTGTTCAAATGATAACTGCTGTGCTAGAATCAATAGTGAAAAAATGGATGGCTGAATTAAGAGGTGAAAATTTGAGATTATCTATATCAGATATGGAAAGGAAAAGAAGCATTCTAATATTACCTCAGTTTGCAGTTTTTAGTGAATTATTTATGCTAAGTGAGTTTAACAATACAGTTGGATATGTTGTATTATTAATGATCCTAGAAAATAATATTTTGGCTTTAAAAAGTTAACAGTGTAGAAAGAGTAGGACCAATTGCAGACATAATATTTTGTTAAGAATCTATTTTCTGAAAGTCAGTATTTTGCATTGAAATCAAGACTGTGGATTATAAAATATAGGTGACTCTATAATGCATTAAGCATGATTTCCTTTTGAGTGCATAATTTTATATATTTAAATATTAAGTAACTTTAAACAAATTTATCCATCTGCTGTTGCTTCAGCTTTTTTCTTCACTCAGCTTTCCAGGTAGATTGCTGTTAGTATTTTGATAAGAAACACTGAACTGAGTTAATCTTTCTTAAAGTAAATATGATTCTACATCTGCCCCAATAAGAATGCTCAAAACTGAATAGGCATTCCTAAATCCTTTAAGGGAACTCATTCAATGTGAAATTGAACAGATGTTGTGATAACTAACAAAATGTATCCTCTCAAAAACTGAATTCAATATATCCAAACTTGAACCTCTTCAAATCTTTATCCCTATCAATCACAACAGCAGTTATCTGATACCGTATAGACACTATTCTAGAAAACTTTTTATTCCTTCTTTGCTTTTTCTTTGTGCTTTTGCATACCTGAGCCTCAAGTTTCTTTGTCTCAAGTAATAAGATACTAGAAATAAAGTGTCAGCTAAAACCAGCTAACATTACTTGTATGAGGAAAGAATTAATAAGTGTTAGTCTTTAATATCAATATCACTTTCACCAAAATCAGTCAGAAACTTCTTATTCAATACATGTTCATTGCACAGGATGATTTTTTCCAGGTAATTTTAATTTCCTGTATGGATTTGTGTTACTATATATGAGCTAACAACCTCTTGTGTTAGTCACTCAGTCATGTCTGACCCTTCGCCACCCTGTGGACTGTAGCTCGCCAGGCTCCTCTGACCATGGAATTCTCCAGGAAAGAATACTGGAGTGGATTGTGATTCCCTTCTCCAGGGTATCTTCCCAGTCCAGAGATTGAACCCAAGTCTTCTGCATTGTAGGCAGGTTCTTTACCATCTGAGACACCAGGGAAGCCCAATAAACTCTTAGATCAGTCTTTTTCATTTTCAGTGTACTTAACTTAACAAAACAATATGTGTCTTATTTTTATAT
>SJYQ01000412.1:8956-23815 GCA_006410935.1 Redunca redunca | reverse complement strand
TAAAATTTCTAAAGGTAATTTTGATTAATGCCTGTATCATAAAGTTTATAATCTCATAAAGTGATCTGTTTAGTAATGATGAATGGATATTTTCTGCTTTTCATTTTAAAATTCCTGTTAGTTTTGAGTCACAATTCAAATGCATTACTCTAAAAATAAATGATCAAATCAGGCAGAAATATTATCTATTGCTATTGTTAAATATGTCAAGTCAAGATGCTGGGTTCATAAACACTTTTAACTTTATCAAATAAGTAAACACTGTGAATTTAAATGAAACTTTCATGGAAACAAAACACTTTAAAATCTGAAGTGATAACATGGACAGATTGCATTCTGACTAATAAGGTATGTTAATAAAGAAAAACACTAGTTGTTTAACAACAGCAGCAGCTTCTCCCTCGAATTCAAGACTCACATATCCAACTATCCACTCGACTTCTCATGTTGATCTTGATTGCTGCTGCTGGTGCTAAGCTGCTTCAGTCGTGTCCGACTGTGTGACCCCATAGATGGCAGCCCACCAGGCTCCCCTGTCCCTGGGATTCTCTTGACTAGGCATCCTTAAACTGACTCGAACAAAATAAAACTTGCTTTTCCACAAACATGGACGACCTTCACATAAAACAACTTAAATTTTGCCACCATGAACTGAATAGCTCAGGGGAAAAAATTTAGATGGCAAGCTAGATTTGGCCCACAAGCTGTAGTATGCTAACTTTTCTTTCTCCTAATGTTGTATAATCTCAAAAATTGCCCCCTAAAATCAAGGACCTAAATTAATAGTCCATTCCATTTTCACTAAGTAAATTCCATAGAAAAAGTAACCAGTGTTTTGTACGTGGTATTTCTGGGGTCTTTTTGAATTATGTTTTGTTTGTGTAGAGATGGTAAGAAGTTGGTTCTTTGCTTTATTTGGTTTGTTTGAATTATTATATATGGGTTTGTTTGTTTCATTATAACATTCATGGAAGTAATTATTGTCTGAGTTCTTTCATTCTTGAAAATATTTTTCATTTGACTAGTATATGAACTATAATGAAAATTATTGAGTGAAAAGTCCTTTGGGATTTTAAAGTCTTCAGAAATGAGCCTAAATTAGAGATGTTTTACTGCATTGATCTTTTCAAACTTGCTAAGCATTTGGATTAGAATTTTATCAAGTGGGCTTGATTTGGTCCATTGAACTTTCAAATCAAAAACTTTCTTTTTCCTCCAGGATTTTGTTTGGAATAGGTCTCTCCAAAAGAAGATTTGATTACCCTATTGTTACTTCTGTATTCTGCCACAGCCTTGCACACCTCCAAAATTGGGCTGCTTAGTCTATGGACCACTGTTTGGCTCTTGCTTTTTAGTAGATGAGCACAATTTGTCTCATTTACCTTTTCTACTCTCTTAGAAGTTCTGAATGTGGTTCTTTGATAAGAAATCATAAAATAAAGAATTGTATCTACAGAACTTTATCTGTTCTGAAATTGAATTGTTTACAAAATCTGAAGTGAGCATTTACTTCATGGGTAATCTAACAATGAAGATGATTTTATTTTCTTTCTCTATGCAAATGAGCAATATCAGTTCTTCAGAATTGTTATTAATATGTGTATCTTTTAAAACATATAATTAATGTTCCTAAAAGATGATGATGTTAAGTGCTGAACTCAATATGTCAGTAAATTTGGAAAATGGAGCAGTGGCAACAGGACTAGAAAAAGTTAGTTTTCATTCCAATCGCAAAGAAAGCCAATGCCAAAAAATGTTCAAACTACCGCATAATTGCATTCATCTCACACGCTAGCAAAATCATGCTCAAAATACTGCAGACTAGGTTTCAACTGTATGTGAACTGAGAAATTCCAGATATTCAAGCTGTATTTAGAAAAGGCAAAGGAACCAGAGATCAAATGCCAACATCCAGTGAATTATAGAAAAAGCAAGAGAACTCCAGAAAAAAACATATACTTCTGCTTTGTACTAAAGCCTTTGACTGGGTGGATCACAACAAACTGTGGAAAATTCTTCAAAAGATGGGAATACCAGACCACCTTACCTTCCTCCTGAGAAACCTGTATGCAGGTCAAGAATCAACAGTTAGAACCAGACAGGAACAACCGACTGGTTCCAAATTGGGAAAGGAGTATGTCAAGGCTGCATATTGTCACCCTGCTTATTTAACTTATATGCAGAGTACATCATGCATAATGCAAGGTTGGATGAAGCAGAAGCTGGAATCAAGATTGCCGGGAAAAATATCAATAACCTCAGATATACAGATGACACCACCCTTATGGCAGAAAGCAAAGAAGAACTAAAGAGCCTCTTGGTGAAAGTGAAAGAGAAGAGTGAAAAAGCTGGCTTAAAACTCAACATTCAGAAAACTAAGATCATGGCATATAGTCCCATCACTTCACAGCAAATAGATAGGGAAATAATGGAAACAGTGACAGACTTTCTTTTCTTGAGCTCCAAAATCACTGAAGATGGTGATTTCAGCCATGAAATTAAGACACTTGCACCTTGGAAGCAAAGCTATGACCAACATACAGAGCATATTAAAAAGCAGAGACATAACTTTATTAATAAAAGTTTGTATAGTCAAAGCTATGGTTTTTCCAGTAGACATGTATGGATGCAGCAAGCTGAGTGCCGAAGAACTGATGCTTTTAAACTGTGGTGTTGGAGAAGACTCTTGAGAGTCCATTGGGCTGCCAGGAGATCATACTAGACAATCCAGAGGAAATCAGTCCTGAATATTCATTGGAAAGACTGATGCTGAAGCTGAAGATGCAACCCTTTGGCCACCTGATGTAAAAAGCTGACTCATTGCAGAAGATCTTGATGCATAGAAAGCTTGAAGGCAGGAGCAGAAGGGGACTGCAGAGGATGAGATGTTTGGATGGCATCACCAATGTGATGGACATGAACTTGAGCAAGCTCTGAAAGTTGGTGATGGACAGGGAAGACTGGCATGCTGAAGTCCACGTGGTTGCATAGAGTTGGGCATGACTGAACTGAACAGAATTTTTATAGTAGTTAAAATAATACTATTTTTAAGAGACGATGTATGTGTTTGCACACATGTGTTCACTCCTGTTAGACTCTTTGTGACCCCGTAGACTCTAGCCTGCCAGGCTCCTGAAAATCTCCATGGGATTTTCCAGGTAAGAATACTAGAGCAGGTTGCCATTTCCTTCTCCTGGGGAACTTCTTGACCCAGGGACTGAACCCACATCTCTTGCATCTCCTGCATTGGCAGGCAGGTTCCTTACCAGCTGAGGCACCAGGGAAGCCCCTTTAGGAGATGATAAGACTAACAAATACAGTGATCTTTCAATGGGTCCTATAAAATGGTAACATAAAAAAACATAAAGCTGATTGGGCAAAAACATATTGAATTAATGACATGGCATTGTTGAATTTATAAATCAGGAAGAATTAATTATCACTGTTTCATGAAGTTCTCTGTGCTGAAATGATGTGGATTGAATTTGTGGTCTTTCCTATTATTTGTTTGAAGTCTTAGGGAATTATAGGAAGTCAGTTTAGCAGAGAATGACAGGGGTAAGGCTTTGAAAGTGACTGGGGTCAGATATGGGTATTACAATGGGAGTGCCAAACAACTTGACTCATCATAAGTATATTATAGATCACTATACATCATTTAAAACTTTGGTCAAATTAAGTGAGACAACAAATGACAAATATTCAGGCTTGCACATAGTGTGAAGTGTATATATTAGTTTTCTTTGATTATTTCTTATTTTCTTTCATTTGCATATTAATATTATATAGCTGGTTATATTGAAAAACATTGCTACTGCTAAATCACTTCAGTTGTGTCCTACTCTGTGAGACCCCACAGATGGCAGCCCACCAGGCTCCCCCGTCCCTGGGATTCTCAAGGCAAGAACACTGAAGTGGGTTGCCATTTCCTTCTCCAATTGACAAACATTAAGAAGATATTAAAGTTTTTAGTTTCACTTAAGGGCAAGCTCTATAGTGCAAAACAGAACATTTTTTAAAAGTTGATTCCATGAGGATTTAATGCCATTATTTTGGAAGATGCTTTCATTGCATTAGACTCATGCAGTTTTCTTTTGCTAGGTTCTGTATTATAAGTTGCCTCCACATTTACCATCTAATGTAGAGATCTGATAGTGCAACTTCATTACTCAAAAACTTGCCATAGTTTCTTAGACCAAATAATTTGAAGCTTAAACCTTTATAGAATTTAATTATCTTTCCAACTTGGTCCTTGCTTAGTGTGCCTTAGATTATAGCACAGCAGTCCTGCCACATCTCTTCATAATAAGAAATTATTTCTTCTCTTAGCATGTAAACAGTTGGATTTTAATGGATGATTTGATATAATTTAATATTTCCATATAAAAATTTCAACATAAATGCTCAAAAATAGAGCTTATGAATGAATACTCCTGATNTGATTATATTTTTTAAAAATTAGTTTAACTTGTGGTTTAATGTATGTAATATCTCCTCAAAATATTAAAATGTAAACCTGAATAATAATTCAGCACTTTGTTTCCTAAAATAGAGTCACTTTTATTACTTCTTAAGGTTTTTAGTTGGTCAATTTTGTCAACCAGTGAAAGGAAATTCATAGTGTCTGGTAACTTAAAATGAAAAATCTGAGCTTGACATTTATGAAACTATCTCTCATTATCATATTTCCTATTCTAAAAAATGTTGAAATTACCAAAGATCTGCATACTATGTACTTTCTGAAAATTTTGGAAATTTTTCACATGTGTCATAAAATTATGTTTATTTACATAGAAGATACTACAATTTGGACAGGATTATGAAAACAAATATCCAGGTTTTTTTGTTCAAAACTAACAAATAAAACAAACATGAACAATAAGCAGAACTTGTTTGAAGAAAAATAAGTAAATCGATTTCCAGAATTTAAATAAAACTCTCTGCCACTATATAGAAACGGACTAAAGACAGCAGAGGGGTAGAGAGCAAGCAACGGTGCAAGCATTCAGTGCTAGCCCCTGGAATTTGTTCACACAGATAGATTTCACACTAAGAAATGTATTTTGGAGTCAGTGGGGTGCCCTAAAAGTAGACTATATGCTTAAAAAATGAAAGAATCCCAGATGGAGCTTCCAGGGATGATAATTATGCAAATAGAGATATGACTCTCTATTCTAATAACTCTCACTATCATAATAAGTCTACAAAATGCACTTGTCATTGATAAATGAGATATATAACATATAATCCTTACAGGTGTGTAAATTTAATTATTTACCTATACATACTTTCCCTACTAGATATACATGCCAAATAATTTTAAGTATACTTATTTTAATCAGAGAAGGCAATGGCAACCTCCTCTAGTACTCTTGCCTGGAAAATCCCATGGACGAAGGAGCCTGGTAGGCTGCAGTCCATGGCATCGCGAAGCATCCGACACGACTGAACGACTTTACTTTCACTTTTCACTTTCATGCATTGGAGAAGGAAATGGCAACCTACTCCAGTGTTCTTGCCTGGAGAATCCCAAGGACCGCGGAGCCTGGTAGGCTGTCGTCTATGGGGTCGCAGAGTCGGACGCGACTGAAGCAACTTAGCAGCAGCATACTATTTTAATTATATCTGTACATATTTTATATCAGTTAAATCATCTTGTATCAAAAATATCGTTTTCTAATATTTAATGTGTATGTTGCTTTACAAGCTGATAGTTCATATGAATATTACATATATAAATTATACATATAAAATAAGAGCATATATAATATCTAGCATTACAAATATCTTTTTCCTTCTTCCAACATCAAAATGTAAAAATGTGCTCTTTCTGTAAATGAAACTAACCAGAAATGTATTGTAAAAATCAGTGAAAAAATAGTCTAGAGCTAAACTTTATGATTAATCTATTTTATAGAAGTTATTTACCCTAGAAGTAACTGGAATTTTGTATTACAGAAAAGCTCAGAGTCAAGTGTGCAAGCGCAACTAGAGCACTTTATGAATAAATAAAGCAGCACTGTCTGTAAACATGCATTTCATTCTCTAAGGAAGAAATTTCTCAAATGTTAAGACCTCATTGTTTGGTGCGTGCATGCATACTAAGTCTCTTGGTATTCCTTTAAAAATGTGTCAGAAATTAAAAAGTAGCTGAACAATGATTTTACTTTCTTGTTTTTCTTAATTATAAATGTATTTTACTTTAAATGATAATTTCACCATTCAATATATGCTGAAAATAGTTTCACAAAGATGGAGAATGGCAGGGTAAAGGAAAAGAATGCCCTCTCTATAGCATTCCATCAAAAGTAAAAAAGAGGATGCTTTAGTTCAAGAAAAAAATAAAGAAAAACCCTTTTGTAGTAGAAACCAACACAATCCTCCTTTTTTTATTAGGTGTTGAATTGATGACAATTTTCGAGTATCAGTAAACACAGTCATCTAAAGCCCTCTCGGTGTTTACAGGTACTATACAGTCTCTAGGGACTCCATAACTGTGCCTAAGGCTATTACTTCTTCCATTATGATTTTTCCTTTTTTATTATGTTTGGGCTTTGACTGAGTTTTCATCAAAGGTCAAAATACAAATTTATTGCCTGAAGGTCTGCTTTCTGAGTTGAAAGATAGGGTCAGCTAAAATAAAGGATCTTCCACCAACATATCATCTTCTACCCTCAAGTTCACCAACAATTTTGCAATGAAACTGAAGCCAAATAGGTTTTCTAGGTGGGAAGAGTCAAATACAAGGTTAAATCAATTATTCTTATATTTACAGTGATATAATAATTGATTAAACTGCTTTTAAACCACTATCATGTTTACAAATCATTATGTGAAGTATCTTAAGCTCTGTTGCATATAATTTATGTTATTTCCCTTTCAAAGATTGTAAATTTATTGTAACACACTGCCCTAATTATTCAGTTGGGATCAAATCAGATAGTTTTAAAGGTAGGGCTGGTGCAGTTTGAGCAAAAGAGCAATGATACCATCTTCTCTCTCCAAGTTGAGGAAGTGGTACTAAATTAAGCCCACAAGAAACAAAAGAATGAAAGGAACTAAAATTACAAACAGCATGTTTGTTGATTTCCATACACATTCTTCTTTTTCCTATTATGGTAAGATTTAAGATGATATCTGCATTCTTAATAAGTTTTAATTGCATGATACATTATTGTTAACAATAAGAATAATATATGGTAGATTTCTAGATCTTCTTATTGCATAATTAAAACATTTTAAAGTTGAACAGCAACTCGATTTCCCCTTTTTTCTGTCCCTTTAGCTCTGGCAACTACCATTCTACTGATTCTATCAGTTTGACTATTTTAGATCCCCACATAAGTAGAATCATGAAGTATTTACACTTCTGTGACTGGCTTATTTTCTTACTTAGCATAAGGTCCTCAAGGCCGAACCACATTGTTGCATATGACAAGACTTCCTTTTTTAAAGTTTGATAATATTCATTGCATGTATGTGTAGGGCTTCTTGGTGACTCGGATGGTAAAGAATCTGCCTGCAACATGGGAGACCTGGGTTAGATCCCTGGGTCGGGAAGATCCCCTGGAGAAGGAACTGGCAACCCACTCCAGTATCCTTGCCTGGATAATTCCATGAACAGAGGAGCTTGGTGAGCTAGAGTCCATGGAGTCACAAACAGGTGTACACAACTGAGTGACTGAAACACACAATATTCCATTGCATGTATATGTATATACCACATTTTGTCGATTTATTCGTTGATGGACATTTAGGTTTTTCCACATCTTAGCTCACATAAATAGTACTTCAGAAAGTTGGACCAGAGCCATTTGTTGATTGAGTCAGTTCACCCAAGGTTATCAACCAAGGTTCAGAAATAAGGTAATTTCCTCATGGAAAAGTTATCATGAGAAATAAATATGATAGACTACAGCAGGAAGCCAGTGAGACAGCTGGAACACCATCAGTTTGGGTAATGTAGAGAGGTTGTGCCCTGATGATTACCAAAACATCCCAGGGAGATAAATGTACCCCCAAAACTTTTGAGCACTATCCTGGGAGGACATATGAATAGCAAAAACAGTAGCAACAACAGCAACAACAACCATAAGCAGTGCACATTGCCCAAATTCCTATAAATTTAGAGAAAGCTGAAATAAAAAGACCTAAACTAAAATTTTGCTCTGTCTCTTAGTAGCAATGTCATATGGCAAATAAATTTATAACAGTTATAATTATCACTATGAGGGCTAGTGATAGGACTTCCCTGGTGGCTCAGACGGTAAAGCATCTGTCTACAATGTGGGAGACCCGAGTTCAAGCCCTGGGTTGGGAAGACCCCCTGGAGAAGGAAATGCCAATCCACTCCAGTACTACTGCCTGGAAAATCCCATGGACAGAGGAGCCAGGTAGGCTACAGTCTATGGGGTCGCAAAGAGTCAGACACAACTGAGCGACTTCACTTTCATCACTTTCATGAGGGCTAGTAGTCTATTGTTTGCTAAGTCATATTCTGAGTGAGTGAGTGAGTGAAGTCGCTCAGTCATGTCCGACTCTTTGCGACCCCATGGACTGTAGTCCACCAGGCTTCTCTGTCCATGGGATTCTCCAGGCAAGAATCCTGGAGTGGGTTGCCATTTCCTTCTCCAGGGGATCTTCCCGACCCAGGGATTGAACCTGGGTCTCCCGTATTGCAGGAAGACACTTTAACCTCTGAGCCACCAGGAAGATTCTAGAAGATAGTAAATAAGAGGAAAACTGTGAGTAGACAAAGTTGGAATGACATATTCTAGAAGACAGTAAATAAGAGGAAAACTGTGAGCAAACAAAGTTGGAAAGACATGGTGATAGAATCTTTCTCAAATACCTCAAATCTGTATATATCCTACTTCTTTCTCCCGATTTCCATTTGGATACATGATAGGCACGTCAACTATAACATCTGCAAATGGAGCTCCAGAAATCCTCCCCAAAACCTGTTCCTTGGCAGACTTTCTCAACTCAGTTATTGGTAATGCCACACTTCCAGGTGCTCAGGCCAAAAGCCCTGAAATCCACCCGGAATTTAAATGTATATCCTTAAAATATACAGAAAAATTTTACGTGAAAGAGAAAAATCACAAGATGTCTTAAGAGCTAAGGTGAGAACTGGCACTCTGTCAGACCTGTCTCACTTTAATAGCCCAATCAAGTCACAAGCTGAATACCAATTTGAACTGCCTAGAGAGACTCATGACATATGAGTAGACACAAGGAGGTAAATAAATGAAAACACTAATACAGTCCACTAAAAGAATAATTTAACTTTTCCCTGTATGGCTGTATTTGTTCATGGAACAGGATATACTAAATGTCCACTCTATGCCAGATTGATATTCTTTATCCGTTCTTTTACAAAGATATATTTAAGGTGGAAGAATTGAGGAATCAAAGAATAAATAATTATAATAAATGTACAGATTATGATGAGTATTATACAAATAGGAAGGATCCTGTGATTTTGTTTAGCCAGGTAGGTGACATTTAAGTTGAGATATATAAAGGGAGAATGTGTGGGTAAAATTAAAGATAATCTGAGGTAGAATAGTTTAAGTATGTGTACACTTGTATTTAAGTGTGGCTGAAAGTGTATTAGTTAAAGCATAGGCTATGGCATCAGAAGTACTGAATTCAAATTGTAATCCCATTTTACCAAATGTGTGACATGGGGAATTTATTTCAGCTCTCTGTTCATGCAGTTACAGATATATAAGAAAATAAAATAATGAGAGGGACAAAATACTTAGCCAGTAAAAGACAATTTCAAATTGAGGTTTTAAAATGATAATAGGATTAAACATGCAGACTTGTATTTTATACATGATAATAATGCTAACATCTCAAATACTTATTTACATAAAATTTACTTTATATATTATAAATAACAATAACCACCATGTTTGAATATTTACATTTTTTCCATGATTTACTCATTTAATACCCAGGTCATCTGTATGACAAAATAGGATGATTATATTTATCCTATAGTTGAGAAAACAAAGATGCAAAGATGCTAACTGTTTGCTTACAGAAATAAGACTAATCCATTTGAAACTGGAATTTATGCACATTCACAGTCTAAAACTCTATGTTTAGCTACTTTATTTGATGTCATTTTGCAACACTTAGAACATTTTAAAACCCATTTACATTGGTGTAATTTGTAACAGATGAATTTAAAAAGAAAATACATACAAAATCATTGCTCTTAGTTTTGTTTGTCTGTATTTAAAATGTGCCCTTAGACACCCCTACTTCCATTTCCATACTTGGAAGTTGTAACAGTTCAGTGTATACCTTTAAATTTCTTTATTTAAATTTTTAAGAATTTTTAAGCAATTTTAGGTTTTCTGGAAAATTGAGAGGAACGTACAGAGATTTACCATCTACCGCCTGTCTCTACACATGCATAGCTTCCCTGTTATCAATATCACTCATCAGAATGGTTGGAGAAGGCAATGGTACCCCACTCCAGTACTCTTGCCTAGAAAACCCCATGGATAGAGGAGCCTGGTAGGCTGCAGTCCATGGGGTCGCGAAGAGTCGAACACGACTAAGTGACTTCACTTTCACTTTTCACTTTCATGCATTGGAGGAGGAAATGGAAACCCATTCCAGTGTTCTTGCCTGGGGAATCCCAGGGACAGGAGAGCCTGGTGGGCTGCCATCTATGGGGTCACACAGAGTCAGACACAACTGATGCAACTTAGCAACAGCAGCAGCAGCATCAGAATGGTACAGTTTTTACCGAGGATTAATCCTATATTAATATATTATAATCACTCAAAGTTCATATTTTACTAAAATCAGGATTTACTCTTGATGTTGTACCTTCTAAGGGTTTGAACAAATGTTTAATGACATACCCTCATCAATATAATACCGTACAGCATATTTTCACTCACTTTAAAGATCCTCTGAGCTCTGCTTATTCACCCATCACCCAGCCCCTGGCAACCACTGATCTTTTTATTATCTCCTCCACAGTTTTGCCTTTTCAGTATGATGATCTCCACTGAAAGCTAACAGAGTGATAAACACTTTTTCTACTAAAAAAAACACTTTTTCTACTAAAAATTATTTTTAATTCTCAATATTCTATCAGGTTAAATATATTAGGACTGGTACTATTATCCAATTTTGGAATTATCAACTCGCAATTATTCTTTTCAATCTGTAATTTCAGTTTCTGCCTGACAATTTCCTACTGATTTCAATTTGCCATTTACTATTTTGAACTCTTACTAATATTGCCATATTTGTAAGCCTTTCGTCAGTTTTCCTCCTGACTCCTGTTTCTTCCACAGATGTTACCCTTGTCACAGGTGTGATCATTTTATTTCTATGTTTAATGTTTTCAATGGCATTAAATGGCCAATTTGAATATTTACTGATCAGCAAACACGTAAAAACAAAACAAGAAACAACTTTATACATGATACTTGACACTCAAATTTTCTTTCCAGAAAATTCATATCTTATGTTTTCTAGTCTGGGCTTCCCTGGTAGCTCAGTCAGTAAAGAATCCTCCTGCAATTCAGGAGACCCACATTCGATCCCTGGATCAGGAAGATCCCCTGGAGAAGGAAATGGCAACCCACTCCAGTATTATTGTCTGGATAATCCAATGGACAGAGGAGCCTGGCAGGCTACAGTCTATGGATTAGCAAAAATCGGACATGACTTAGCAACTAAACCACTACATTTTCTGTTTTAACACTAAAATCAATTGCTAGTAATTGTCCTAGTAAAATATTACATGCATCAAATTCTTTTATTCTTCCAACAATATACACATCTTGTTAGAAATTAGCCCCTCAAAAACGAGTATATAATTATGATTTTATCTGTTAGATGTCAAGGTTCTTCTATTAATAAAATATTTTTTTGTAAAATTGAGCTTTTTCCTATAATATTATTCAAACAAAATGCCTGGCTTACATCAAGTCAAATTTCATAGATATTTTCATTTGTGTGAATATTTTCTCAATTTTACTGTGCCTTGTGTTCTATTATTCAATTAAACAATGTAGCTACCTAAGGGGATGATTAACAACATTTATTTAAGAGTAAATTTCATGGCTTTAGCTAAATTATACCTTCTTGAAACTCTTTGAATGGCTATGTTAATATTTACATGTTTATATTAATAAATTTTAGTTTTTTCTGTGTATACATAAAGTATGTGTATGTGTGATAATTGGTCATTATGTTTTATGTATGAGACATAAGTCTAATGGTACATGTTCTGGTACAAGTCCTTTGCTGGCCAATTTTACTTTAAATTTAATGTAACAGTATGAATATTCATAATATGTAGCAATCTTATAAATGTGCTTGAGTAGGCAGCAATAATTGCTGCAATATGTTGAGAATTAAATTAACTGAAGAAAACAAAAGTGGCAGAACTAATTAAAAACATGGAGCAAGAATGAATGGAAATTTTTTTCCAGTGGCTTATAAAATGTTTTGTAGTCAATTCATTTTGAAAAGGAAGACATATTATAATTAGATTTTTTTTGTTCAGGATGTATTGAATATTTGTTATATTTTTACTAATTATTTTGTCATTAACAGACATCCAAAATTAATTAATTGAAACAAAGATCTCTCTGATATGCCTGGAAAAATTCTGTTTTTAGGGAAGAATAATTAATTTGTCAATTCAATGAACATTTTTATTGTATACTTGCCATATATAAATAAATAAACTAAATGATGTATGCGATTAACCACTGGCTAAAATATAGTACTTGACCTGAGGAAAATATGATTTATTATAGGAAAGATCTGATGCACATAAAAATAAATTTTAAGTTAATCTGTTAGAAGTAGCAAGTAAGTTTTATAAAAGTGATGACGGTGGGTGCTGAACCATAGAGAATATAAAGGGAAGATTTAGAAGGAAGGATACTGTTTGGCGAGAAATCTAAGCGTGGCATTGTGGTACAAATGCGACATGTTCACAGATATCACACTCTTATTCTTTCTCAATACCCAGCAAGGGGAGACTACACTTCACACCCTTGACAGTTGAGTATGACCATATTACTGAATTTTAGCCTGAAGAACATATCCGGACCCTTGCATAAAACTATCCTCTTACTTTCTTCCATGTTCTTGCTGGAAGGAAAAGATGTAAACCCATAGAGAATGTGGAATCTTGTAATGAAAAGATGGTGGTTGCATGATGTCTCTGCTTGGTAAACACCATTTACCAACATGTCCATGACTGACAGTTACATGAGTGAGACATAATCTCTGCATATCTTAAATCTTTGATATTTGAGAGTTAATCTGCTATACCATTAGATGTTGTTCAACTAGTAAAGGAAGTATGTTCAATTTTACTCAGATTTACACACATTTTAAGTAAGATGGAAGAGTGTAGTAAAAAGTACAATTAGGGAAATGGGAAAGCAGGCTGAAAGCTGACTGTGAAGAAAACCATGATCAGTAAAAGAGATTTTTAAAATTTATTTTTCAGAGAACAAGATAAATGAGATGGGATAAGATTAGATGAGAAACAGAACTGATATAAGTAAAACTACTCTTGTGACAAATTTTATAAGTAAAATTACTCTTTTTTGTCCATCCACGACAGAGGATGAATAAAGAGATCAGCAAACATATCACTTTTAGAAGAACTGCTGCTGCTGCTGCTAAGGCGCTTCAGTCGTGTCCGACTCTGTGCGACCCCATAGATGGCAGCCTACCAGGCTCCCCCGTCCCTGGGGTTCTCCAGGCAAGAACACTGGAGTGGGTTGCCATTTCCTTCTCCAGGGGATCGTCCCAACCCAGGGATGGAAGCGGGGTCTCCCGCACTGCAGGCACATGCTACAGCTACCTATTAATAAAGAACTAACTTTGTTTAATTCCAGAAAATGGAAGAGTAGGCATAAAATAATTTTAAGAGTAAATTAACAGGGTTTTAAAAGGAACTTCATAAGTGAGACAAAAAGAAAATCAGTCTGGCAATGACTCAAGGCAAAACTTAAGAGAAAATTAGAGAAGGTTGATACAATAAATCCCCCTCAGGGTTGAAATCTGGTTTCACTAAATTATGGCCTAATGAAAACATTGACCTTTGATACTTCCAGGCTAATGGTAGACTCTAAAAAATGTGTTAGGGTCATTTTTTGCCAGTTAATTTGTGTATGATGAGTAGGTAACATGTGCTCAAGATATAAAATGTAGAGTGACTAAGAGAATGACCTTGGCTGGAATATCATGCATGGGGCATCTTTATTTTGCAAATAGGCCTTTATTGAGGAAAACAATTGCATCTGGATAGCATTGAATATTTGAATTCCAATTATCCAAAATCTGCTTTGAATCAAAATCTGTGACTGTTCATAGAATTTAGTATTAAAAATAGATCATGTGTCCTTTGACAATTCCCTATCAGTTTCATCTTCATGTAAACTGTGGAAAATTCTGAAAGACATGGGAATACCAGAACACCTGACCTGCCTCTTGAGAAATCTGTATGCAGGTCAGGAAGCAACAGTTAGAACTGGACATGGAACCACAGACTGGTTCCAAATAGGAAAAGGAGTACATCAAGGCTCTATATTGTCACCCTGCTTATTTAACTTACATGCAGAGTACATCATGAGAAATGCTGGACTGGAAGAAACACAAGCTGGAATCAAGATTGCCGGGAGAAATATCAATAACGTCAGGTATGCAGATGACACCACCCTTATGGCAGAAAGTGAAGATGAGCTAAAAAGCCTCTTGATGAAAGTGAAAGAGGAGGGTGAAAAAGTTGGCTTAAAGCTCAACATTCAGAAAATGCAGATTATGGCCTCCGGTCCCATCACTTCATGGGAA
>SJYQ01000411.1:1383064-1409825 GCA_006410935.1 Redunca redunca | reverse complement strand
TTTTTTTTTTTCGGTTTCCATTTACAAAAGCAACAAAAACATAATTTGTATTTCATTTCAGAGCTGATATATGGCATTGTTGTTGTCACCATTCAGTCACTAAGCCATGTTTGACTCTTTTTGATCCCATGGACTGCAGAACACCAGGCTCCTTTGTCTTTCTCCTCTCTCCTATCTTCCAGAGTTTGCTCAAATTCATCTCCCTTCAGTTGGCGATGCTGTCTAACCATCTCATCCTCTACCACCCCCTTCTCTTTTGCCTTCAGTTTTCCCCAGTAGCAGGGTCCTTTCCAATGAGTCAGTTATAGACATCAGGTGGCCAAAGTATTAGAGTTTAGGCTTCAAGCAGCAGTTTTCCAATGCATAGTCAAAGTTGATTTCTTTTAGAATTGACTGGTTTGATCTCTTTGCAATCCAAGAGATTCTCAAGAGTCTTCTTTAGCACCACAGTTAAAAGTTTCTACAGTATTCTTGTATTTGTTTATTTGTCCAAGAAACATGTTTTGAGTACTCACTTTAAGCCAGATACCACTCCAGAGACTGGGAGTACACATGTGTCCAAAACAGACTCAATCCCTGCTTTCCTGGAGCTGATATGTCAGATGATGACAAATGCTATGGAGAAAATAAAGCCAAGTAAGGGGAAGAGGAAATGAGCTCTCAAGAAATTCCAGCAGGAAGGCTGCTCTGATGATGTAGCCTTTAAGAAGATGGAAACAGTGAAAGACTTTATTTTCTTGGGCTCCAAAATCACTGTGGATAGTGACCTCAGCCATGAAATTAAAACATGCTTGCTCCTTGGAAGAAAAGCTAGGACAAACCTAGACATCATATTAAAAACAGAGACATTTCTTTGCTGGCAAAGGTCCATCTAGCTAAAGCTATGGTTTTTCCAGGAGTTGTGTATGGATGTGAGAGTTGGGCCATAAAGCTGAGCACTGAAGAAATGATGCTTTCGAATTGTGGTGTTGGAGAAGACTCTTGAAAGTCTGCAAGGAGATCAAACCCATCAATCCTAAAGGAAATTAATTCTGACTATTCATTGGAAGGACTGATGCTGATGCTAAAGCTGAAGCTCCAATACTTTGGCCACCTGATGCAAATAGCCAACTCATTAGAAAAGACACTGATGTTAGGAAAGACTGAAGGCAAGAAAAGAGGGTGACAGAGGATGAGATGGTTGGATGACATCACCAACTTGATGGACATGAGTTTGAGCAAGCTCCAGGAGTTGGTGATGGACAAGGAAGCCTGGCATGCTACAGTCCATGGGGTTGCAAAGAGTCGGACATGACTGAGCAACTGAACTGAATTGAACTTAGGAAGGAGAGAATGGGGTTTTCAGGTAGATGGTTAAGGGTGCTGCAGTGAAGAAGAGTAGCAAGTGAAGAGCCCTGGAGTCCTATTCATGCCAGGAGTGTTTAAGGGCCTCCTGGGAGGCAATCAGCATGGCTGGAGCCCAGGAAACCAGGAGGAGTCTGAAGGAGCTGGACCAGAGGAGGCAGAGCCCTTCCTCAGATCTCTGCAAGGCTGGTCCTTCCTTGTGTTTGCTCTGAGTTCAAGAATTACTGGTGCAAGGAGAGGACCCAGAGGGATGGTATGGGGTGGGAGATGGGAGGGGATTCGTGTTTGGGAACGCATGTACACTCGTGGTGAATTAATGTCAATGTTTGGCAAAACCAATACAGTAATGTAAAGTAAACTAAAGTAAAAATAAAAATTATAAAAAAAAAAAAAAAGAATTCCTTTCTCGGTGAGACCTTCCAGGACCATGGACACCTCCATGCCTGTGTCAGATCTATGCTCTTGGCCCCACATACGGCTAGCTGGAGATCTTGTTTATTGCATCACGTGCACAACCTTTGTCCTCCCCACAGTGTAAACTCTATGACAACAGGCTCTTGCACTGCTGCTTGGCCAGCCCCCCCGGACTCTGCATGTTTGTTAACAATGGTCATGACTGACCGTACCACCCACACCCTGGGCTCCTGCATCCACCCTGGGCCAGGCTTCTGCCCATCTACGGCTGTGCAGCCGTCTGATGGGGGAGAGGGGATGAGGACCTACCAAAGAGTTCTCATGGCTTATTTTGCTCGACAACATAATTGAAAGTTTCCACAAGTTTGCTTCAGAGGCTGACAACTCAGGATATGTAGAACAAGTTTCCATGCCTTGAATGTGGCTTAAATGTATGTAATCAGTAAGGTAGATTGGTACATAAAATCCTTTTATTATGGAAAATGGCAAGCAAGTACAAAACGAGAAAGCCTTGTATAATGAACATCCGGCTACAATGATCCCTGCCTCCGTTGGATTATTTTGAGGCAAATATTAGGCAGTATCTTGCTTCTTATGTAAATGCTTTACCTTGTATCTTTAAAAGATAAGGGTTCTTTTAAAATATATAAACTTTAGTATCATCACCATACCTCAGATTTAATAGTAATTCCATAATATCTTAAAATATCCTCTCATTCTTCAAATTATCCAGTTGTCTCCATTTTTTCCCCTCGTTTATATAAGTTGTTTGAGTCAGCATCACAATTTTCATAATACTAACATTTTATTCTTTAGGCTATAATATAATGTCATTACTATTATTTTGTTGCTCATATGGTNTCATATGGTACCAGCTTTGCCACCTTTCAGGTTGATTCTATCTCCTTTTGGCAAACAAATTTTTTAAGGAAGAAAAATATATTGTTTTGTTTTCACTTTCTACCCTGCTATTTTCACTTATCTCTATACTCTAGAATTGCTTCAAACCTGCCCAAAGAAGTAGTCCTCATTTCTTTTCACACTGCAAAATAACCCATTGTATGGATACACACTGGTTTCTTCTGTCATTTCCTGGTGATGGGCATTTGAACTGTGACTGTCTTCTGCTTCTGCGAGTAGTGCCACAATGGATAGGACCAAGCACCTGTCTTTTCATATTTTCCAAGTGCATCCTTGAAAATAGACCCCAAAAGTAGATTCCTTGGACAAAAGGTACAAGATTATAAGATCTTGCTAGATTTTGCCAAATTCTCCAACAAAGATAGGGGTTCTGTTATTTTTAATTTCTACCAGCAATATTTCTCCACAGACAGACACATCAACTTTGCCAGCATTTTATATTTCTGCCAATCTGCCAGGGGAGGGTAGGTACCTGTGCAGAGCCGGGGACACCTGTGTGAGCTTGAGAAGCTGCCAAGTGGGTGCAAGAGGTGCCCCCAAGTGAAACCTTACATAAAAGACAGATGACAAGGGCTTCCCTGGGGGTAGAGTGGCTAAAAAATCCACCTGCCAATGCAGGGGACCCAAGTTTGAGCCCTGGTCTGGGGAAATCCCACATGCCACCTGGCAGCTAAGCCTGTGCATCACCACTGCTGAAGCCCATCAGAGCCTGTGCTCCACAGCAAGAGAAGCCATCGCAATGAGAAGCCTGTGCACCGCAACCAAGAGTGGACCCTGCTCGCCGCAACTAGAGAAAGCCCGGGCAGCAATGGAGACCCAGCATAACCATAAATAAAACTATCTTAAAAAAAAGACAGATGGCAGGTTAACAGTGAGTTCCTAGAGAGCTAAGTCATTGGAGGGGAGGGCTTCCACAGCCCCCTACCTCAGGCAATCCCTGAAGAAACCTCAGGGCAGCACAGACCAGGGCTCAAAACCCCCAGATTTGAAAATTAGATCACCAGTTCGGTTGGTGTTAATGTGCACTGGTGTTTTCTACATGGCAAGCTGCACCAGGTGTTTCCCCTGGGCTCCTTCTGATGACTCTCCTCAACAATCTGACGGGGTAAGTGATCATGTCTGCTGATGTCTCCCAGAAGAGAAAACTGAGGCTCAGAGAAGCCAAGTGATGCACCTCTAACTGGTATCTGCATGCATCAAGGTTTAATCTCAAGGTTTTCTAACTTTTGAGAACATTATTCTTGAGCTGGCAGATGAGACCAGTATGAGAAGCATCCATTTTTGTGTCTTAGTGCAGGCTGCTATAATGATAATACCATAGGCTGGGCAACTTATGAACAACAGACATTTACTGCTCACAGCTCTGGAGGCTTGAAGTCCAAGATGAAGGCATCGGCAGATTTGGAACTTGCTTCCCGACTCAGCGAGAAAATTACTGAGCTGGGTCTGCACGTGGTGGGGAGGGCAGGTGAGGCCTCTGTGGTCCTCTTCAAAAGGGCACTAATCCCATTCATGAAGCTCCACTTTCATGACCTCCCAGAAGCCCCAGCTCTATCACACTGGGGGTTAGGGTTCCAACATATGGATTTTAGAGGGACAAACATTCAGTCTGTGACACGTTGCTTGGGCTGTCACCTTTAGACCCCATATCTACTTACTGTTAGTCACTCAGTCATGTCCAACTCTTTGTGACCCCATGGACTGTAGCCCATCAAGCTCCTCTATCCATGGGATTCTCCAGACAAGAATATCAAAGTGGGTTGCCATTTCCTCCTCCACCAAATCTACCTAAATGTCCTTTTAACGTTGCCCTTGTTCCTGGCCTCTGATTCTGGGCAGCCTCTGGCTGAGATGCACACTGTACTCCCAGGAGAGCCCTCTGTGTCATCCTCTGCCCCGCCCCAGCCTGTGTTCTCTAAGTCCCTTCCCTTTTCTTCACGGTCAGTTGAGCAGAAGGGAAGAGGCGCTAGATTCTTCCGTCTGTCTTGCAACTTCAAGCCAAGATAGGAGTTAAAGATAGCTCGAACACACCCTGCATTTCAAGCCCTGCTCATCACTGCGCTAATGAGTTTGTGTTCACAGATGAGACTCTGCTGGCTCAAGCAGGAGTGAATACAATTTGCAGCAGCTTCTGTGGGTTTCTTTCCGCAGCCCATCACGTGACAGCTCTGGCTGCGACATGTTGGAGTTGGAAGTTGTGGGTTTGATTTTGCACTTCAAGATTGGATCGCTCATAGCTGTCTCTAAGCTTCTCCACCTTCCTCTCTCACATTCTTTTTTTTACTTTCCCAGTTTGGTGTTTATCACGGATGCCTTTGGCATCTCCATTATGGAGACTGGGGAAGCTTGCAAAGAGGATGTTTTTAAATGAGTGCCTTCTTCAGGGACTAGGCTCACTTAACACCCATGATCGGGGCACAAGCAGCCAGCCCCTCTGACATCCTTAATAGCCAGGCTGCCCCAGAATACATCCTGCAGAGGAGTTAATCTAAAAGGACCTCATTTTTATTTTAAACAGAACAGAAATGATACATTGTATTCAACTTGATTAGATGTCAGCCAGGTAATTTGATAATACCCAGCAGAAATAACCATACCACCAGCACAGGTTACAAAGCGCTTGCTGTGCTCAGTATCTTGGGTGAACATCCCGGGGCTCCTGAAGGAAGCCTCATCATCTCTGTACTACCGACGAGGTGAACAAGGCTAAGTGAGGTCGAGCACCTTGTCCAGGAACAGCCAGTCAGTGGAAGATCCTCATGTGGACCCCAGAATCCTTGCTCTGAGATGAAGCACGCCAAAGGGGTCCCTCATGGATGTCACAGATCACAGCTCTCATATGTGTCCCCTTGTGTGTGATCCACAGGAAGGAGGACATTTCAGGACCTGTGTTCTCTTGAGAGGTTTGTTTCCACAGTTCAAAGTCCTATAAGCCTTAGGATACTATTGATCAGGATTGTCCAGAGAAACAAAACTGATAGGATGTGTGTGTGTGTTACACACACATACATACGCACGTGGGGTGGTGCTTCCCTGGTGACTCAGTGGTAGAGAATGCACCTGCCAATGCAGGAGACGCAGGTTCAATCCCTGGACTGGGAAGCTCCCCTGGAGGAGGTCATGGCAACCCACTCCAGTATTCTTACCTGGGAAATCCCATGGACAGAGGAGCCTGGAGGGCTACAGTCCATGGGGTGGCAAAAGAATAGGACATGACTTAGCAACTAACCAACAACAAGTATATAGAGACAGACAGACAGAGGGAGACAAAGACAGACACACAGAGAGAAAGAATCTTATTTTAAGGAATTGGCTCATGGCGTTAAGGAATTGGCTCATGGCATTGTGGATCCTGACACATATATAGATTATAGTCTATAATCTATGGAGCAGGCCAGGATGCTGGAGACCCAGGGAAGAGGTACAATTCAAGTCTAAAAACTTCCTGGAGGCTGAATTCCTTCTTCCTCAGGCAGGGGATCTCAGTCTATTTGTTAAAGGCCATCATTAGATTAGATGAGAACCCCTACATTACAGAGTGGGCTTTCCTCGTAGTTCAGTTGGTAAAGAATCTGCCTGCAATGCAGGAGACTTGGGTTTGATTCCTGGGTTAGGAAGATCCCCTGGAGAAGGAACTAGCAACCCACTCCAGGATTCTTGCCTGAAGAATCCAATGGACAGAGGAGCCTGGCAGTCTACTGTCCATGGGGTTGCAAGAGTTAGACATGACTTAGTGGCTAAAGCACCACACTACAGAGTATAATCTGCTCCACTTAATGTCTAAGGATTTAAAGTTAATTAATCTCACCACCCAAAATACTTTAACAAAACATCTAAGTGTTTGATCAAAAACCTGGATACTGTGGTCCAGCCCAGTTGACACACAAAATTAACCATCAAAGGGATTTTCTCATCATTGTTCTTGTGTGCTCAGCCAACTGACTCTTTGCAGCCCTGCAGACTATAGCTCACCAGGCTCCTCTGTCCATGGGATTCTCCAGGCAGGAATACTGGAGTTAGTTTCCATTTCCTCCTCCAGAGGACCTTCGCAACCCAGGGATTGAACCCACATCTCCTGGATTGGCAGGTGGATTCTTTACAATGAGCCACCTGGGAAGCATCGCTGTCTTTACCCTCAACCTAGAGGCATATGATTCCTGGGAGTGTGGACAGGAAGGCTTGTGCAGCGTCTTAGAGCAGCCTTCTTACAAAATCACGGGGCTGCCCCATGTCCAGCCCAACTAATGTTGGTCTCCAATTGATCCATCTCAGATGAATAACATATCAGCTTGAAACGTGCCTGTCACACTATTGGGTGGTCACGTCAGACCTCTTGCAACTTCTTGGAGCTGAGACCTGTAGCCAGTTTATGTTTCCTAATGTTTATCTTCTGCTGGGATTTTGCCAGGGGACCCCAGGAGTGGCTCTAGATGTTTCTATTATATGAAGATGCCACCAGGAGGCTAGAGGCTTTCAGCAGTGCAGGAGAGGCAGGTTCGATCCCTGGTCAGGAAGATGCCCTGGAATGGAAACCCCTCCAGTATTCTCACCGGGATAATTCCATGGAGCAAGGAGCCTGGGAGGTTACAGTCATGGGGTTTCAAAGAGTCGGACATGACTGAGCAGCCGGACATGCAGGCACTCAGGATGCTAGAAGTTTACGAGATTGCTCCCAGTACTGCTTTAAATGCCATCCACTTTCCTCACACACGTCTGTTTTTAGTGAACAAATGCAGAAACACACACACACACACACACACAATTCTTTTCTATTCATCAGTATCATCTTTCCCCTCAATTTACCCAGTCAAGATGAAATATTTGCTTTATGGGTATTTTACGAACTTCCTCCTGAATCTGGGGTAGATCATAACCTTTGGACTAAAGACGGGCTTCTGCTAGCCAACAAACTTAGGAGCTTTAAGGTTATTTTTAAAAACCGCTTCCAGATATGCAGGGTGCTAATAAAAGCCTGAGAATGTCTGGTGAAGCTGGATCATTTATATTCAGTGATACCCCACAATCCTCATCTGAAAAACACTTACACATGCCCGTTTTCAACTGTTGCTTACAAACTTCACAGCAATTGCTCAGAACTGCCGTTGGTTTTCTACTCCGGGTTTTAATCCTCAACCTTCTCACCTGTCTTTGACGACTCTCGCTGTGTGCGCACAGCTTTCCAAAGCAGCTCTCGCGGGGAGAAATCAATAGCAGACACAATTGCCTTCTGGTCTCTAAACCACCAGAAGCGCAGACACTTGACTGGCTTTCAACAAGGCTGTGCATCGCCTTCCCCACACCTCCTTGAGAACTGTATTTTCTCGCTATGGGAGGATGGTCTGCATCTTCTTTATACACCTCACAAGTGCAAGCCTAACAAGACTGGACCACAGCTAGGAGTTTTGCACACGTTCTTTGTGATCTGTTCTGAGCTCTCGACTGTGCCCTTGAGGATCAGGAGCCCAGAGCTTCACATCTGGTACTGCTGGGCTGCAGGATGTGACAAGTGTGCCATCCTGGCTGGAGAAGGGAAGGCCAGCCCTGTGTCCCAACACCATGCAAATCACACAGCAGTCAAGGGGTCCGGTGGGCATCAGAGCCTGAGGGTATCTTTAGTGATCTGACTACATGATCCTCGTGTCTTTAAGCAAATCAGGACCATAGACCTTGTCCCGGGAGGGACAGAGCACAGGGTGCAGGACCATTGTCCATTTCCCCATGAGAGGGCATCCGCCCACAGGCCTGGAGGGGCCTTCCTCTCTTTTGCTTTTACCCCCAACTGTGGGCACATCTTTCCAAGCTTCTTATGTCTCCAGGAGTCTTTTTACGCTGGGCTTTTCTCTTGGCTTTCCCAGCAAAAGACCCTGGACCTCTGCTTATTTGGGAAAACTTGCTGAATTCATGGTTCAGTAGTGTTCCTTTGGGGACTTCCTGAGGCCAAGGAATGAGATCTCCTATGAGAATGAACCCTGGAGGAGCTGAGGGGCACAAACCCTGGAGGGTCCGGGATCACAACTCTGGAGGGGCTGAGGTCACAAACAGGCCAACATATGCAACAGGCTCTGGTACAAGGATAGAGGTCACTTCCAGGCCCACGGCATTCCACGACTCTACTAAGAGGAAAAGTGAATCATAGTGGCGTCTTCCTTGAAGACCTCTAATGGGAAGGGTCCATCACCTCAGAGACCCAGGTGAGGGCTCTGGTGCCCAGGACCCTCCTGTGGACCTCCCTCTGCATCCATTCTGTCCATCATGCCCTCTGGTGGCATCACCTCACCCCCAGGCCCTTGTACTCTGCCTGGCTCGGATCTCCTGCTGTACTGCGGGCCTGAGGCTGGCTGCCCCTTAGGCTCCCCACAAACTTGCTCTTTACCAGGTAAGGAAGAAGGGGATTCCTTCTTCCTTGGATTCCTTCCTTCCTAACTCTGGATTCCCCACCTCCTTTGCACCCCATTCCCCACCCTTCACCCACAAAGAGTTTCTTTCCTCCAATTTGAGACAACTTTACAACAGGAAAGAAAAAGGCAGGGACCTCCTTCCAGTTGCCAGCCGCCCCCTGCTATGGAGTCATTTCTGATCAATGCACGAGGCAGAGAGGAAACCGGTCATTGTTGTTGCTCAGTTGCTAAGCCATGTCTGACTCTCTGTCACCCCATGGACTACAGCATGCCAGGTTCCTCTGTCCTTCACAGTCTCCTGGAGTTTGCTCAGATTCAAGTCCATTGAGTTGGTGATTCTATCCACCCATCTCATCTTCTGTCGTGCCCTTTTCCTCTTGCCTTCAATCTTTCCCAGCATCAGGGTCTTTTCAAATGAGTCAGCTCTTCGCATCAGGTGGCCAAAGTATTGGAGCTTCAGCTTCAGCATCAGTCCTTCCAATGAATATTCAGGGTTGATTTCCTTTAGGATTGACTGGTTTGATCTCTTTGCTGTCCAAGGCACTCTGAAGAGTCTTCTCCAGCATCACATTTCGAAAGCATCAGTTCTTCAACACTCAACCTTCTTTATGGTCCAACTCTCACATCTGGACATGACTACTGGAAAAACCATAGTCCTTCATAGGAAGGTGTGCTGGTGGAGAATGAGTTCTAAGTGTGTGACACCAACAGATGCAGGAGGAGCAGAGACCCCTTGGCCCGGAGGCCTCCCCTATAAAGGATCCTCAGGGGTGGGAGGGGCCCAGAGGGACAGGTGTCTGCCACCACGTTTCTGCGCAGACCTATCAATCAGGGAAGAGCTAGCTCCAGGCTTGGGAAATAGTAAGAAGAGGTGTTTACAGAGAGCTGGCCAACAGCAGTAAACTAGACACTTGTTTATTATTATACAAGAAAAACGAGGCTCTCTGCTCTCTGAGGTGGCAGCCGAAAGGGCACAGGAGTTTTAATTAATTTTCCAGCTTTCCGTCTTTGCTGTAAGCCCGCTTCAGCATCGGAGCCAGAGAAGCCTGAGTCCCAGCTGTGGTCAGGTCTGAAGCTCACCATTCACGCTCACCTGGAGTCAGATGCACGCAGGGCACCCCGGGTGTGGCAGGAGAGACACCTGCGCGACTCTGAAGAGGAAACCCCTATCCAGGTTTTACCGCCTGCAAACTCAACTTTTTTCCCATGTCACAGTCACGGTGGACCGGCCATGCCTTACGGTATCCACCGTCTCAGGTCAGGAGCAGCTCCTCTGAGAGCCCAGGGAGAGTACAGTCCTCCTAGAGAGGAACCGCTGACACCTGGGTGTGGCTTTATCATTTCTGGTTACACCCCTGGCTTGAACTGATACAGGTGAGGGGAGCACAGTAAACTCTTGCTGAATGCTGGCTCTTTTACGCTAAGCAAGAGATCCTGGAGACCACCCCGTATTTCACCCACAGGCAGCCTCTTTATCCTCATTACAGCCGCCAGCCCCTCTGTCCCGTGGGTGCCCCAGAGTTTACCCAGCCTATGCTATGGGTGAGCGTTCAGCTTGTTTCCAGTACTTTGCAGTCACAGCCAGTGCCATCTCAGAGAACTGCCAATATACAAGGCCTACTTGACATTGTTTGATGCGTCCTCAAGTTAAGTTTCTAGGACAGGGACTCCTGGTTCAAAGGGTAACCGCCGAGGTGGTTTTGGTCAGGACGGCCAGATTCCCTTGTGGAGGGAATGAGCCACTTGGCCACGGCTTTCTTTTGCTGCTAGAGCTGGTCCCCAGTGGCAGATTTGGGGCTAGAATCTGGGCAAAAATAAGCAACTGAATTGTGTGAAAAACTGGGGGCAAGAGCTAGGACTCAGTGGCTGCTCTCCTGAAAGGCAGGTTTGGCAACCTTCCCAGCTCTCAGGACCCAGGTGCTAACAACACCGTCTGCGAAGCTCTATGACCTTTACTTTGCAATAACTTTGCCATCACTGTTTTTTAAGTCATTGTTTCTAAAAACTGTGGCTGGAAATTGAGCTACAGTGATCAGTGACCTCACTTCACTCCCATTTTATAGGATGAGATGCGCTCTAATTGGGGAGCCTGGACATTTCTCCAAAGACACTGAGCGCACATTTTTCTAATTTTTAAACTTGTATAATTTTTAAATTAGAGATAGTTACTTTACAACACTGTGATGGTTTCTGCCATACAGCAACATGAATCGGCCGCAGGTATACGTATGTTCCTCCCGCTCCTTGAACCCCCCTCCCACTTCTCTCCCCAGCTCATCCCTCTAGGTTGACACAGGGAACACAAACCCAGAGCTCTGTGACAGTTTTTATACAAGTTTTAAAGGTTAATTTCTATTTACAACTGTTATGAAATATTGGCTTGTTTTCTCACATTGGGGAATTCATTCTTGAGCCTGTCTTATACCCACCATCCCCTCCTTTGTGTCCCTCCCTCTCCCATCCTTATAATGGCAACTGGTAACCACTAGTTTGCCTTCTATATCTGTGAGTCTGTTTCTTTTTTGGTGTGTGTGTGTGTGTGTGTGTGGGTGTGGGTGTGTGTGTAAAGTCATTTCAGTCGTGTCTGACTCTTCGTGACCCTATGGACCATAGCCCACCAGGCTCCTCTGTCTATGGGATTCTCCAGGCAAGAATACTGGAGTGGGTTTCCATGCCCTCTTCCAGGGGATCTTCAGACCCAGGGGCCGAACTCACGTCTTCTATGTCTCCTGCATTGGCAGGCAGGATCTTTACCATCAGTCTGCCATACTTCTTTTTTTTTAACTGGAGTAGAGCTGATTTACAATGTTGTATTAGTTTCAGATGTACGGCAAAGTGATTCGGTTATACATATACAAACATCTGTTCTTTCCCAGATTCTTTTCCCATGTAGGTTATTACATCATATTGGGTAGAGTTCCCTGTGCTAGGCAGTAGCTCTTTATTGGTTATCTATTTGTATTTGTGCCATGCTTAGTCACTCAGTCATGTCTGACTCTTTGTGACCCTGTGGACTGGGGCCCACCAGGCTCCTCTATCCATGGGGATTCTCCAGGCAAGAACACTAGAGTGGGATGCTATGACCTCCTCAAGGGGACCTTCCCGGCCCAAGGATCAAGCCCACGTCTCTTACATCTCCTGCACTGGCAGGCAGTTTCTTTACCACTAGCACTACCTGGGGAATCCCTTCTTTCCCCTTTGGTAACCATAAAATTTGTTTTCTAAATCTGTGAGTCTGTTCCTATCTTGTAAATAAGTTCACTTGTATCATTTTTTAGACTCTGCATTTAAGTGATGTCATACATTTGTCTTTCTCCATCTGACTTCTTTTACGAAGCCTAATGCCCTCTAAGTCCATCCATGTGGCTGCAGATGAAAAATTTCATTCTCTTTATGACTGAGTAATATTCCATTGAATATAGGGACTGCATCTTCTTTACCATCTTTGATGGACACCTAGGCTGTTTCCATGTCAAGGCAGACATTGTCACAGAATCCATGCACGTTTCCAGCTGAGGTGTCCAGAGGGATGTTCTGCTTTCTGGTTTCAGCACTCAGACCGTAAGTAAGCATCCCTTCTGCAGTCTATTCAGTGTCTCATTTTTTATTTTTTTGCATTTTTGAGCTTTTCTTGGCGGTTTTCCTATATAACATGGCCCCTACGAGTAGCCCTGAAGTGCTGCCTGGTGTCCTAAGCACAAGGAGTGTGAGATGCGCCTCAGGAAGAAAGTGTGTGAGTGAGATGAGCTTTATCGGCATGAGCTGCTGCCCTGCTGTCTGTGCAGTGAGCCAACAATATATAAGCCACCTGATACAAAGAGCTGATTTATTGGATAAGACCTGATGCTGGGAAAGACTGAAGGCAAAAGGAGAAGGGGCGGTGGAGGATGCGATGGCTGGATGGCATCACCAACTTGATGGACATGAGTTTGAACAAACTCCAGGAGATAGTGAAGGACAGGGAAGCCTGGCACACTGCAGTTCATGGGGTCGCAAAGAGTCAGACATGACTGAGTGACTGAACTGAACTGATGAGTAATGAAAGTTGGCTATAAGATCAATCAATATTTTCATCAGCTTTGATTTCTTTGCCAGTTCCCAAGGCATGCTTTGTTTATCATGTGTCACCACATTATTAGGTAAAGGCCTGGGCTTGGACTGACAAATTCTCCATTCCCCCCACCCCACCCAATCCTAGTGATCACCCTAGCTTCACAGTGCTGGCTTCATGCAAATTCCATCATCAAAAGGGCTAAATCCTTACAGTGGTGGATTAAAGCCACACAGTAGGGTTGTCTCTTCAGAGCCCTTCTGGAGCATCAAACAATTCTTTAGGAAGAGAATAGTCTTTCCTGGAGCTGTGGGACCCTGGGCATGGGGTACCTGCTCTGAAGTGATAAGGAAAGAACCAGGATATATAGGAATTTTCATGTCAAAGGCCATGTAGGAGCATCAAAAAATTGCTGTTAATCACTCAAATTAAGGAATTTAGCATATTTCTATGCATGGGACAATGCACGATTCCAGGCTCAGTGACATCACTCCTTTGATGTGCTCCTCAGCTCCCTGGGGCCAGCATCCTGTGTTTTCTCGCCCTGAGTTTCCTCAGGGTGCACCGTCAGGGTGGCTGTGATGTGATGGCTTGATGGCTGCAACGTCCTTTGCTTACTGACGCAGCAGCAATATTCTATGAATAGTTCACACCTGTCTCGACATGGGCTGGCATCCCCCACACTGGGACAGTACTTGACACTGACCAGCACTCAACTAGAGAGCGATAGAGTGGTCACCAGCCAATCAATCCAACTCCTTATTCCACCTGACTCAAATGGTGTGAAGGCACAGCTCTTACTGGAAGTTCCACAGGCCTCCACATCCTGGGAATCACGGGGATCTGGTGAAAACACTGATTCTGAGTCTGGGGAATCTGGGCTGCTCCTGATCTCCTAGTCAGCATTTCTAACCAGATTCCAGGTGATACCATGCTGCTGGTCTGAGGCCCCAGCTGAGGAGCAAGGCTAGAGCAGCCTCGCAGCCAGGGCTCAAGGTGACCCACCAAGGCCCCAGAGATCTGTCCATTTCCTCGGCCCTTTATCAAGTCCGCTTTGTCTTCATCTCCAGTTCTCTGTGCACCCCGCCCAGCTAGATGTACACTGCACTTCCCTGTCTAAACTGAGTTATCTACATTACTCACCATGTTCTCATGGTGGTGGGGATGGGCCAGGGGTGGCAAGCAGGAAGCCTGTCTCACTTTGCGGATGCTGACATTGTGACCCGGAAGGTTGCAATACACCATGGTTCCATGGTCGGGAGCATCGGGAGAGACCAGAATTTAGCAGCGAGAATGTCCTTGGCACGCGTCACCTCTCCATGCCTGAGCAGAGCGCCGAGCAGAGGCCTGGGCCACCCCTTGCAGGACATCCACCTGGAGCCCCCCTTTCTTCTGGATCTGTTCCAGGTAAAGCATAGGGAGCTCCTTGGACACATGCAGCTCAAAGTCAGGACCCTGCGAGTCTCCGTGCAGCCCCGTGAGTGATGAGGCTGCTTCACTTCGGCACAGCGTCACCCCTCGTGCAACCAAGAGCCAGATAAATACAGAGGCTCGTTTTGAAATTCATCACTTTCTCTGAGAACATTTGGCAAAGCTCTGCCCCTTGGGTTCAAGACCAATCAGAATAAACATTTTAACCTAGTCCTCAGGGCCCCCGGTGCCAGTGCCAATCTATTTCAATTTGTGCTGTCATTATCACCACCATCATCATGATCATCATCATCACCATCATCATCAACCTAAATTTCCAGCCCCAGTGGACGGCATTTAGCTCTCTGTCCTCTGCCCGCCATGAAACTGCTCCCTGATCCCCCTTTGGGGTCCTCAAGACCCCCGTGGCCCCGACAGCTGCTCTCTACAGCTGTTTTCTGTTTCAGAATGTTGACAATGGCCTAATTGGAGCTGGATGCAGAGGAGAAAGGAAGTGGTTTGAAGGGTAAACATCAGGTTCATTTAACCAATTCTGTATCTCCATCCTAATGGAGGATCTGGGCAAAAGAAATCACTGATCAGCTTTTCTGAACATGCCAGGATTTGGAAGAGGAAGAAAAGAGACAAAACAGCAAATTGTAAAAATTAGTGCAATTTTTCTAAACCACCTTTTACCTGTGCAGGGTTCAGATCAGACAGATCTCAGTCAAACACTGTGACTTATTAACCTGAACCCATTCAGGAAATGACTTTTCATCAGTTTGTCTTTGAAGAATTTGTGAGTTCTATACCATTGGTTTTCAGAGTTTCTGGATCACCTGGGCACTTGCTGGAAATGCAAATTCTCACTGGGCTCCACCCTAGCTGCTGACCCTGGTGCCCTGGGGTAGGATGCTTGCAATCTGCTTGAACAGACTTCCAGGAGATCCTGCTTTATGCTAGACTTGGGAACCTGTGTTCTGGATGCAATAGTCAAGCCCCTCTGCCCACCTACCCACCCATGCCTGTATGCTTTCTGGAGTCAGGGGGACCCCAGTATGGGGAAGCCTCAGTAAACAAAATATTGTAAATTCCTCCTGGATGGGCTGAAATCCACCTTTTCACTATATCTGAACAAAAGGGCCAAGTAAGGAATTAGATGAGCCAAATTACAAGGAAGCTATTAAAAGGGAAAAAATTGTTTTTGGATACCTTATTACATTAATTGTCTATATGCAAATCATTGTTTCCAATTACAGAGGAGTCTTGATTATGGAGAAGATACACTGAGACACAGTCTGAGTACTCAATTTGGCTCATTACTCAGCCTTGAATGTGATCTGGGCAAATACCCTCTAATTTAGACCCCACTTATTCAGGCCATTTCCCCCTCAAACTAACAAGAAATCTACTAGAATGAGCACCTGAGGAAAGAAATCTTCGTTTTTATCAATAAATTGCTAATGAAATCCCCACACCATTACCCCTTCCAACTTCAGACATACAGTTACAACGATACCTGAAAAATAACAAATGGAAGAAGACTCTGTAATCAAGTTGCCTGGCGGATTTTCTCAGCGCACAAAGCGACGCCAAATCTCAGGAGACAGGAACACGCAAAGAGGAGAATGTTTCCCTAACCTCATATCGACTTTGGTTTCTAAAATCAATGTTCCTTATTAGCTGGTCCATCTCAGCAAAAGACTTTCTGTGTGGAATCTGGATAAATTATTTAATCAGTAAATTGTTTCCATTCTAACTGGTTATAATGCTGCTGTTGTTCAGTTGCTAAGTCATGTCTGACTCTTTGTGACCCCGTGGACTGCAGCATGCCAGGTTTCCCTGTCCTTCAGTATCTTCCAGAGTTTGCTCAAATTCATGCCCATGGAGTCGGTGATGCCATCCAACCATCTCATCCTGTGTCGTCCTCTTCTCCTCGTGCCCTCAGTCTTTCATAGCATCAGGGTCTTTTCAAATGAGTCAGCTCTTCACATCAGGTGGCCAAAGTATTCGAGTTTCAGCTTCAACATCAGTCCTTCCAATGAACACCCAGGACCGATCTCCTTTAGGATGGACTGGTTGGATCTCCTTGCAGTCCAAGGGACTCGCAAGAGTCACGAACCCACAAAGGTGTATCTTTGATGTCAGAAGCAGATGGTGGTGGGGGGGGGGGTTCACACACTGCAAGGCTCCAGGGGGCGCTGTTCAGATTGTAATCTCAGTGTGGTTGGGCAGTCTATGCCCTGAGTGGCTTGATACAGTGGTCCTGCAACCAGCAATTTAAGATTCTTCAAATGTTGTGTCCAAAGGCCAGAATGTATATGACATGGCGAGCACCTTCTCTCCCCCCATGACCCCTGTAGGACTATCAGAGTTCTCGGACTATCAGAGTTCTCCAGCGAAACGGAACCCAGAGGATGTCTGTAGATATGGATTAGGATAGATAGATTGAGATAGAGGTATACCTATCATCAATCTATCTATCTATCTATCTACTGTATCATCTGTTGCAGGAAGAGGGGACCCCTTCCAGGGCTGAGAGTGGGTTCTTGCCGAACACCTGGAAATGAGGTGTCCAAGGAGACACATATGCTGACAAAGCAAAAAGCTTTATTGGAAAGGGCACCCTGGCAGAGAGCAGCAGGGAAAGGAAACCCAGGAGGACTGCTCTGTCAGGAGGCTTGCAATCCCAGTTTTATGGTGATGAGATTAGTTTCTGGGTTATCACTGGCCTATCACTCTGATTCATGGTCCTTCCTGGGGGCGGACACATCACTCAGCCAAGATGGATTCCAGCACAGAGAATTCTGGGAGATTGGGAGGATGTATTATGGACCGGTGTCTCCTCCTTTTTTGTGGCCCTTCCCAAGTCCTTAGTGTTCAGTGTTAGTGCCATGTTCCTCATCAGGACCTCCTGTTGTAAGGCAACTCATGTATGGTTCTCATTATCCTAAAGGTTCCCTAACATACTAATCTATCCATCTATCTATCTACCTATCTTTCACAGAGGGAGGGACTTACTTTAAGGAATTGACTCACATCGTTGCTAGGAGCTGGCAAGTCTGGGAGGATAGAGACCCAGGGAAGAGTTCATGTTGCAGACTTCAGTCCAGAGGCAGTAGGTTTGCAGAACCCTTTCCTCTCTGGGGGAATCTCAGTCTTGCCTTTTAAGGTCTTCCACTGATTGGGTGAGGCCCACCCAATGGTGATAATCTGCTTTACTCAAAGTCTACTGATTTAAATGTTGGGCTTCCTTGGTGGCTCAAAGGGTGAAAAATTTGCCTGCAATTCAGGAGACCCAGGTTTGATCCTTGGGTCAGGAAGATCCCCTGGAGAAGGGAATGGCTACCCACTCCAGTATTTTTGCCTGAAGAATTCCATGGACAGAGGAGCCTGGTGGGCTCCAGTCTGATTTAAATGTTAATTTTTATTTAAAAGATGAAGATTCATAGCAACATCCAGACTGGTTTTGAGCAAGCATCAGGGCACCATGTTCTAGACAAGCTGACACATAAAATTAACCATTACAAAGGTGGTCTGCTGATTTTGTCTATCAGCACCTTATCTTCCTTCTGCAGGTAACTCACCCATACTTTTCTTGGGGAGCCTACTCTCCTCCACTCAATCCCTGGATCCATGGGTTTCAGTAGATAGTGCCCCTTGAGTTTCAGGCCTAGACAATCGAGTCGGGCCTGATCAATTGACTTATTCCTTTGGCAGCTCTCATCCTCATCACCTGCTACAGGATTGGTTTGGGAGTGGGAACATCATCCCAGTTGGCCAATGAGAGCATTTGGCCCACTTACTCCACTTGCAGCCATGGTGATGGATGCAGAGTTGTCCTGAAACCCAAGTGGCCCCCATGAGGGTATGTGTGTGCTAAGTCACTTCAGTCGTGTCCAACTCTTTGCCACCCCATGGACTGCAGCCCAACAGGCTCCTCTGTCCACAGGATTCTCTAGGTGAGATACATGAGTGGGTAGCCATTCCTTTCTCCAAGGGATCTTCCTGAGCTAGGGATAAAAGTCTCCCACATTGCTGGCAGATTGTTTACTGTCTGAGCCACCAGGGGAGCCCAGCCCCCATGAGACCCCATTCTAATGATTTTGTGTGAAACTTTTGGAGAAAAGAAAATTTTCAGAGAGCTCTGATATTACTTCAATCGCTGACCCACTGGGTCTGGATTTTCCATTATGAGAATAAATCTCACACAAGCTCCAAGAGGACTACAGTTGGTTTACATTCATCTGCTGTGTCTAGAACTAAGCCCAACACATGGTAGGAGCTCAGTGACCACATGTCAAGTGAATGGGTGAACCAATGCGGCCTCTTTCCTGCATTAGCCAGTTGGATGTCTATCCCTTGTAGACAAAAAAGCCTACTCAGAATAGCCTATAGGAACCTCACTGCAACCTGGGATAGTGGACCGTGGTATCCACCAAGACTTGGGGCATCTTTAAACCCCAAAGCAACTCTAATTTTTGATCCAGGTCATAGCTGAGCTCACTCAAGATAAGCTGATTAGCAAAAACAAGCCTGGAGCCTTTTTTCTCCATCCATAAGTGACATTGATATACTCCTGAAGCTTGTCCTTCCAAAAACCTGCCAATTTTTCAATGCAAATCGGTTGCTAACAAAAGAAGCCTGGCTGGATACTGATGATCCAGAATTAGATAGCCTTTGCTTGGGTCTTCAGGAGTTCATCAATACAAAGCCACTTGACGTTTAGGTTTGATTAGAAGATTTACAAATGGACTTAAAATTCTTGTGACAAATGGGTTTCAGAATTCTTTTGTGTTGTGTTGGCACAAAGAATCAGAGCTTCCTCATGTCCAGCAAGCTGCAGAACTCATTGGCAGGGGATGGCTTCAGGGCTGAGTCACCAAACTTTGAGAAAGATAGGTGAGCAAGGACTCATGTGCATGGTGGAGAAGGAGGAGGCTGTGTGGTGGAGGACAGAGGTTATCCTCGGCTGGGAGACAAATCATTCCTGTGTGCTGAGTTCTAAGGGTTCCCTGGGAGGCAGGACTTTCAGCCCTGGAACCAAGACAGTCCCAGCCACCTTGGGCTCACAGCTGATGGATTCCTCAGTCCAGTGCACACCCAGTCCCTTTTCCCCTCTCCCTGCATGGAACAAGCCCACCCTGCTGCTGACCTGCTCCAGAGGGAGGAAAATACCCCTAAAATCAGCTGATAAAAGTTATCTTAATAGGAAATGCTGACCCTTTTAAAAATGACCTGTCCATGGTCATCTGACTGAGATCACTTCACAGGAAAGCATACTGTGGAGGAGCGGCAGTAGGCAGGGAGGAGGGCGAAATGTGCCAGATTTAAATTTAATACGTGTTGGTGATTTCATTGTGACTTAAAGAAAGTCAGTCTCTGATTTGGAGCAGTCTGGAAGGAAATGGCAACCCACTCCAGTCTTCTTGCCTGGAGAATCCCATGGACAGGGGAACCTGGTGGGCTACAGTCTATGGGGTCACAAAGAATCAGACACAACTGAGGGACTGAGCATGCCATTTGGGGTATTTCCAAGATCAAGAGCAAGTTAGAACCAGAGGTCAGGTGGCCATTCGAGGCCTGGGGGAAGGCTAGCTAGGACAAGCATCCTCTGATCCCCCCAGGAGTGCCAGCAGGCATTCACTAGTGTGGGTGTATTCCCTGTGCCTGGCTCTCTCTGGAGCAGCCTGGGGGCTCTGTGGAAAAAGCCTGCTCCACTCAGCACACAGATCTCAGCCCTGGGGCTCATCCTCAAGCCATCTCTATCTACCCTAGATTCTCCTCAGAGACCCTCCCTTCTAGGATCTCTGGATGGTCCTTTCCCAGACACCAGCTGTTTGTTTGGGACCAGAATCTGATCCTACCCTGTAAGCTAATTTGTATTCATTTCCTGAAACTGTAGTAACAAAATACCACAAACTGAGTGGTTCAAACAACAGAAGCTTTTTCTTTGATAGTTTTGAGATGAGAAGTTTTCAGTCCAAGTGTGGGCAGGCCCGTCCCTCTGGAAGCTGTAGGGGAAGATCTTTGCTGACTCCTCCAGGTGTTAACAGTGACGCTCAGCATCCTTTGACTTGAGGCTGCATTACTCCTATTACATCCATCTTCTCTCTGTGTCTTCACATCTCCCTGCTGTGCGGGTCTGTGTCCACATTTCCCCTTTTCAGAAAGATCCTATCATTTTGGATGAGAGTCCAGACTCATGCTCACGCTCAGTCGTGTCCAACTCATTGTCACCCCATGGACTGTAGCCCACCAGGCTTCTCTGTCCATGATATTCTCCAGGCTTCTCCAGCGGATCTTCCCAACCAAAGGATCAAACCCACATCTCCTGCATCTCCTATATTGGCAGGCAGATCTTTACCACTAGCCACCTGGTCCAGACTCAGTTCAGTTCAGTTCAGTCACTCAGTTGTGTCAGACTCTTTGTGACCCCATGAATTGCAGCACACCAGGCCTCCCTGTTCATCACCATCTCCTGGAGTTCACTCAGACTCACGTCCATCGAGTCCGTGATGCCATCCAGCCATCTCATCCTTGGTTGTCCCCTTCTCCTCCTGCCCCCAATCCCTCCCAGCATCAGAGTCTTTTCCAATGAGTCAACTTTTTGCATGAGGTGGCCAAAGTACTGGAGTTTCAGCTTGAGCATCATTCCTTCCAAAGAAATCCCTGGGCTGATCTCCTTCAGAATGGACTGGTTGGATCCCCTTGCAGTCCAAGGGACTCTCAAGAGTCTTCTCCAACACCACAGTTCACAAGCATCTTCTTCGGCGCTCAGCCTTCTTCACAGTCCAACTGTCACATCCATACATGACCACAGGAAAAACCATAGCCTTGACTAGATGGACCTTAGTCAGCAGAGTAATGTCTCTGCTTTTGAATATACTATCTAGGTTGGTCATAACTCTTCTTCCAAGGAGTAAGTGTCTTTTAATTTCATGACTGCAATCACCATCTGCAGTGATTTTGGAGCCCCCGAAAACAAAGTCTGACACTGTTTCCCCATCTATTTCCCATGAAGTGATGGGACCAGATGCCATGATCTTAGTTTTCTGAATGTTGAGCTTTAAGCCAACTTTTTCAGTCTCCACTTTCACTTTCATCAAGGGGCTTTTTAGCTCCTCTTCACTTTCTGCCATAAGGGTGGTGTCATCTGCATATTTATTGTGATGACCTCTGCAAAGATTTTATCTCCAAATAGATTCACATTGAGGTACCTGGGACCTCCATATACCGTTTGGGGGGTATGATTCAACTCATAACCATCTTCCAGCCCCAGAAAGATATATTCTGCTCAGTGACTCTCAGACACCTGGTAGTCCCTCAGTTCCTGTGTGGGTTGGCCTTTGTAACGGGAAACGAGGGGCTGACAGTCTGTCCACGTCTCTGCCATTCACAGCTGTGGCCTTCACTGGGCAGCCCAGGTTGGGAAGACTGTGACCGGCTACCTGCACGGGGCTTGTCTTTCCACCTAACCCCAACCCAGGGCTGACACCATAGGGCCAGACCACCCACCCCCAGGGCTGCCTGATCTGAGGGCCTGGCGTAGAGAACCTCAGGAGTAACCCCAGCCAGACCACGTGAGGTGTGGCAGGAAGTCAGGCTGACTGCTCCAGAAAACAACCTAGCGCTTTCCATACAGCACCTCATTTTTGTGCCCTGACTTGATTAATCCAAATTAATTTCATGTTCTTTCTTGCAATCTTTTCTTCTAAAAAGGAAATATTGAAACAATTTCCCCTGTATCTTCTATGTCTGTATTTCCAGAGACTTCGCTTTGTTTCAGCCCAAAGTAGGCTGTTCACATCACACAGTGATGACCCAGGAGAGGAGTTATTAATGAGTGCGTAGGGTAGAGAATTCAAATAATCAGAAGCAGCCTTCCTGTCCTCCTCCCCCTCCCCCCACCCAGGGGCTTCCCTGGTGGCTTGGACATTAAAGAGTCTGCCTGCAAGGCAGGAGACCCAACATCAATCCCTGGATCAGGAAGATCCCCTGGAAAAGGAGATGACAACCCACTCTGATATTCTTGCCTGGAGAATCCCATGGACAGAGGAGACAGGCAGGCACCAGTCCATGGGGTCACAAAGAGTCGGACCGAGCAACTGACACTCTCACTTTTTATCCTGCCCTGCCCCTTGTCCCCTCCAGAACCTGGAGGGTGACACCACTTGCCTTATGGGGTCAAAGTGCCTCAGAGACCCTGTGCCATCCTCGGTGTGGCCGAATGGGGAGAAATGGACTGACACAACCTGGCAAGGCAGGTTGTGGTGAGGCGGTTAGATGGGGGGTGGCTCAGCTGGGGTGAGATAGGTAGGCTTATGGAGGGGAGGGTTGGGTCAAGGCACGTGGACGTGTGGCAGACTGGGTTAAGGATATTAGGGGCTGATTGTGCCTTTGATGCAGGATCAGAAAGCCTTTCTGGAAGACCAACATGCAGAACAGACCCAGAGGAAACTAAGGTAGAGATCTACATACAGGGAAACATGCAGACTGAGGTCCCCTCAGGCAGAGAGTTCAGACACAAGGCCGGGAAGGCGGGTCTGAGACGGGCTGGGACCTGGGGCCTCTGCTTCAGTGCTGTACCTGGACACACCTCCCCACTAGAGCCAAATACGAGGAAAGTGGGACCACAGGTAACTGTGTGTCTGCACGGTTGGGACAAATTTTGGACAAAAGATCCAAAAAGACCAAAAGAGCCCAACTGCCAAGTTTGAAGAGTCAAGAGCAGAAACAAACCATCAGAGCCACCCTTCCAGCCTGACCTCTGGACCCACCCCTACCCTCATCCCTATTAGGGACCAGCTTGCCCCACTTCATGGGGTGAGCAAGGGAACCTGGTATTTGTTCTCACTCCCCTCTGCTGCAGCAGGGGCTCAGTAAAGCCTTGCCTGAATTTTTGTGTTTCTATAGATTGGGGAAGACCAAGAATCCTGTCAGTATCAAGCTGAGGGCATTTCTGAAGCTCTAGGAAAGCTGCGCTGAGAAGCCAAGTCAGAATTCATGGGAGAAGCTTGGGACCACGTGGGAGGCAAGTCCAACCAGAGCCAGCAGGCAGGTACAGCCAGGGAGACCATGACCTTTGGGGCTGACACTGGTGAGATCTATCACATTCTGTCCCCTCCTCTTCTCCTGGCTCTTCCCAGGAGGATTCCTTAAGGACTTCCTACTCTGGGGTCAGGGTGATCCTGGTCTCAGAAGCCAAGGTCGCCCGGCCTGTAAGCACCACCTGATGTGAGGAAAGACGTCAAATGCACTCCTCCTGCCCTGGGGATGGTTTATCCTCTGCCTGTCTCCTCAGATGTCAGGGAGCCCTTGCAAGTTGCTGTGCTCCTGGGGGGTCACCCGTGACCCAAGCGTTTGTGGAGCTGCAGGGACCTGTCGGCTGTGCTGACTGTGCCCCTTCCAGCTGCCCAACTCTGGCTGGCAGAGGTGAGCCCTGGATCTCCCAGGAGACCCAGGCGGGGCAGCTGTCCCCTGTCCAGTCCTGGCTCCTGCAGACAGCTGCCATGGGAGGGTCTGCGTCCAGGTTAAACTCCGCAAAGTAGTGATGATTTAAGGGAATTGCAAGCAGGCAGCCGGCCCCAATTAAGGTTTCACTTCCTGCATGCCTGATCAACTATCTCCTCCGAGTTGAGGACTTCTGTAAACATGTCGAACTGTCCACCACGGGGCTCCCTGTCGCCCACCCTTGGTAGGGGTTGGGGGTCTGATGCATTCATGCATTTTCAGCTGACACGCACTTGGCCTTGACAAAATCACTGTGTTTCTCTGGATGAATGATTAATGCCTTGTTGGATAAAGGCTTTAGAATATTTACCCTTATCTTTCTTGATCCTCAGATTCTCTCCATCCTGTTGAACAGCCTTTATTAGCATCTGCACTCCTTGTATATCTGGCTATTTCGAACCATCTTGCTTAGAGCCTTGGGAGCCAGTCTGTAGAGGATTGCAGGTGTCTGCAATGTCTCATGTTTGGCAATTTAGTTTTACTATTGTAACTGGCTTTTTGCAAATAAAAAGCCTCAGCAGACCCCTGTCTCGGATGGTCTTGTGCTTTGCTGGAGAAAGGGTGTTTCCTGAGGGCTGTTCCTTGGAGCACCCTCCCTCTGATCATCAGCCCTCGTCCCCAGCAGCACTGCATCATCACCTCTTGTTCCCACGGGTGCCACCATCCCTTCTTCCTGCCCTCTGCCCTCTCCTGGGTCAGAGGCAGCAGAGGGCTGGCTGCCTGCCCACCTGCCCAGTGAACGACTGCCCTCCCCATCACTCCAAATGTGCACTCTGCAGCCAAAACGTGCATGGGGCTGGCAGTGCGGGAGCCCTGGGGCATCATGATCAACCAGCCCACACTTGACTTCCAGCCATCGGACTACGTGTAGAGCCAGGGAAGGTATCCACAGCCTTGTATGGGAAAAACATTTAACATTTCAACACAGCAAGGCTTTTGATTGTGAATGGAGAGAAAAAAGCAGCTCACCAGAGGAAGCAATTAATATGTCCATTTTTCCCATCCAAAGCTCTTTCAAATTTGTCTCAAGCTGTTTCTTACTAAGTCCTTTAATGTTCAAAATGTTCTGTGTTTAACGTTGAAGCCTGTGTGAGCACATGTGGAGACAGGGATGCTGAGCTCAACCACTAGAAACAGCCTGTTTTTCTCAGGGGGACAGCTGGCTGTGGACACCCGGTGCCTGGCACTGTGCCCAGAGAGGGGGGGACATGAGGTGTCACACTTGAGCTCTGCCCAAGGTCATAATGCCTGCTAGCCCCTCCTCTGTCGTCACATTCCTCTTCTGATTGCTGTAGCTTAGGGGTCTGCCAACCACAGTTGCCCCCAAGTCTAGCCCCTAAACTGTATCTGTAGAGCCTGTGAGTCGAGTGACTTTTACATTGTCAAATTCTTGGGGAAAAAATTAAAAGAAAGATACTGTCTGTGTCATGCAAAAATGACATGAAGGGCAAATTTCAGCCTCGCCTATTCATGTACTGAGAGTCTGGCCACTTCCCCTTCTCCGCCAATCCGTATTTCCTATCTGGCTGTTTACAGAAAAGACATGTCAACTTCTGCTTTAGGTAAATAGAGATCATGAAAGAAAGAGGAGTGGGGGGTTTAGCAGACTTCAGCTGAAGTTTGGTTGGATGTGGGCTTGGGGACGGGTACGGATTGAATGTCTGTGTCCCCCACCTAAGTCTATGCTCACGAGGGCATGCTCAGTCACTCAGTCGTGTCTGACTCTTTGTGATCACATGGATTATAGCCCACCAGGCTCCTCTGTCCACGGGATTTCCCAGGCGAGAACACTGGAGTGGGTTGCCATTTCCTTCTCTAGGGGATCTTCCTGACCCAGAAACAGACTGTGCATCTCCTGTGCCTCCAACAATGCAGGAGAATTCTTTACAGCTGAGCCACCCAGGGAAGCCCCTTTAAATATATATATGGGGAAGCCTAAACCTCAATGTGATGGTGTTAGGAGGTGGGGCCTTTGGAGAAATTAAGTCATGAGGGTAGATCCCCCATGAATGGTCTTCAGTTCAGTTCAGTTGCTCAGTCATGTCTGACTCTTTGCGACCCCATGAATCGCAGCACGCCAGGCCTCCCTGTCCATCACCAATTCCCGGAGTTCACTCAGACTCACATCCATCGAGTCTGTGATGCCATCCAGCCATCTCATCCTCGGTCGTCCCCTTCTCCTCCTGCCCCCCATGAATGGTCTTAGTTCCCTATTAAGAGGAACCCCAGAGAGCTCCCTTCTTCCACATGAGGACACAACAAGGAGATACTCTCTGTGAACCAGGAAGCCAGGCCTCATCAGACACTAATCTTGGCAGTGCCTTGATTTTAGACTTCTAGCCTTCAGACTGAGAAATAAATATCTGCTGTTTATCAGCCCCTCACCTCTGGGACTTTGTTTCAACAGCTACAAAGGACTGAGCCAGGGATTGAAGGGGTGGAGGGAAGATATACACAGACCATGGAGATAGGGTTGGGGGATTCTGGCTGGTATCCAGGAGGAAACAACGGTTCTGAGAACAGAAGGAATAGCTCATACCTGTGAAATAGCTCTTACACCTCAGCCCAGGGCAGCGATGTCCCAATGCTGACTGACAGTAGCTAGAGGCAGCAGGTTCAGGCACCTGTCCCATGAGCTCAGGTCTGTGCTATAATCTGTATGAGTTTCATACAACTGCAGTGACAAAGCACCATGGCGGCGGCGGGGGGA
>SJYQ01000411.1:1200935-1383047 GCA_006410935.1 Redunca redunca | reverse complement strand
GGAGGGGGGGCCAGGGGTGGGGCTAGGGGAGGGGAGACTTAGCACATCACTTATTCTCATTCAGTCTGAGGCCAGAAGCCTGAAATCAAGGTGTCAGCAAAGCCAGCTCCCTGTGAAGGCTCTGAGGGAAAAGCCTTCCTGTGTCTTCTAAGGGCTAAAGGGGTCCTTGATTTGTGGCAGTATCCCTGTCACCTCTGTCCCCGTGGTCAGGTGGCTTCCTTGTGTCTCCTTATCCCTTCCTGTCCTTTCAAGGATACTTGTCCTTGGACTCAGCACCCACCCTCAATCCAGGATGATCTTACACTGAGTGTGCGTGTGCATGCACGCTCAGTCATGTCCAGCTCTTTTGTGACCCCATGGACTGTAACCTACCAGGCTCCTCTGTCCATGGGATTCTCCAGGCAACAATACTGGAATAGGTTGTCATTTCCTCCTCCAGAGAATCTTCCTGACCCAAAGAGCAAACCCGCGTCTCTTGCATCTCCCTCATCGGCAGGCAGGTTCTTTGTCAGCTGAGCTTGCTCCTTACCAGGAAAGCCTCACATCGACACCCTCACCCTAATTCCATCTGCACAGAGTGCAGATAAAGCCACCTTCACAGGGTCTGGGTTAAGTCGTGAACACAGCTCGTAAAGACCATGAGGCTGAGGATGGAAAGCTTGGTCCCACGCTGGGGCTGTGGAGAGTACTCTGTCCTTTAACTCTGGTCTGGTCACTGCTCTCTCTCCTGGACCCTGCCCTTGGGCCACTCAGTGACCGTCTTCATGGCTCCCGATCCTGGAGGCCATGCTGCACTGTGGGGTCACCTGCCAAGCCAGTATCCCTGGTCCACAATTCCTCTAAGATCCAGGCACCTCTGATGTGAAAAATAAAACCAACCTTGATGGCCCATGTCTGGAGAGCCCGTAATCCTTCAAGGCAACACACTCACAGACAAACAACTTGTTCACAGCATCCAGGGATGGAGTCTCCCGGCCTGTAACAAAGGAAGGTGGCCCTTTCTGGAAGCTACACAACTATTCCAAGCTTCTGAGGCCATTGAAGGGACAGACAGATCTGAGAATCATCCTGGAGAAAGTTGAGAAGATTCTGGAGGCCTGGCCTGCCTCCCAGGCCCAGGAAATGCCCCCAGGTGACATCGGGAGCCCCATTAACCCCTGGTCTAGAGAACAGAAGGTTTAATCAGCACCATCTTGGAACTCCTGGCCTCCGACCCATCCCCAGAGACAATGCCCCACCCAGGATGGAAACTTGTGCCCTTCAACTTGAGGAGACCAAACGGGAGACCACAGGTTTCAGGATAGAGCCCAGGGGCAAGCAGGGAGGGGTCCCGCTTTATTACCTCTGCAGGAATGACCACCTCCCCCGACCCGTGAGACCAGCTCCTGACATCAGGCTGCAGTGACCCATGTGGGGAGGTCCTTCCAAAGCTCCCCTGGTCCCCAGAGCCGGCCTCCCTCCCCATAGGGGCAATGGCTTTCCAGCTAAAAGCCTTTTTGCTGGGACAGAGCTCACTTACCAGCTGGGTGATAGAAACTCCACCTGCTTCACTGTGTGGCTTTATATGCAAATTGAATTTCCATAGAATCCTACTTCCCTCTTAGTCAGGCATGAATAGAAATTAGTTCAATTAACAAACAAAACTGAAGGTGGAAGTGGGGAGTGGCGACCAGCCTGCAGGGTCTGGGGTCCCTGTACTTAGATCATGAAGATCTTCTCCAGGGGATCTTCCTGACTCAGGGATCAATTGTACATATCCTGTGCCTCCTACATTGCAGGAGAATTTTTTACCATTGATTCACTCAGGGAAGCCCCCTTAAACATCTATATGGGCAAGCCTAGTCCCCAGTGTGATGGTGTTAGGCGGTGGACCAGGAGGTCCATTGTCCAGTGGACCAGGGGCAGAACAGAGCCAGAATGTGGAGAAAAGTGGACTTGCTTTGTCTGCTTGAGCTGGGATGTCTACCCTCTCCTCCCCTCAGACATCTGTGCTCCCAGTTCTTAAGCCCTGAGACTCAGACTGGGCCTATCCCCCTTGCTTTCTGAGGTCTCCCGCTTGCAGTCAACAAACTGTGGAACTTCTCAGTTCTGCCATCATTTGAGCCAATTCCACGTAATAAACCTCCCCTCATGTCTATCTAGTTTGTGCCCTGTGAGAAACAGGACCTTGAGAAGGAAGTTGCCATTATCTTCATTACCTCCACCATAGTTTGACCTCACATCAAACAACAGTGAGGGAACACGGCCCTGCCCATCAACAGAAGACCGGATTAAAGATTTACTGAGCATGACCCCTTTGAATGCAGAGTTCCAAAGAATAGCAAAGAGAGATAAGAAAATCTTCCTCTGCGATCAATGAAAAGAAATAGAGGAAAACAATAGAATGGGAAAGACCAGAGATCTCTTCAAAAAAATTAGAGATACAAAGGGAACATTTCATGCAAAGGTGGGCACAATAAAGGACAGAAATGGTATTGACCTAACAGAAGCAGAAGATATTAAGATGAGGTGGCAAGAATACCCAAAAGAACTGTACAAAACAGATCTTCATGAGCCAGATAATCATGATGGTGTGATCACTCACCTACAGCCACACATCCTGGAATGAGAAATTCAGTGGGCCTTAGGAAGCATCACTACGAACAAAGCTAGTGGAGGTGATGGAATTCCAGTTGAGGTACTCCAAATTCTAAAATGATACTGTGAAAGTGCTGCACTCAATATGCCAGCAAATTTGGAAAACTCAGCAGTAGCCACAGGACTGGAAAAGGTCAGTTTTCATTTCAATTTCAAAGAAAGGCAATGCCAAAGAATGCTCAAACTATCACAAAATTGCATTCATCTCACATGCTAGAAAGTAATGCTCAAAATTCTCCAAGCCAGGCTTCAACCTCCAAATGTTCAAGTTGGATTTAGAATATGGAGAGGAACCAGAGATCAAATTGCCAACATCTGCTGGATTATCAAAAAAGCAAGAGAGTTCCAGAAAAACATCTACTTCTGCTTTATTGACTATGCCAAAGCCTTTGACTGTGTTCAGTTCAGTTGAGTTCAGTCGCTCAGTCGTGTCCGACTCTTTGTGACCCCATGAATTGCAGCACACTAGGCCTCCCTGTCCATCACTAACTCCCTGAGTTCACCCAAACTTGTGTCCATTGAGTCGGTGATGCCATCCAGCCATCTCATGCTCTGTCGTCCCTTTCTCCTCCTGCCCCCAATCCCTCCCAGCACCAGGGTCTTTTCCAATGAGTCAACTCTTCGCATGAGGTGGCCAAAGTATTGGAGTTTCAGCTTTAGCATCAGTCCTTCCAATGAACACCCAGGACTGATCTCCTTTAGAATGGACTGGTTGGATCTCCTTGNCATAACTTTCCTTCCAAGGAGTAAGCGTCTTTTAATTTCATGGCTGCAATCACCATCTGCAGTGATTTTGGAGCCCAAAACAATAAAGTTGGACACTGTTTCCACTGTTTTCCCATCTATTTCCCATGAAGGGATGGGACCAGATGCCATGATCTTCGGTTTCTGAATGTTGAGCTTTAAGCCAACTTTTTCACTCTCCTCTTTCACTTTCATCAAGAGGCTTTTTAGTTCTTCTTCACTTTCTGCCCTAAGGGTGGTGTCATCTGCATATCTGAGGTTATTGATATTTCTCCCGGCAATCTTGATTCCAGCTTGTGTTTCTTCCAGCCCAGCATTTCTCAGGATGTACTCTGCATATAAGTTAAATAAGCAGGGTGACAATGCACAGCCTTGACGTCCTCCTTTTCCTATTTGGAACCAGTCAGTTGTTCCATGTCCAATTCTAACTGTTACTTCCTGACCTGTATGCAGGTTTCTCAAGAGGCAGGTCAGGTGGTCTGGTATTCCCATCTGTTTCAGAATTTTCCACAGTTTATTGTGATCCACACAGTCAAGGGCTTTGGCATAGTCAATAAAGCAGAAATAGATGTTTTTCTGGAACTGTCCTGCTTTTTTGATGATCCAGCAGATGTTGGCAATTTGATCTCTGGTTCCTCTGCCTTTTTTAAAACCATCTTGAACATCTGGAATTTCACGGTTCACATATTGCTAAAGCCTGGCTTGGAGAATTTTGAGCATTACTTCACTAGCGTGTGAGATGAGTGCAATTGTGGATCACAACAAACTGTGGAAAATTCTTCAAGAGATGGGAATACCAGACCACCTGACCTGCCTCCTAAGAAATCTGTATGCAGTTCAAGATACAATAGTTAGAACTGGACATGGAACAACAGACTGGTTCCAAGTCAGAAAAGGAGTATATCAAGGCTGTATATTGTCACCCTGCTTATTTAACTTATATGCAGAGTACATCATGAGAAACGCTGGGCTGGAAGAAGCACAAGCTGGAATCAAGATTGCTGGAAGAAATATCAGTAACCTCAGATAGGCAGATGACACCACCCTTACGGCAGAAAGTGAAGAAGAACTAAAGAACTTCTTGATGAAAGTGAAAGAGGAGAGTGAAAAAGTTGGCTTAAAGCTCAACCTTCAGAAAACAAAGATCATGGCATCTGGTCCCATCACTTCATGGCAAATAAATGGGGGAAACGAGGGAAACAGTGAGAGATTTTATTTTGGGGGCTCCAAAATCCCTGCAGATGGTGACTGCAGCCATGAAATTAAAAGACACTTGCTCCTTGGAAGAAAAGTTGTGACCAACCTAGACAGCACATTAAAAAGCAGAGACATTACTTTGCTGACAAATGTCTACTAGTCAAAGCTACGGTTTTTCCTGTGGTCATGTATGGATGTGAGAGTTGGACTATAAAGAAAGCTGAGCACTGAAGAATTGATGCTTTTGAACTGTGGTGTTGGAGGAGACTCTTGAGAGTCCCTTGCACGGCAAGGAGATCCATCCTGTCAATCCTAAAGGAAAATTGGCCTGAATATTCATTGGAAGGACTGATGCTGGAGCTGAAACAGTAAAACTCTGGCCACCTGATGCAAAAAACTGACTCACTGGAAAAGACCCTGATTCTGAGAAAGATGGAAGGTGAGAGGAGAAGGGGATGACAGAGGATGAGATGGTCGGATGGCATCACTGACTCGATGGACATGAGTTTGAGTGAGCTCTGGGAGCTGGTGATGGACAGGGAGGCCTGGCATGCTGCAGTCGTTGGGGTCACAGAGTTGGACATGACTGAGTGATGAACTGAACTGAACTGAACATGTCTATCTACGCACATCCTGTTGATTCTGTTCCTCTGTAAAACCCGACTAACACAGGCAGCAACTTGGAACAGACAGGAGGGCTGCAGACTCCCTATGGTGTGGAACGCACGTATCTGGGAGTCAAGGTCAGATGGATCTTGAGCAGTCCATCTGGCATGGTAAAGCCCACTGTAGCCTCATTTCTCGTTTTTAAAGTGAAGACTGGTGTAAGTGGATCATTATGTTCTCTCCCACCTTGAAGGCCCCAGAACCTCCCCCAGCCAGCCTCTGTTGGTTCACCCATCCAGCCCTGTCTTCTGGTCATCCATCCACCTGGATGGGACTGAGGGTGAACTTGCAGACATGGATTGGGCTGCAGGTGGGCATCGCTGGCGTATTGGGGAGGTATTGTGGGGAGATGGTCCCAGTGGGTCTGGAAATGACAAGAGGAGCCAATGTACCCCTCATTCTCCCTCTATCCAGGCCTCAGCTTCCAGCCCTTTCTTCTTGGAGGCAGCCAGGCCCCCAGGAAGGGGCGGGGTTGGGGGGTACACAGAGCAGATAGAGACTTTCACAGCAGACCTGCAACAGCATTAGCCTTGACTGAGCTCCCTGCCCAGGAACCTATCAGAAACGTCGGAGGCAAAGCGAAGAATCACAGGATTGGGAATTCCACAGTGAGACACTGTCCCATGTTACAGCCCTGCCTCTCCAGCCCTGAAATCTAATTTATTTGATGTAACTAAACTAGGCCAGTTGCTGGTGGAACAGCTGGGGTTTGGGGAGAGAGGGTGAGAGCAGGAAGATATGGGATGTGCTGGGGGGCCGGTGTCTGCTCAGGGCTGGGCTGGAGGAGACAAGTGGGAGCTTCCTTTCAACCAGGCATGCTGACCTTCACCTACAGGACCTGCCAAGGGAGGTGACAAGGCTGTCCCTGGAGGCCGGAGTCCATGGGGGTCTCAGGATAAACGGGCCGCGTGCTCAGCTCGCTCCTCCGCCACTCGCTCACCCATTCGTCCATCCCCAGTGAGCTGCGCAGGCGCCAGGTGCTGGGAGGCTGAGCTGCCCATGTCCGGTGTGTCAGCAGCTGTCATGGATGCTGTCCGAGCCGGGCAGTGAGCTGGGCTCACAGGAAGAGGGCAGATCCTTCTGCACAGGTTCCCATCATCCATCTCTCAGCTCCCATCAGACATCTGCTTACTCCAAACACCTCATTCTTCCCCAGCCCCTGCCCAGAGCACAAACTGCAGGGGTGCTGCTGCCGGGTGACTCGGCCATCATCGAGCCATCCCCCAGGCTCCATGCATGTCCCTGGCCCGCCCCTCACCAACCCTCCTTCCTGTCCCAGTATTTGCCTTAAACCAGAGGTGGCAACCCTGTCTGTGAAAGGCCGAGAGCAAAGGACTGTCTCTGCTGCACACACACCCGCCCCCCCCCCAGCATGGCCATGCAGGCAAAGGCCACTCAGACCCCCGAGGGCGTGGCCTTCACTCTGTTCCAGTGAAACAACATTCATGGTCTCTGAAATGAGGATTTCGTATAATTATCATGTGTTATAAAAGGGGGTTTTTCTTTTGATATTTTTTTCGACCATCTGACAACGTGAAAACCACTCTTGGGGGCAGGCCCTAAGGAAACAGATGAAGGGGTCTGTGTCTGTCCTGCAGGTGACCCCACCTTAAACAGGGTCCTTCTGGTCTTACCTCCATACCTTCAATCCCACCAACCTCCCGTCCACTCGCCACCAACCTGCCTTGACTTTTGATCTGGGTGAGGCTTCCTGCAGGGGCTCCCATGAGCTTCACTCCCAAGGGTTTCCGTGGCTCAGCTGTGTCCCTGGAAGAACCAGGCCGCTCCCTGGGAACTGGGTGAGAACTCACATTCTCACTTCCTGCCTTGGGGTGGGGGTGGTTGGAGCGTGGAGGGGAGGAGGGTCTCTGCTGAGGTGAGCCTGTAAGGCGACACGTGTTTCCTATACAAAAGTGCACTCTTATCACCACGAGTCCAGTCTCCGCGTCTCCATTGATAATTCTCCTCCAATCAATTCACCACCGCTTGCTGGTTGTGTCAGCATCACCCTGAAGAGCAGGAAGCAGAAAGTTTGCTGAACAACGCTTTTCTCCCCCCGCCACCTTTTTTGTTTTGGTCTGGGGGAAAATGTCCTGACATCGCGGTTTATGGTGACTTTCATCTCAGCCGAATCACTGGAAACAGCACAGTGCCCTGGTGTCACCTCCCGAGCTGCTCCATCCATACGGGGGTGTGAGTATCTCTACTGCCTCCTGCCAGGACGATGCTGCTGCCTGGAGCCCTGCACCCTCCCCAGGAAGGTGGCATTCTCAGCCCTGTGAAGTTGAAGCAGGATTCAAAACAGTCTCTTCTGGTGCTCCAGCTCCAGAGCCCCCACACCCCACTGCCTGTAGCGAGGCTGGTATTCCCTCACCCGGAGCAGGGTGGCCCTGCTGACGTGGACTTGGGCTGAGCAGAGGCCGGTGGTGGAAAGACTCACAGACACCTCCAAGAACATTGCCACTGGAGCAATGGCTAAGCAGAGTTTGTAGGACATCAGAGAGTCTCCTGGAGACTTAGCGGACGGTCCATCACTCAGTGTCTTGAGAGTCTGACCTCCTGAGACCCCTTCATTCTCTGTAAACTAAAATTTCCTTTCCGGCACCAATAGAGAAATAACCAAACCAGCCTTCCAAGCATCCATGTGGGGCCAACGTGGCTATGAGCAGTGTATGGGGAAACTCTGAGTTCTGAGTCTGCTCATGGTTCAAGGGGCACTCCTGACACTTGGCGCATGGTTGTCCACACTGAGCAATCCTGCAACATTGCCTAGGTGTGCCACACTCTGAAGCAGCTCTTTGTCTTTGTTTCAATATTTATTCATCTGGCCTCATCAGGTCTTAGCTGCAGCATGTGTCACCTAGGTCTCCAACCAGGGATTGAATCCAGGCCCCCTGCGTTGGGAGCGCAGAATCTTAGCCACTGGACCACCAGGGAAGTCCCCCCAAAGTAGTTCTGACTCGACTTGGGGTCTGCCTCGACCCACAAGCGAAGGGCTTGGTCCCAGGAGGCTGTACTCGCATCAGATGCTGGTCCCAGGCCCCAGGTTGTCACCTGCACTTTGAGGTGAAATAATAGAAAAACTGCATGTGTGGGGGGTGGCTTCCCTAGTAGCTCAGACGGTAAAGCAACCACCTGCAATGCAGGAGACCCAGGTGTGTGTGTGTGTGTGTGTGTGTGTGTGTGTGTGTGTGTGTGTATTGGTCTCATCACCAGTTTCTGGTACATACATACATGCTAAGTTGCGTCAGTTGTGGCCCACTCTTTGGGACCCTATGAACTATAGCCATCCAGGCTCCTATGTCCATGGGATTCTCCAGGCAAGAATACTGAAGTATTCTTGCTACAAATCAGAGGTCGCCACTACCTGTTCCTCAGATTCCATAGATTGCNAATAGAGAGATAACCAAACCAGCCTTCCAAGCATCCATGTGGGGCCAACGTGGCTATGAGCAGTGTATGGGGAAACTCTGAGTTCTGAGTCTGCTCATGGTTCAAGGGGCACTCCTGACACTTGGCGCATGGTTGTCCACACTGAGCAATCCTGCAACATTGCCTAGGTGTGCCACACTCTGAAGCAGCTCTTTGTCTTTGTTTCAATATTTATTCATCTGGCCTCATCAGGTCTTAGCTGCAGCATGTGTCACCTAGGTCTCCAACCAGGGATTGAATCCAGGCCCCCTGCGTTGGGAGCGCAGAATCTTAGCCACTGGACCACCAGGGAAGTCCCCCCAAAGTAGTTCTGACTCGACTTGGGGTCTGCCTCGACCCACAAGCGAAGGGCTTGGTCCCAGGAGGCTGTACTCGCATCAGATGCTGGTCCCAGGCCCCAGGTTGTCACCTGCACTTTGAGGTGAAATAATAGAAAAACTGCATGTGTGGGGGGTGGCTTCCCTAGTAGCTCAGACGGTAAAGCAACCACCTGCAATGCAGGAGACCCAGGTGTGTGTGTGTGTGTGTGTGTGTGTGTGTGTGTGTGTGTGTGTGTATTGGTCTCGTCACCAGTTTCTGGTACATACATATATGCTAAGTTGCGTCAGTTGTGGCCCACTCTTTGCGACCCTATGAACTATAGCCACCCAGGCTCCTATGTCCATGGGATTTTCCAGGCAAGAATACTGAAGTATTCTTGCTACAAATCAGAGGTCGCCACCACCTGCTCCTCAGATTCCATAGATTGCTAGAACAGCTCAGAACTCAGGGAAACACTTAGGCTTACCATTTACTATAAAGAATGGAGAAGGAAAGGGCAACCCGCTTCACTTTTCTTGCCTGGGAAGTCCCATGGACAGAGGAGCCTGGCAGGATACAGTCTATGGGGTTGCGAAGAGTCAGACGTAACTGAGCAGCCAAGCACGCGGAGGATGTGATAAAAGACACAGACGAAGAGCCAGATGAAGAGCTATAGAGGGCAAGGTCTGGGAGGGTCCTGAGCACAGGAGCTGCCGTCCTCCTGGAGTGGGGGCGAGGGCACCCTCTAGGGTGAACGCATTCAGCACCCAGAATCTCCCCAAACCCCACACTTCAGGGATTTTTGTGGAGACTTCATCACACAGGCGTGATTTATCAGTAACTCACTCTGTAGCCCCTCTCCTCTCTCTGGAGGATGGGAGGCAGGGCTGAAAGTTTCAAGTCTCTAATTACGGCTTGGTGTTTCTCCTGATCAGCCCCTTGGCAGTAGTGGTGAAGAACATGTTTGCCAATGCAGGAGACATTAGAGATGCATGTTTGATCCCTGGGTTGGGAAGATCCCCTGGAGGAGGGCATGGCAACCCACTCCAGTATTCTTGCCTAGAGAATCCCATGGACAGAGGAGCCTGGAGGGCTATGGTTCATAGAGGGTGGAAAAGAGTGGGCCACGACTGAAGCAGCTTAGCATGTATGCATGTGCCAGAAACTGGTAGCAGAGACCAATACACACACACACACACACACACACACACACACACATGAACGCAACGTTTCTATTATTTCACAGAGATGACAGGTTGCAGATTCCTCCAGAGGCATGGAATCATGCAACATTTGTCCTTCTGCGATAGATGCATTTCACAGCATGATGCCCTCAAGGCTCATCTATGCTGTGCATATATCAGGATTTCCTTCTTTTTTTCAGGTTCAGTGATATTCCATTGTATAGATCAAGCACGTTTTTAATCCATGCGTCTGAGTGTAGACATTTAGGCTGTTTTCCATGTCTTGGCTATTGTGATTGGAGATATCTAAAATAGTCAAATTAAGGATTTCCCTGCTGGTCCACTGGTTAAGACTTCACCTTCTAATGCAGGGGGTGCAGGTTCTATCTCTGGTTGGGGAGCTAAGAACCCACATGCCTTGTAGCCAAAAAAAATATAAAAAAACCTCATAAAAAACACAAACAATATTGTAATAAATTCAATAAAGGCTTAAAAAATGAAACAAACTCATTGAAGTAAGAATGGAAAGGTGAGCTTTTAGAGGCTGGGGAGAGGGGAATGGGACACCTCAGTTCAGTTGTTGTTTAGGCGCTCAGTTGTATCCAGCTCATTTGTGACCCTGTGGACTGTAGCCCAGCAGACTCCTCTGTCCATGGGATTTCTCAGGCAAGAATACTGGAGTGGGTTGCCATTTCCTTCTCCAGCGGATCTTCCCAACACAGGGATTGAACCTCCACCTCCTGCACTGGTAGGCAGATTCTTTACCACCGAGCCACCAAGGAAGACCAAAGCTTCAGTCATTGCTGTTGTTCCGTTGCCCAGTCACCGTATTCTTTGCAACCCCATTGACTGCAGCGCTCCAGACCTCTCTGTCCCTCACCATCTCCCAAGGCTTGCCCAAGTTTATGTCTACTGCATCAGTGATGCCATCCAACCATTTCATCCTCTGATGTCTCTTTTCCTTTTGCCCTCAATCTTTCCCAGCATCGCGGGCTTTTTCAATGAGTCAGCTGTTTGCATCAGATGACCAAAATCCTGAAGTTTCAGCTTCAGCTTCAGTCCTTCCAATGAGTATTCAGGCTTGATTTCCTTTAAGATTGACTGTTTTGATCTTCTTCCTGTCCAAGGGACTCTCAGGATTCTTCTCCAGCACCACAATTAAAAGGCATCAATTCTCCAGCACTCTGCCTTCTTTATAATACAGCTCTCACAATATATTGACCACTGGGAAGATCATAGACTCTATGGACCTTTATCGGCAGAGAATGTTTCTGCTTTTAAACACACTGTCTAGGTTTGTTATAGCTTTCCTGCCAAGAAGCAAACATTTTTTTATTTCATGGCTGTAGTCACCATTCGCAGTGATTTTACAGCCCAAGAAGAGGAAATCTGTCACTCCTTCCATCTTTTCCCTTCTATTTCCCATGCAGTAATGGGGCCAATGGCACCCCACTCTGGTACTCTTGCCTGAAGAATCCCAGGGACGGGGGAGCCTGGTTGGCTGCTGTCTATGGGGTCGCATAGAGTCAGACATGACTGAAGCAACGCAGCAGCAGCAGCAGCAGCAATGGGGCCAGACGACATAATCTTAGGTTTTTTTAGTATTTAGTTTTAAGTCAGCTCTTTCACTCTCCTCCTTTACCCTCATCAAGAGACTCTTTAGTTCCTCTTCACTTTCTGCCATTAAAGTTGCATCATCCACATATCTGAGGTTGCTGATGTTTCTCCTGCCTATCTTGATTCCAGCTTGTAACTCATCCAGCCCGCCATTTCACATGATGTGCCCAGTATATAGATTAAACAAACAGGGTGACAGTAGACAGCCCTGTCATACTCATTTCTCAATCTTGAACCAGTCAGTTGTTCCATACAGGGTTCTAACTGTTGCTTCTTGACCCACATACAGGTTTCTCAGAAGACGGGTGAGATGGTCTGGTATTCCCATCTCTTTAAGAGCTTTCCACAGTTTATTATGATACACACAGTCAAGAGTTTTGCCATAGTTGATGAAACAGGGGTAGATATTCTTTGGAATTCCCTAGCTTTCTGTATGATCCAACAAATGTTGGCAATTTCATCTCTGGTTCCTCTTCCTTTTCTAAATCCAGCTTGGATATCTGGAAGCTCTTGGCTCACATAATGCTGAAACCTAGCATGCAAGATTTTAAGCATGACATTTAAGCTTAAGATTTTAAGCTTCAGTTATACAAGACAAATAAGTTCTTGTGATCTCTGTGTGGCCTGGTGCCTGCAGGTAATATTGTATTGTGCACTTTATCTGTTAGAGGGTAGGTATCAGGTTAAATGTTCTTGCACAATAAAAATATAGAAATGAAAAGATCCGCAGATTCCTCTGGCATCAAGCAGGAAAGCACTGGGGACCTCCCTCCATCCTGTGTGGGGACACACTGCCTTGAGCCTCAAGCCTGTGTGTTAACGTCCATGCTTAGTCGCTCAGTTGTGTCCGACTCTGTGATCCCATGGACTGCAGCCCGCCAGGCTCCTCTGTCCGTGGGATTCTCCAGGCAAGATACTGGAGTGGGTTGCCAAGCCCTCCTCCAGGGGATCTTCCCAAACCAGGGAAGATCAGGTCTCCTGCATTTCAGACTGATTCTTTACTGTCCGAGCCACCAGAGAATCCCTGTTTTAACTTGCAGTTGGTACCAAAAGCTCCGATTTTCACAAGCAGCCCACCTTTGCTTGCAGATCTGGGTCATTTTGTCCTGTCTCATCTGCTTGACTTAGGACACTGAGCGGATCTGCTAAGAAAGAAACATCTCACCCTGTGTGTATGTGGGTGGGGGGAGCCCATGTTTACTTAGTTCCTACCTGAGCCCCTGGGCTTCCCAGGTGGCACTAGTGGTAAAGAACCTGCCTGTCAATGCAGGAGATGAGACGGAAGAGACAGGGCTTCAGTCCCTAAGTTGGGAAGATCCCCTGGAGGAGCGCATAATAACCCTCTACAGTATTCTTGCCTGGAGAATCCCGTGGACAGAGGAGCCTGGTGGGTTACAGTCCATGGGGTGGCAAAGAGTTGGACACGACTGAAGTGAGTTAGCATGCATGAGCCCCTGATGTGCAGACTTTTCTGAGTCACTTAAGGAAAAGTTCCTTTACTGAAACATGTCCTTGCCTGTCTTGGAGGGTGATGTCTCTGTAGTCAGGCAGCACGTATCTCGCCTGGGCACTTCAGCACATCCATCACCCATGGGAGCCCTGAGTGCTTGCTAGCAGGCCCAGTGCTTCCTCTGTTGGGGCTCAGGGAGAGGGATCTGAATATTCATGATATGCAAAAGGTAATAGCCAGGAAATTTTGAGCAATTCACCTGCGTTCCCTCTCCTTGGCTCCACCCCTCCTACCAGGCATTCTCTCTCCTTGTGGACTTGTCTTTCCCATGGTTGAAGCTGTTACAGGACAAGACACTCAGGCAGAGTGGCCCTCAAGGTGCCCCGTATTCCCCTGGGGAAGGTACCATGGCTAATACCTCATTTGGGGGAAGAGGTTAGCTGGTACTTCCTTCCTGAGGGTCCCCCCGCCTCTGGCAGATGAGTGGCTAGGGAATGAGTGGCTTTCATCTCTTGCCACTTAGTGTCTTTATCTCAGTTCAAATCCTGAAAGTCAGGAGGGTGGAGAGACCCTGGAGGTGGTCCTCCTCCTCGTCCATCTATTCGTCAGGCATCTCTTGGAGAAGTGGGACAATGACAAGGGCCCCAGGTTAGGGATCAGGGTGGAGGAATTCCTCAGCAGCCTGGCCAGTGGTGTGAATGTGGAGCCCGGCTGGTCAGTGGGGCCATGTGCTCGGAAGGGCTGGACCCAAGCTTGTTTTCACGCTCCACTGTCACCATCTTGACAATCTTCATGATTTTTTCACAAAGGGCCTGCCTTTTGGCATCAGACCCTGCAAATGAGAGCACTGGTCCTGGTTAGAGGCACTGGGCTTCACCATGGGTATGAAAGGAAGATCCCATCCCTCCCCCACCAGCCCCCACCCTCTCCCCACTCCGCCACTTCAGAAGGACACAGAGGGCCCACTGCAGTCTCGGATTGGATGGTTGGTGACAACAGCATCACCTTTAGCTCTGCAAGACCCGGAGGGAGAAACAGAGGGACCCCCGAGGCAGAGGAGACCATCACACCCCTGTAAGTCTGCCCCTGGCTTCCATTCCCAAGGAGACAGGGAATGACACAGAGGCAGTTCTCACCTCTGTAACCACAGGCTGATAGAACCTAAAATAAACGATCAAGTTATTAACACATATGCAAATGTCACCTGCTCAGAAGGCAGTGGATCTGTTTCTGCCCAGAAAAGCCGGGTCCACTTGAGAACTATACTGTTTTAATTTGTTATTTTCATTTCTGGCATGAGTATAAAAATATTATGCATGCATGCTCAGTTGCTTCAGTCATGTCCAGCTCTTTGCAACCCTGTGGACAGTGGCCCACCAGGCTCCTCTGTCCTTGGGATTCTCCAGGCAACAGTATTGGAGTGGGTTATGTGCCCTTATCGGGGTATCTTTCTGACCCAGGGATCAAACCCGTGTGTCTATGTCTCCTGCACTGGCAGGTGGGTTCTTTATCACTAACACCACCCGGGAAGCCCAAAAATATTATACGTAGGTCTAATTTAATTTTTTCTTGGTGGTTCCCTAATGTCCTTTATAGCTTATGTTTTAAATCCAGGATTTAATCAAATATCACTCATTGCCTTTAGTTCTCATTTATTCTAGAGCAGCTCCCTTGCTTTATTATCTATTTATTTTATTACAGTAGCATATACATAATATAAAATTTAACATTGACATTAAATACAATCACACCATTATGCAACCACCATTACCTCCCATCTATAGAACTCTTTTCATTTTCCCAAACTGAAAGTCTGTGCCCATTAAAGACTAACCCCCATCCACCTCCCCCAGCCCCTGGCATCCTCTACTTTCTGTCTCGGTGAATCTGACACCTGTAGGTACTTCATATAAGAGGGATGAGGCAATGTTTATCTTTTTTTCCCCACTTACTATAATCAAGCTTCACCAGTGTTGTAGCTTATGTTAGAATTTCCTTCCTTTTCAAGGTTGATTAATATTTCATTGCATGTATATACCATGTTCGTTTATCTATCCATCTGTCAATTTCAATTTCTTCCACATTTTGGCAACTGTGAATAATACTATGAACACGGATGTACAAATGGCTATTCAAGTCCTTGCATATGATTCTTTTGGGTCTATGCTCAGGAGTGGAGTTGCTGGGTCCTGTGATAATTCCACATTTAATTTTTTGAGGAATCACCATACTGTCTTCCACAGCAGCTGCCTCATTTTGCACACCCATCAGCTGTGTACAAGATTTCCGTTTCTCTATATATACTTCTCTATATATACTTGCCAACACTTGTTATTTTCTGTTTGTTTTTTTAAATAGCTATCCTAAGGCGTGTGAGATCATATCTCATTGTGATATTTATTTTTTTGTGCTTGACTTTTGTGAAGCATTCAGGGCATTTGGTTTTTAGAATGTCCCACAACTGGGATTTTCCTGGCTGCTTCCCCCCAGTTTAACTCAGGTTAAGCGCTTTGGGTCCAGACGCGGAGTACATCTCAGTGATAGAAGACTGGTTTGTCTCATTAGTGGTTATTAATAACATGGTGCCTCCAAATCTCTCCATCATAAAAGAGGTTACAGACAACCTGTGAGGATGCTTTGTGAGAGCACAAATATCCTGTTCACCAGCAGCGGCTACTCAAGGTTTTAGCATCAGCAGTTGGTCCTTGCTGTCAACGGTGATGGCAATAGTGACTGGAAAGCAGCAGTGCTCTGATCCAGTGCTGCCCTGCTGTGCTCGGTCATGTCTGACTCTGCAACGCTGTGGTGGCGCAGTGGTAAAGAATCTGCTTGCCAGTGCAGCAGACACCAGAGTTGCAGGTTCAATCTCTGGGTCAGGAAGATCCCCTAGGGCAGGAAATGGCAACCCACTCCAGTATTCTTGTCTGGAAAATTCCATGGACAGGGTGTTACCAAAACCAGGTCCGACAGCTCGCTGCTGGATAACCAATTCTCAAGGGACAAGAGTTGGTAGGAAAGGAAAGGTGTCTTTATTTTGGATACAGGCAACCAGGGGAGAAGGTGGACTTGAACCAACTCCCAATTGCTGCTCAGGAGACAGAAGTTTTTAAAGGGGAGCTTCAGGGTTGCCTGGATGGAGGGAGGGGGCAGGATGGCACAGTCAGCTCTGACAGTCCTCTCGAAATCAGTGACGATGGTCATAGCCGTCTCCAACAGTCCTCTCGATATCAGTGACGTGGAGCCATTCAGCATCATCTTGGCTGTCTTGAATGCAGTCAATCTCCAGTCTCAGCATTTGCTCCCGCATCCTGGGGACAGTTCTTAGAAGTGGAGCGGCTATGTCACAGCCTTGTCTGATCATCATGTAATTATCGTCTCATCACGTAGTCAGCTTCTTCCACTGGGTGAGCGGGCTCCAGTATTTGAAAAACAGCTCACAGGGTATGGCTCAAAATATTATCTATGACTCTTGAGGGGCAACTTAAAGTCCTTGGCTCTGTTTAGTGACTAAACTAGTGCGTTTTGTCTTGTGTAAAGGCTTCGAGTGGGAGGCATAACTGGGTTTTAGGGTGAAGGCTGTGCTTACAAGAGGAGCCTGGTGAGCTACAGTCCACAGGGTCGGACACGACTGAGCGAGGGACTGAGCACATTCTAATCCTAGCACTCCTCCCACACCAAGTATCTCTCTTTTTCTGTTAAAAAAATGTTTTCCCCATCACTTCTTTTCCAAGCCATTTTTGAGGATCACCACGGACTCATAGATTTTTAAAAAATCTCAGTGTCTTATAATCCATCACCATCATTACTCTTTCTGTTGCCCAAATTGCCCTACATTCAGCCAGAAGGAACCCTACGAGCTGACTCCCATGTCATTTCAACACACCCTCAATTTCTTGCTCTCCGGCACAGCAAGGTCATGGGGACCACTGTTCTCTCTCTGTCCCAGACTTGGAATCAGCCTTGTCCCCACAGGGCCCCTGGCTCCTTTCAGTGGGGAACAGGGCAAGAAACCCAGATTTGGGAGTTTGGCTGTCCTTTGCTTCTTAGACCTTTCAAGACCACATGTTTTTCAGGAAGTCAGTGAAGAACCTTCAGATGTTTCAGTTTTATAACAAGACCATTACAAAAGAATTAGAATGTCCTTGAGGCAACATTTCATCACACATATAGAGCTGTATATAAGGCAAAAGAAAAATGACAAGGAGCAGGCTCTTCCAGGAATGAGTGCTGAGACGAAACCTATTTGAAATGGTCATAAATTTTCCAAAAGAGTGACTGCATAGTTATTTCTTCACATTTGAATCTGACACGGAACTTTGTCTCGGGTGGAAACCGCAAGTCCACGGGATGGAGCAGATTCACAAGGTGATAGTGTGGGGCAGGAGGGAGGTGTGGGACTTTAGCACAAAGCAACACTTTTGAGGGAAACAAACCAAGTACCCTTTTAAAATGACAGGTTCTGAGCCATTAGTTACGGCCCCAGAAGGAGGTGTCACTGTCACCTCCCTGGGGAGTCACCCTGGGGTGACCTTTCCGGCTGTCTGGTGGAGTCACCCTGGGGTGATCTTTCCCGCAGTCTCCAGGCAGGGTGACTCCCCCGCCTCTGGATGGCCCTGGCTCTGACTGACAGCTTCACAGTCAGGCTGCGCATGTTGGTTTTGCTCTCAGGTATGTATATTGAATGAAAGTGAGTTCAGGAGCAGAGAGTGTTGTTTGGGGCAGATGAAGGTTAAGAATAAAGTCTTCTTGGGAGTGAGAACTGTCCCTGCGGAGGTGACAGTGTGACACGGCCAAGGGTCTTGGAACAACTTGGCTCAGACCCGTTAGAAGAACTTTGCTTAAAGAGAAAATTTTTCCTTGGGGTTCAGCCTGATCCCTGTAATGGGTGAGGACTTGGATCCCAAATACCATCACAGGCATTTTGTCTTTTTTCTTTGTGTTCTTTCCCCTGACAGATCTTTCAGATAAAGGCATTGAGGGAGCAGCTAGATCCTCCTCTGTCTCCCCAGCAAGAATTATTCCAATCCACAACTCAACCGAGTACTGAGCACTTTTCATGAATCAACTGATGAAATTATAAATGCTTAGTTAGGTAGTTGGGCTTCTCTGGTGGCTCTGACAGTAAAGATTCCACTTACAATACAGGAGACCCAGGTTCAATCCCTGAGTCAGGTTGGGAAGATCCCCTGGAGAAGGAAATGGTTACCCACTCCAATATTCTTGCCTGGGAAATCCCAAGGACAGAGGAGCCTGGTGGGCTGCAATCCACGGGGTCACAAAGAGTCAAATACGACTGAGTGACTAACACTTTCGCTTTCACATGATAGGTAGATATATCTAGATAAAGGAAGATGATAGAGAACTTTACCAGGTAATCACAGTTCTTGTTTCCGTATTGAGAACCTGAGGCACAAGTTGCTGAAGGAACTTGCCCACAACTAACTATACACCTCATGATAATAGGGCTTGAGTGTGAACCCAGGTTCAGATGCTGGCTGTCAGGTCTAGGCTCTCCCCTTGACACCATATCACTTCTCTAAACAGCAGGTGGCCAATGGCTATGCTGGGGTTGAACACAGACACACCCGTGCGGTGGGATCTCCCCACTGCCACTTCCCCTGACTCTGCATCCCATCGCCTGGTAGAGCTCAAGATCACTTATAACTCTGGAAATGTAAATGGTGACATTCTCCTCCAGGTCATTTAAAAAGATGGGAAGTAAAACAGGTCTTAGCATCAATATCTAGGGAATCCTAACTTGGTGAGTTTTTCATCCCCAGATACAGAATCTTTTCTAAGTTTTTCTCCTTGCAAATCAGATTGATTTTCCCCCCATCAGGGTATGCCTTTCAAAGAGTCTCATAAAGTAACCAGACTTGTGTTTTAGGATCCAAGCCCACATCATCTGGACTTCAGTAGTGTTAAAATTAAGGTCAAGGCTTTTAGCATGGAGTCTCAGCATCTCAAGAGTGGAAGGGAGCTCACACACCAGATTTCTTAAGCTAGACCTGATTTGCAAACTTCCTCCAGGACATCACAAAAAGTCATCTTCCTACCACTGTATGTGGCTTGACCTGAAGAAACACTCAGAGCATATTTGTCCAATATCAATAGACAAATGTTTTCTGAGCAGCACTCCAGTATTGTGGTTTATAAGAAATATTTGGTCTTTTTCCCTGTTTCTGCTACAAGGATCCTAAAATGCTTAGAACTATTAAATGATGAAAATCATAAGATGGATAAATAATATATAGACAGACAGACAGATAGATGAAAGAAGGAAAGAAGGGAGAATGGGAGGGAAGGGGGGAGACAAGGAGGATGGATGGGTGGATGGACAGATACACAGAAAGATGTTTTTATCATGTCTCTAAGGTGACTTTTGCACCAACCTAAAATGGAGGCTAGTTACCAGTACGGCCAACCACATGATCAGAGGATTGGAACTTTTATCCCAACCCCAACCTCCATGGAGGGGAGAGGAGCTGGAGCTCAAATCAGTCACCAATAGCCAACAAGTTAATCAATCGTGCCTATGGAATGAATCCTCCATAATAACCCCAAAAGACCAGGTTTGGAGGGCTTCCAGATGGGAAGACACATCTGGAACACATCTACTTCACGTGACCCCAACTCCAAGGACCCTCAGGACCCTCACAGACCTTGCCCTGTGTATCTCTTCGCTGGCTCTTCATCTGTGTTCTTTACCATATCTTTGGGTTAACTGGTAAACATAAGTAAGTCTTTCTGGTTCTGAGTCACTTCCAAACCCAAGCAAGCGTCTGCGAAACATACAATCTGTAGGTGATTGGTCAGAAGCTCAGGTGACAACCTGGGCTTGTACTCTGAAGTGCTGGGGAGAAACTTCCACATGTGGAATACCTGAAGTGTTCTACTTGAGAGTCTAGAAAGACTCAAAGGGAAGAAATCCATAACAAGGAAGAACTGGGTTTTCCCCACATGGGATAAGGGACAACGGACTGAGTTTTCTTTTTCTTTATTTTCCTTGACAAGCAGATGTCTACACTAGCTGTGGGAGACACAGGTATAAATAAAACAAGCAGAGCCAAGCTCGTGTGACCTCACAATTTCAAAAGGGGCTGGGAATACATAAAAGATAGATACTGAGTGGCGATGCACACTTTGAAGTAGAACAAGGTGCAGCAAGGGTGGCAGCGGACAACACAGCTGCTGTGTATGTAGGATGTTCATACGGGAGGGCTGATGAGATGGCATTTAAACAGAGAACTCACATACTTAAAGGTGAACACATGCAGCTCTCCAGGAACAGAAGGGCTGTTCTGAGGAGCAGAGAGGCTTCACTTTAAATTAATTCTGACTGTTGAATATGTTCATTGGGTTCATCTGTACTTTGTGGGTGATTTTTGCCTGCTCCTAAATTCCCTGGAAGGTTGTGGCTTTTTTATGAGGTCTGCTTTTTGTAGCAGTTCTGGTTAACTCTTTGAGAAAAACATCAAAGATCTGGGAAAAGGTCAAAGAGCATGAACAACAAATAGCAAAGGAGATGGTGGCAGCTTTCAGGGGAAGATGTAGATATTTAAAGAGGAAGTAGTATAAGTGTTTCCAGCACACTATTTTCCCCCTTTTTTATTGGAGCATATTTACTGTACAATGTTGTATTAATTTCTGCTGTATAACAACATGAATTAGCTTTGTGTGTGTGTGTGTGTGTGTGTGTGTGTGCTCAGTCATGTCTGACTCTTTTGTGACCCCATGGACTGTAGCCCACTAGACCCCTCTGTCCATGGAATTGTCCAGGCAAGAATACTGGAGTAGTTTGCCACTTTCCACTCCAGGGGATCTCCCTGACCCAGGGATCGAACCCATGTCTCCTGGGCCTCCTGCATGGGCAGGTGGATTTTTTTTACCAATAGCACCACCTCAAAAGCTCATGGAGAAGACTCCTGAGAGTCCCTTGGACTGCAAGGAGATCCAACCAATCCATTCTGAAGGAGATCAGCCCTGGGATTTTTTGGAAGGAATGATGCTAAAGCTGAAACTCCAGTACTTTGGCCACCTCATGCAAAGAGTTGACTCATTGGAAAAGACTCTGATGCTGGGAGGGACTGGGGGCAGGAGAAGGGGACAACCCAGAATGAGATGGCTGGATGGCATCACTGACTCGATGGACGTGAGTCTGAGTAAACTCCGGGGGTTGGTGATGGACAGGGAGGCCTGGCATGCTGCGATTCATGGGGTCACAAAGAGTCGGACACGACAGAGCAACTGAACTGAACTGAAGAAGGTCATGAATCAGCTATACAAATACATATATCCCCCTCCCTCTTGAGTCTCCTCCCACCCTCCAATCCCATCCCTCTAGGTCATCACAGAGCACTGAGCTGAGCTCCCCACAACACACTCTTTAAAAAAAAAATTATATTAGCATTTGATTTAAAATGTTAGTTTCAGGTGTACAGCAAAGTGATTCAGTTATGCATACACATACTTTCATTCTTTTCATGTTCTTTTCCCATATAGATTATTACAGATTATTGAGTAGAGTTCCCTGTGCTATACAGTAGGTCCTTGTTGATTATCTATTTTATATAGAGTAGTGTGTGTGTTAATCCCAAACCCATAATTGATCCTTCCCCCGGCACAGTGTTTCTCAGTGTCTTTGGTAACTGTGGGCTTGCTGAAATCTTCCTTTATATCAAGTCTTGCACGTATTCACCAAACCATATGATTATTCACCAAACCTTGAGATTATTTTGGCAAAGGTTGTTGTTGTTGTTGTTGTTCAGTTGCTCAGTCCTGTCCAACTCTTTGCAACTCCTTGGACTCCAGCATGCCAGGTTTCCCTGTCCTTCACCATCTGCCGGAGCTTGTCCTTCACCATCTCTCTAACTCATGTCCATTGAGTAGGTTATGCCATCCAACCATCTCATCCTCTGTTGTCCCCTTCTCCTCCTACCTTCATCTCTCCCAGCATCAGGGTCTTTTCCACTGAGTTGGTTGTTTACATCAGGTGGCCAAATTACTGGAGCTTCAGCTTCAGCATCAGTCTTTCCAATGAATATTCAAGACTGATTTCCTTTAGGATTGACTGATTTGATCTCCTTGGCAAAGGTAACTCCTACCAAACCTCAGACCAATAACTAGGAGAAAAAGTAGCTCTAAAAATATGTGGCTCAAATGGAGTTTCATTCGGTGAATGGGCCCCAGAGTCCTAGCTGGATACTAAAGGGAGTTTGAGGCTGAAGCTGCAATTCTTTGGCCACTTGATGTGAAGAACTGACTTATTGGAAAAGACCCTGATGCTGGGAAAGATTGAAGGCAGGAGTAGAAGGGGACAAAAGAGGATGAGATGGTTGGATGGTATCACTGACTCGATGGACATGAGTTTGAGCAAGCTCTTCGAGTTGGTGATGGACAGGGAATCCTGGCATACTGCAGTCTTAGGGTCACAGAGTCGGACATGACTGAGCGACTGAACTGAACTGAACTGAAGTTGACTTAGAGAGAGTAACCAGTCATCTTGCAGAGTATGTTTAGTTCTACCATTAGAGACAGACTGTTACGCTGGATACAAAGTTGGTCTGATTCTGTTTAGCCAAGATCTAAGTTCCAGCACTGGGTTTCCCTGGTGGCTCAGCGGTAAAGAATCCACCTGCCAGTGCAGGAGATGTGGATTTGATCCTTGGGTCAGGAAGATCTCCTGGAGAAGGAAATGGCAACCCACTCTGTGTTCTTGCCTGGGAAATCCCATACAGAGGAGCCTGGAGGGCTAGAGTCCAAGAGTCAGACACGACTTAGTGACTAAACAGCAACAACAAAGTTCCAGTGCTGTTTCCAAAAGCTGAATCCACATCCAATAATTTTGTTCTACAGTCGCATTTCTAACAAGATGTTGTGTAATAAAGAGTTTGATTGGCCTTTGTCCCTGGTTCTCAAGTGGGAGATTAATCCTTGGCATTTCCCCAGTAACTGAAGTGTCTGTTATTTACAACCCTCTAGGGTCACACCTGAGTTTATGCTAAGAAACGAGATGGCTCAGGATAAGGGCTGGTCACAGGAAGGCCAACCATGAGATGAGAGGTTTGGAGCTTTGAGGGGAGTGACTTCAGAGGAGGGGAAGGAGACTGGAGACGGAGTTATGTTATGTGGTCAATGATTTAGTCAACCAGCTTACACAATGAAACCCCCTTAAAAACCCTCGATATTAAAGCCTGATGGAGCTTCACTGATAGGACAAGAGGGTGATACCCTCTGATTCTGTGGGGGCACAGAATCAGGAGTTCTGTGTTTTGGACCTTCTCAGACCTCACCCTCTGTGTCTCTTCATTTGGCTGTTTCTATGTGGGGATTCCCTAGTGGCTCAGATGGTAAAGAGTCTGCCTGCAATGCGAGAGACCAGGGTTTGATCCCTGGGTGGAGGAAGATCCCCTGGAGAAGGAAATGGCAACCCACTCCAGTGTTCTTGCCTTGGAAATCCTATGGATGGAGGAGCTTGGCAGGCTACAGTCCATGGGGTCACAAAGAATTGGACACAACTGAGCAACTTCACCTACATTGTGGTCCTGGAGAAGACTCTTGAGAGTTCCTTGGACAGCAAGGAGATCAAACCAATCAATCTTAAAGGAAATCAACCCTGAATATTCATTGGAAGACTGATGTTGAAGCTCCAATACTTTGGCTACCTGTGTGAAGAGTCGACTCATTGGAAAAGACGCTGATGCTGGGACAGATTAAAGGCAAATGAAGAGGATGACAGAGGATGAGATAATTAGATAATTAGATAGCATCACTGACTCAATGGACATGAATCCAAGCAAACTCTGGGAGACAGTGGATGACAGAGGAGCCTGGCATGCTGCAGTCCACTGGACTGCAAAGAGTCAGACATGACTGAGCGACTGAACAACAACAAGCTATGGTAAAACTATTATCATAAGTGATTCAGAGTGATGGGTGAAAACCTACAGTCTGATGATGGGAAAATTCTTCCACTTTTTGAGTTCTGTGAGTCATCGTGGTAAATTTTCCAACACGAGAGTCATTTTGTTGCTAATGTTTAGTCACTAAGTCATGTCCTACTCATTTGCAACCCCATGGACTGTAACCTGCCAGGCTCCTCTGTCTATGCAGTTCTCCAGGCAAGAATACTGAAGTGGGGAGCATTTCCTTCTCCAGGGAATCTTCCCGACCCAGGGACCGAACCCATGTCTCCTACACTGGCAGGCAGATTATCACCAAGCCACCAGGGAAGCCCATGGGCGTCATGGGAACCCCTGAATTTATAGCCAGTCAGCCAGGAATGAGGGCAGCTTGGGGACCCCTGAAGTGCAGCTGGTCTGCAGTATGGCTGGTCTGAAGTGGTGGCATTCTGATGGAGGCCTGAGCCCTGAATCTGTGGGGTCTGCACTAACTCTGGGTGGTTAGTGCCCAACTAGGACAGAAACAGAATTGACAAGACTTAGACATTCATGAGGGTCCCCACAGGGTGCCTGTCCCCACAGGGTGTAGGTTATATGACTCACTGAGCCGATTAATCACAATGGCTGGATGGGCTCCAGAGCCTAGGATGGAGAAATGATCCGGGGGTGGGTGCACAGATTAGGACAATTACTCCCAAATCAGAAGCAATTCATCTCATAATCACAAAGACGGAGATGGAGAAGGGCACTCAGGGCCAGCTGACGACTTTCAGGGTAAAAATGGTACACGTTTGTTGAGTCACATTCACTGGCCATGGGGGAGGGGGACAGACTTGATTGAGGGAGGGGCCCCCAACCACATGGGGTCTAGGAAGCTTCCCTGAGGATGAGCTCACATCATTCTGGGGTCAGCGTTTCTGGCTCCTCACTCTGGATCATGGGAAGGCACATGGTTGAGGAGGCTAGCTGATCAGCTGATAGAGGTGTTTCTTTCCTTTTTTTCTTGTTTATTTGCTTTTATTGAGCTTATGAGATGTTCCCTAGTGGCTCAGACAGTAAAGAATCTGCATGTAATGCAGGAGACCCAGGTTTGATCCCTGGGTTGGGAAGATCCTCTGAAGAAAGAAATGGCATCCGACTCCAGTATTTTTGCCTGGGAAATCCCATGGACAGAGGAGCTGGGCAGGTTATACAGTCCATGGGGTCACAAAGAATGTACATGACTGAAGGACTAACACTTTCCATGGTTGATTTACAATGGTGCTAATGATTTGGCTACACATACCCACACTCATCTATATATATACACACATTCTTTTTTAAAATGAGCATTCTTTTCTGTTATGATTTATCATAGGATCTTTTGTTTTAATTGGAGGATAATTGCTTTTCAATGGCATTTCTTTCCTGGATCCTCTTTCTTCCTTAAGTCTTGTCTTGAGTATTTCCTATGCTCTACTTTGTCACCACATCTCCAGCAGGAGTGTGTGTGTCTCTGTGCAGATGTGTGTGTGTGTGTGTGTGTGTGTGTGCATGTGTGTGCTGCCCTCAACAACACCACGGCAACCTTGCCTCCCCTCATCCCTAAGATGTCACCTGCATCATATCCACTCAGGACACACAGGGGATGTCTGCTCCCACGGCACTTTTTGGAACATCAATTCCAAATGCCTAAGGGTGTGAAGTGGATCTGTGATGAGTGAAAGCCATCCTTCTGATGTCTGGGAAGTTCCTTCTACATCTAAGAAGACTTTGCCTCATCTTTTCAATTGTGTCTGTGAAGGGGGCTGATAGTCAGCAACAACCCTACAAGGGCTGGGGGGGACCTCACTCAGGTAGAGCCTCCCCGCAGTCATGTGTGAAGATGACTCTGCAAGGTTTGACATTCTCCTGAATCTGATGAGTGACAGGTCCCAGCACTTTATCAGGAGTTCTGCAGCCTCCAGAGCCATCCATCCATGACAGAAATCAACAGAACATCGACATCTTGCTGTTTTGCCCATAGCGAATGTTTTATCAACTTCCCAGCATCCGGTCCCAATGGCAACATCCACTTTTATTCACTCGTCCCAGTCAATAGGTACTTCCCGAGTCTACCATACATAAACACCATAATTTGGATGCATTTATTATGATATACAGCAAACCCTTTATTATAGTCTTTATTTGTTCTCTGACCAGGGGTCAACCTGTGACCTCTACAGGGGAATTGCAGAGTCTTAAAACCGCTAGACCCTCAGGGAAGTCCTTTTATGCCCTATCTTACCAAAAAAACTGTAGACTATATTTTTATATCTCTCTATGTAGGTACACACACACAGATAATGGGCCCACGTTGGTAGTTCTGTGCATGTCTGTCAGATAATGCATTGCTGTTTGTTTGTTTGTTTTTTCTTTTCAGGACTGTCTCCTGCAGCAGTTCAGCCATTTTTCAGGTGGTGCAGAAGGGACAACCCACAGAAAATGTCACTTATGGGACATCGGAGCAAGCCCGTGAAGGATGCCCCTGGCCCTCTGGACAAGCAAGCAGAAGTGGATGGTGGTCCCCCAGAGAGCACCCTGCTGTGGTCAGCCATTTCCCAGGAGATGCTGATGATATAGAGGCCTTAGAAGTGGAGGCACCAGGGTTCAAGGTGACCAGGCGAAGATCCATGCTTCAGACTCAAGAAGTTTGGGTCCAGGCTTCACTCTAAGAAGCTCCTCACCAAGGGGACAGTCTGATGGGGGAGCAGACAGTGGATGCAGAGAGCATTTCAACCAATAATCTGGGTGCAGGTCTTGAGGGAAATGGAATGCAGATCAAAAGAGACCAGGAGGGTGTGGCCACTGAGGACTCCCAGAGGATCTGACATTTAGGCCAGAACAAAGAGGGCAAAAACAGGTAGAGAAGGGAGGGTATGACATGGGGGTCCCGGGCAGAGAGAACAACAGGAGTAAGCCCCTGGTCTGGAAAGCAACCTGATGTGTTCAAGATGGCACAGGGGGTTGGATTGTGTCCCCCCAGTTCACATGTCCCCCAATTCATGTCCGCTGATAACCTCAGAATGTGACCTGATTTGGAAACAGTAGTTAGTTAAAAGGGTTAGTCACTCGGTCATGTCCGACTCTTTGCAACTCCATGGACTGTAGCCCACCAGGATCCTTTATCCATGGAATTCTCCAGGCAAGAATACTGGAGTGGGTAGCCATGCCTTTCTCCAGGGGCTCTTCCTAACCTATTGATCAAACCCAGGTCTTTTGTACTGCAGACAGATTCTTTACCACCTGAGCTACCAGGGAAGCCAGATAGCAGATGTAATTATTTACGATGATGCTCTACCTGAGTCAGGGGAGGGGGTTGTGGGGAGGCCAACTCCAGTGGCTGGGGTCCTTGGAAGAAGAGGAGGGGCACACGGACAGGAGGGGCCAGGTAGAGATGAGACAGAGAGTATAGGGAGGAAGCCTCAGGTCAAGGACTGCCTGAAGCACCCTGGAGCTGGAAGAGTCAGAAAAAGACCCTCCCCTGAATCTTCAGAGCGAGGCTGGTCCTTCCTGCCCATGCTTTGATTTCAGACTTCTGACCTCCAAACTGGGAGAGAATGAATGTCAGCTGTTGAAGCGCCTGCTCCTCCCCGAAGTTTGTGGTGACTGGTTACCAAAAGCCCCCAGGGAACTGATTCAGATGGAAAGTATGTCGACTGAGCCACACTGAGTAAGGGAAGAGTAGCAAGAAATAAGGCCCAGAGACTTAGGTCCACATGGGCAGGCCTTGGATTCAGTCTAGGGAGTGATGGAAGGCCATTTACGTGTGTGTGTGGCGGGGGNGGGGGGGGTTGACAAGACTGTGCTTTGCTGTGTCATAGTCTCACTCTGTGCCGAGGGGAGCGTGTAGCCGAGGGGCAGGGCCTGCATGGACATAACGAAGGGGATGGGGATGCAGATAGACCTGAGCTCCATACTGGAGGTTGCTGTCAGGAGTCCCCAAGGCCACCCTCTGGTCCAGTGATTCACTGGAAGGACTCACAAAATTCACTAAAACCCATTATCCTCAAGGTTACAGTTCATTACAATGAAAGATGGACACAGATTAGAACCAGCCCAGGGCAGAGGCTCAGAGACAGATCTGGGAGGACCAGACACACGCTCCCCATCGTCTTCTGCCAGTGGAGCCACTTGGACAGCCTTCCCTTCTCCCAACAAAGATGTGTGACCACACGCAGAGTCCTGCTGACCAGGGAGGCTCACCTGAGCCTTGCTATCCAGGCGATGCAGACATGGAGTGCCCAGGTGCATGAACCTGCTTCCGCTTCAGAGGCCAAGCTGCACTGACCTGGAAGTCATTATGCCAAGTGAGATAAGGCAGACAGAGAAAGACAAATACTGCTGGATCTCACTTATGTGTAGAATCTAAACAAGTTCGAACTCACAGAAGCAGAGAGTAGGGTGGTGGTTACTGGGGGTGGGAGTGTGGAGTGTGATGGAGGGATGCTGGTCAAAGATAACAACTGAAAGTGAAAGTCACTCAGTCGTGGCTGACCCTTTGCGACCCCATGGACTATACAGTCCATGGAATTCTCCAGGCCAGAATACCGGAATGGGTAGCCTCTCCCTTCTCCAAGAGATCTTCCTAACCCAGGGATTGAACCCAGGTTTCCCACATTACAGGTGGATTCTTTACCAGCTAAGCCACAAGGGAAGCCCAAGAATGCTGGAGTGGGTAGCCTATCCATTCTCCAGCAGATCTTTCTGACCCAGGAATCAAACCAGGGTCTCCTGCATTACAGGTGGATTCTTTACCAGCTGTGCCACCAGGGAAGCCCAAGATTATAAGACTTCAGTATAAAATAGACAAGTTCTGGGGACCAAATGGACACCTTGGTGACTGTAACTAATAGTACCACATTGCCTACTTGAAATTTGCTAAGAGATCAGATTTTAAGTGATGTCACCACACACACAAAAGGTCATTGTGTGAGGGGGCAGATGGGTCAGTTCCCTTGATCCTGGTGGTCATCTCACAATATATATATATATCATGTTGCACACCTTAGATCAATACAATTTTATTTCTCAAGTATATTTCAACAAAGCTGGGGGGGAAATGTCTAGTCTCTGAGTTATGTCCAACTCTTTGTGACTCCATGGACTATAACCCACCAAGCTTCTCTGTCCATGGGGTTTCCCAGGCATACTGGAGTTGGTTGCCATTTCCTTTTCCAGGGCATCTTCCCACCCCACCAGCCCAGGGATGGAACCCATGTCTCCTGCACTGGCAGGCAGATTCTTTACCACTGAGCCACAAGGGAAGCCTTGGGGGAAAATAAGTGAAAGTAAAAGAAGTTCAAGTCTTAGGGTAAGGGAAGAAACATGTGGATGCTAATGGATTTGCTGACAGAGTGAAATTTGCAGCTGCAGCTTGCTCCCAGCATATCCTAAGGACCTCTCTGAGCTTCTGAACCATCTCGAGGGTCCCAGAACCCATCTATAGAGTTACAGGGGCCCTGTGGTACCCGACTGGGAGGAGGCGTGTCCACCTGCCTCACCATTTTTCATGCAACATGGATATCGTTGGGTGTAACAGATACAGGGACCTGCCCTGAGTTCTCTAAGTCCCAAGAGCCAGGGATACAGCTCAGCTTTCCACGCCACTGTCAGTTGGTGTGACAGCCTCCTGCCACTCCCACCCCAACCCCAGACCAGCCTCTCCCTCCATCTCTCCTACTCCATCCTGTTGCCCAACCTGGTACCCGGTTATCCAAGTCACCTGCTGGTGCTGATAGGTGACCAGGGGCGCAATCCCAGAAGCCTCTGCAGCACCACCCAGGGGGCTGGGCTTGTGGAAGGCACAGAGGCAGCCAGGGTCCCCATACCCAAAGCAGAGGTCCAGCCCAGCCTGAGGCTTTTGGAGGATGACGAGGTAGAACTAGGCGGGCACATCCAAGGCACACAGAGTGAGCTTCAGACCCCAGGCTCCCCCGCCCATGTGCTTGCCTCAGAAGCCCTGTTTCCCAGGAACAAACTGATTATGCCACAGACGCCCGAGAAGGGAAGTGAACCAGGATTCATTTGTAGCTGCTACACCCCCGTATTGGATTTTTCTGACTCGCTGCTGTGTTTCTTTTGATCGATGAGAGTGAATGGATCTTTGTGGGAAGATGAAGGAGAAAGGTCCTTCAGGAGAAAGGCTGGGTGGCAGAGGTGGTATTCCTGGTTTGTTGAAGGACTCAAAGTCCTTCCTGATTCAAGATGACGGTCCAGCCGATCCCAGGCCCGACCAGACCAGGTTAGGAAGCAAAATCTTTCACCAGAAGGTGCTTTCTGCTCAGCCAGGAAGGATGACGCTGGGGACAAGGCAGCCCTTCACTCATGCCATCATAGGAACCTGGCCTCATCGGTGTGATGTAGGGAACACTCTGGAGTCAGTCCTTCCCCACGTGTAAGCTCTCATGTTCTCTAACCTGCCCGTGCCCGAGTGATAGGAGGACCACCGAGTCTGTCCATCATGTTGAGGCTGGCGCTGAGGAGACATAGGGACGAGGCTGGACCTGGGCCCAGGGGAGGGGGTAGAAAGGCCGGGTGGGGGGGACCCGCTAACTCTACTTCCAAGCCCAGCATGGCAGCATCGCCAGGGCTTTTTGTTTTCTTTCTCATATGGAGCTGCAGCTCACAGAACATAAAATGAGCCATTTTTAAAGTGTACGAATTCAATGGTGCTTAGCACGTGCGCGATGCTGTGCAGCCACCAGTCCTGTCAAGTTCCAAAATGTTTTCATCACCCAGAGGCAACCCTGTACCAATAAACCCGTACAACCTTGTATTCTCCCTGTGCTCTCTCTCACACCATGGGGCCAGAGGGGTGGTCCCTCACTCTGCATTGCCTTAGGTGGCAGGCAGTTGGGAAAACACTGGACTGAGTGGAGTCTTGGTGGAGGATGAGTCCCAGCTCTAACCACTGCCAAGTACTGCTTCCAGCATCCCAGCATCACTCATCTTTGAGAACTTGGAGGGTATGGCGTGTCCAGGAGGGCAGGATGCAGAGTCTGGTGGTCCCTCCCCTCCTCCTGGACACCCTGGGAAGCGTGATGTAAATACCCTCTCTCTAGACCCATCAGACATCCCAGCCAAAATGCAAATGTGTTTGCGATTCCTGTCTGGTTAGAGCTTTTCTGAAATATTACCCTCTGCATCTCCAGCATCTCCCCCCATCTCTTGTTTTGCCAGGGCTGAGCCTCTTTAGGGACTCAGAGCAATTTGTTGCCATAACAACCCTCTCTCCCACTCCAGAACGTTTAAATACCAGCCTTCTTCAGCCTGGCTCTTCTTGGGAGCTCTGCAAAGTGGCTCCTGAGAGGGAGAAGGGGCGGCAGGCCCCTTTCCTCTTATTCTCAGGATGTCAAGGGCCTAATAAGGGCCCTGGGGAAGGGCCAGCCTTGAGCTCCCAGGCCAGCATGGAGAACCACTTGGAGGAATCAATCAGCTGTTCTCCCTGCTAGAGTCTAAAGTTTCTGGGTCCTTCCATAGATTGGCATGGCTCCATCCTAAAGAAAGGACAGAAATTATGGAAGAGTGGGAAAGTCACCCCACGCTGTTTTCCCTTAGGGGGAACCCAAGTCCCAAGGGAGAGTGACATTTCTAAGTGTGTTGACCCATCCAGGACCCCCACGTTTTGCCATCTCTTCACACCTCCAGTGTAGACCCTCCAGGAACAGTCCCAGACCTGACCCACTTCCAAGTCAGTAGGCAGGCATATCCCAAGGACCCAAAGGTTGGGCTTAATGAGGAAAAGATCTTATTTCCCCATGTTTGCAGCATGGCCAGACTCATGGGAGAGACTTGGAAGGGAATGCCAACTGGGGTCTGAGAAAACCCACAAACGACAACATGTAAAGCATCAGAGAGGGGTTTCCCAGGTGGCTCAGTGAAAAAGAATCTACCTGCCAGTGCAAGAGACTTAGGTTCAATCCCTGGGTCGGGAAGATCCCCTGAAGGAGGACATGGCTACCTACCACAGCTTTCTTGCCTGGGAAATCCCATGGACAGAGAGGAGCCTGGTGGGCTACAGTCCATGGAGTCACAAAAAATTCAGACCCAACTTAGAGACTAAAAGAACAACAACACATCAGACAGCCAAGCAAAGGGGATTCCCTTGGAGAATCACATGAACAAGGTGATTAAGTCTGAAAAACCACTCACGAGACCTGTCTGTGTTCTCCCAGCTTCTACTATAAACACATCTTTCCTTCCCTCCATCAATAAAGCCCAGATGATATATTGATGCCAGGAAATCCTGTCACCCAAGCCAGGGTCTTATTTATAAGTCAACCCTGACTTTTACACGGAGGTTGTTAAATGCCAACAGCTTTGATTTTATATTTAAATCAGGCTGAAAGCTTTCCAAGCTGAGAAGAGAAAACCTTTGTCTGAGGACGTGCCTTTGCAAACTGCTTCCTTCAGGAACTCGGTCTTAAATCAGAACTGCCACTTATAAATTATAAATTCTGTCTCTAGCCTCTCATGTTCAGCTGTATAACCTTGTTATGTTAACATAAAAATTAAACATGAGATGAATCAGCTAAATTGGATTCACTTATAGGGATCAAATGGTGGCAGCCCAGCTGATGGGAAATGGCCCTCCTGGAGCTACGGGGGCGGCGTGCAATGTGGCTCCTTCCTCGGGTCTTGATAGGAAGACTTGATGATGGGCAGGAAAATGGGCCTGAGAAACACAGACCCAGTGTCAAATGTCGGTGCGGTCTCCCATGGTCTTGCTACACATTTCTGATGTTTGAGGGAGGAGTGGATAAACCAGCGCGCAGTGAGAAGGGGGTTGGCTCAGGGGAGAAGCAGGAGGAGGCCTGAGAGCAGCCAGGCCCCTCCACCTGTGCTCTGGGCCACTTCAGAGCATCTGCTCACACTCAGTCTTGTCCAGTCCTTCCCAGAACACACAGGCAGGTGGGTGGGCCAGGCTGTGCACACCCAGCTCTGTGAACTGATGTGCAGAGCCTTCAGGGACTAACAGACCCTCCACAAACACAAACTCCATCAAACCTGAAAGAACTGCAATCACCACCAGGACATGGAAGCAATCTAAGTGTCCATCGACAGATGAACGGATAAAGAAGATATATAGATACACTGGAATACCACTCAGCCAGAAAAAAGAATGAAATAATGCCATTTGCAAGAATATGGATGGACCTAGAGATTATCATATTAAGCGAAGTAAGCCAGACAAAGAAAAATATCATATAACTTATATGTTAATCTAAAAAAATACAAATAAATTTATTTACAAAACAGAAACAGACTCATGGACACAGAAAACAAACTTACGGTTACCAAAGAAGAATGAAGGGGGCGGGATAAATTATGAGCATGGGATTAACACATGCACACTATTATATATAAAAAAGATAAGCAAAGTGCTACTTGACAGATAAAATATAAAAATACATAAAATATAAAAGGCAGAAGAACAAGATATCAAATTGCCAACATTCACTGGATCATGGAGAAAGCAAGAGAATTCCAGAAAAACATCTACTTCTCCTTCATTGATTATGCTAAAGCCTTTGACTGTGTGGGTCACAACAAATTGTGGGAAATTCTTAAAGAGATGGGAATACCAGACCAACTTACCTGCCTCCTGAGAAACCTGTAGGCAGGTCAAGAAGCAACAGTTAGAACAAGACATGGAACAATGGATGGGTTCAAAATTAGGAAAGCAGTATGAAAAGGCTGTATATTGTATATATATCCTGTTTATTTACTTACTTGCAAGATCAGTTCAGTTGCTCAGTTGTATATGACTGTGAGACCTCATGGACTGCAATGCAGCAGGCTTTCCTGTCTATCATCAACTCCCAGAGCTTGCTCAAACTCATGTCCATCGAGTCGGTGATGCTATCCAACCATCTCCTCCTCTGTTTTCCCCTTCCTCTCCTGCCTTCAATTTTCCCAGCACCAGGGTCTTTTCCAATGCCTCAGTTCTTTGCATCAGGTGGCCAAAGTATCAGAGTTTCAGCTTCAGCATCAGTCCTTCCAATGATGTACATGCAGAATACATCACGTGAAATGTGAGCTTGATGAATCACAGGCTGGAATCAAGATTGCCGGGAGAAATATCAATAATCTCAGATACGCAGATGACACCACCCTTATGGCAGAAAGCAAAGAAGAATGAAAGAGCCTCTTGATGAAAGTGAAAGAGGAGAGTGAAAAAGTTGGTTTGAAACTCAACACTCAAAAAACTAAAATCATGGCATCCAATCCCATCACTTCATGGCAAATAGAAGGGAAAAAGTGGGAACAGTAAAATGTTTTATTTTCTTGAGCTCCCAAATCTCTGTGGATGTTGACTGTGGCCATGAAATTAAAAGACGGTTGGTCCTTGGAAGGAAAGATATGACAAACAGTGTATTAAAAAGCAGAGGCATCACTTTGTGACAAAGGGCCACATAGTCAAAGCTATGGTTTTTCCAGCAATCATGCATGGGTGTGAGAGTTGGACCAAGAATAAGGCTGAGCACCAAAGAATTGATTCTTTCAAATGGTGGTACTGGAAAAGACTCTCGAAAGTCCCGTGGACTGCAAGGAGATCATACCAGTCAATCCTAAGGGAAATCAACCCTGAACATTCATTGGAAGGACTGAAGCTCTAATACTTTGGCCACCTGATGTCAAGAGCCAACTCTTTGGAAAAGATCCTGATGCTGGGAAAGAATGAAGGCAGGAGAATAAGGGGGCAGCAGAGGATGAGATGGTTAGGCATAGCACCACCAACTCAATGGACATGAATTTGAGCAAATTCTGGGAGATAGTGGAGGACAGAGGAGCCTAGCATGCTGCAGTCCATGGGGCGGCAGAGAGTTGGACATGACTTAGCTACTGAAAAACAATACTGTGTAACACAGGAAACTTTACTGTGTATCTTTAATAACCTATGAAAGTGAAAAGGTGAAAGTCGCTCAGTTGCATCCCACTTTTTGCGACCCCATGGACTATCCAGTCCATGGAATTCTCCAGGGCAGAATATTGGAGTGGGTAGCCATTTCCTTCTCCAAAGGATCTTCCCAACCCAAGGACTGAACCCTGGTCTCCACATTATAGGTGATTCTTTACCAACTGAACCATCTGGGAAGGCCCTGATTATTATAGGTAATATTCTATAATGGAAAAGAATATGAAAAAAAATATATATGTATAACTAATCGCTTTGTTGTCTGCCTGAAACTAACACAATATTGTAAATCCACTCTACTTCAATAAAAAATAAATGAATCAATAAAAAGAATTACAATCCCCTTGTTCATTACTAGTCTAGACAAGGCATGGCACACACCCCAAACACTGTTCCCATTCTATGCGCTGTATGCCCTGAGCCCCCACCACGGCTCCTTCCCTGAGCAGACGTCACCCTCGAAATGCTGTCCTGGATGCACTCCCCATCCTGAAGTCCCCTGGGACTCAGTGATTCAGCCTGGGACTCAGTGAGATGCTACCCACAACCAAGTCCTTCTGGACTAGACAAAATACCCTTTGTGCTGAAAGGGGCACTGCTCTGTGGCCCCTCTCAGCATTTAGCACCATGTTGAAGTCATCTGTCTGCCTGTGTCTCCTCCACTGGATCCCAAGCTACCAAGGACCTAGGTGGCCCTGCCCTCCAGTGGGTTATTCCAAGCTGTCACACCACAGAGACTCTATAGAGAGTCACGGACAAAGCCCTGAATGGATGGACCTGAGTGGCACTGGCCAGCATGGATGTAAGTGTTGGTTCACAGTGATGGACTCCCAGATCAGGCTGGGACATGGTCACAACAACTGGATCTCAACACCTCTCCTTCCAGGGCAGCCTTCTCCCTCGGAAAGAAGTAACAATTTCTATCCTGCTGTGGTTTGTCCTACAGCAATACAGGAGCAAACACAGGCCCTGTGGTTTTCTGGAGGAGGTGGCATCTGTGCTGACTCTAGGATGGTCCAGCTGATCAGAGGTTGAGTCCACTGGGCCGCTGGAGCTGAGCCTGCTGCTGGACATCTCTGCCGGAGTCTGTAGGTCAGCTGCTGAGACCAGACTGCCATCCAGACCTGCCAGGTTCAAGGCGTGGGAGGGGCTGAGCAGAGGGAGCATGCGCAGGAGGTGGGAGCCGTCTCCTGGAGCAGATTTGGGAGAGAAGCCACAGACTGGCTAACCCAGGAGCTCTCAGCACATCCTGGGTGGCAGAACGGAGTCACGCCCCAGGCATGTGCGGGCCACGGAGACCTCCAGAGGTGCCATTGGCTCTCCACGCCCACAGCCAGAGGACATCTCCTGAGGGTGGGAGGGGCACATGACCCAGAGGTGGTGGGTGAAGGGCAGCAGCACCTCTGCCATCAGCAAGTGCGGGTGCTTCCCCTGCTCTCTGGGGAGCTGCCTTCTTGGGACACGGTCCCCTCTGGAAGAAAGGGACTCTCTGGTTTGGCTGATTAAGGACGGCCACCATGCCTGGCTACACCTCTCAAGGAGAACTGGCTCTAGTTCCTGCTCCTGGGTCTGGGCTAGCCCTCGTGTTCCCTTCACCAGTCAGACTCAGCACAAGGGATGTTCTGCCTTCCAAGGCAGGGCTGTAAAGCAGCTGCCCGGGCCATGTGGAGACTCATTCTGGGACTCTGATTTGGGGGAAAGTTAGCCACCCTAAAATCAAGCCGCCTGCCCTGACCTGCCATGCAGTGAGGAGCACCAGCCACGTGGAGAGAACAGTGGCCTTAGAGAGGGAACATGGGGCAGACTCCTGGGGCCCTGGGCACCGACTGATGCACCCCAGTGACTTCCCAAAGCCCAAGTAGAGCCTTTCCCAGATGTCTGACCAACAAAATTATGAGGAAACCAGCCTGATTGTTTAGAGCTTCTAACTTCAACTGGTTTGTTAACTAGCAAATGACAATCAGAAGGGAGCCTGGACTCCAAGTGCCAAGGGAGCTCAAGAGAATTAAACTGAAAACCCCAGATACAAAAGATGAACAACATGGTCTGGTTCACCTCCTCCTTCTATTCTTTTTTCTTTTAAGTGTCACGCTTCCAGAGAGTATCACAAGAAAGTTCAGAGTAACAGTATCAGGAACCAACTTTTTTTCCTTTGACATTTTATTGTGATATGACATTGCAACAAAGCTTTAATCGGGGTACTTGGTTCCTGGTGTTGATGTGCCTTGTGGCTTTCCTTAGCATTTCCTAATCATTGGTGTGCCAATGATTAAACTGCTTCTTTGCTAAACAGAGTCATGCTATAGATCTGAGACATGTCCATATCCTGGGCCAAGGATCTCATTAATGGGTCTCATGCTGTGAATCCCAGAACTTGCCCAAATCAGACTTGATTGGTGCTTGTCTGTTTGGTGCTTGTCCAGCGAGCCTTCCTTCTGCCCCTTGGCAAATATGGGCCTTCTTTTGTCATAGTCTCTAGAACCCAAAGGATGCATTATCTATCTACTCAGTCACATACCACCTCTGAGAACCAATGGGAGCTGTCTACTCAGTCACATGCTCCCTCTAGGAACCAATGGGAGCTGTCTACTCAGTTACACGCCACCTCCAGGAGACAATAGGGACTGTCTACTCAGTTACATGCCACCTCCAGGAATTAATAGGCACTAATTTCTCAGTTCACCTCTGGTAACCAATGGGAGCTATCTACTCTGTCACATGTCACTTCCAAGAACCAATAGGCAATGATTTCTCAGTCACATGCCACCTCTTGAGAACTACCAGCAGGCTTTATTCTAGAGCAGGCTTGCCCAAGAGAAGGGAAGTTTTGACTGTCATTTTCACTCCAAGTAAAGATAATCTCACGTCATCATACACTCTGGCAGTTCCTCATCTCACAGTGGAATGGGGGCACGTTTGGTCTTGCCTGGATGGTGAGTTGGGCAGCATGCCCTCTGAGGTTTGGCTCTCTGCCCATCCTTGTGATTTTGGCTCTGTCATCAATTTTAATGCCATCTTCTCATAGCATTGTCTCTCCCAGCTCACACTGAGCTCAGAGTTGCCCCTGGCAGAGGAAAAACATGATGCTCCCTGGTCTGATGTTCCCCACTTGTCCAATTGCTGCCCCTACCTCAAGACTTAGAAACAAATCCTCTCAGGTTCAGTCTCTGGGACCAATACCCACCTGCAATCCCCTGCATATAGAGTGTTAGAGTGTTTGTCTAGCCAGGATCTATAGAACATCCCCAGCATAGGACCCACTGAGCTTAGCTCTGGGTTCAGTGGTAAAACAAGACACAAGATCCTTCTTTCATGTGCCAAATTCTAGGAGAACAGATGGAAAACAAGTAAATCAATCCATAAGCAAGATAGATGCACATAGTGAGAAGTGCTGGAAAGGAATAAAGCAGATGTGAAGAAGGTGCCTGGAGGTAGAGAAGATGATTGAATTGGGAGGTCAGGGAAGGTTTCTTAAGGAAACATGGGATGCCAAGCCCTGAAAGAGAAAAGGAGGCAACCATGCGGAAACCCACACCCAGAAACCCACATAGAGGGAAGACAACTGCAAAGTTTATGCGGCAAAAATGAACATGGGGTATTTGAGAAACAGCAGAATTTCAGTGTAGCTGGGAGAGAGGAGGTGCCCATCTGAGGCTCAGCTCAACTGCTCAGCTCAACCATCTTCCTCACCTCCCTAACCAAAGAGGTGACTCCTCCTTAGCCCCAACCTCAGGCCTCCTCCATCTCCTTACCCTTTGTATTGGCCCATTCACACTGCTATAACAGATACTGGAGACTAGGTGGCTTTGGTGTAAGCAACAGACATTTATCTCTCACAGCTCTGGAGGCTGCAAGTCTGAGATGAAGTTACCAGTAAATCCAGTAACTGATGAGGCCCAGCTTCCCAGTTCATAGATGACTGTCTTCTCCTGTGTCCTCACATGGTGGAAAAGACAAGGGAGCTTTCTGGGGCCTCTTTCATAGGGGCACTAATCCCACCTAAACACCTCCAAAAGGTGTTACCTCCCAACACCATCACAACATCATGTGCTGTGCTGAGTTGCTCAGGTGTGTCCAACTTTTTGCAGCCCCGTGGACTATAGCCCTCCAGGCCCCTCTGTCCATGGGGGTTCTCCAGGCAAGAATACTGGAGTGGGTTGCCATGCCTTCCCCCAGGGGATCTTCCCAACCCATGAGAATCCCTGCCCCAGGCTCACAGTGCCTGCCCAAGACTGAACTGGAGCTGGAGGAGAAGAAACACCCCAAGCCCACACCACCGTCTTGTACAGGTAACAGCCACAGCAGTGCATCATGGGGAGGATCCAGCGCAGAGGAAGGGAAACCCCCTCTGTGATACAGACAGGCAGGAACTGCTGGAGACTGGGAAGGGGCACAAGCTGGGAGTAGCCTGTGATGGAGGGGTTTGGAGTCTCTGTCACTGAAAGAAACCCTAAGAACAACCCAGCTCAACTCCTGACAAGGCTGCCTCAATCCCTCATGCTAATGACCTGACAGAAAAAATCCTACTTCTAGAAATAAAATAGTATCTACTTCAGGTTCCACTGTTCCTCTACACAGTATGTCTGGCATTGAACTTAAAAATTATGAGACACAATAAAGAAAAGAGAGAACACTCCATTTTCAAGAGATGAAGGAGAACCAGACTCACAGATGACCTGTATTTTGGGGATGGTCAGACAGGGCCTTAAAAATAACTCTAGTTGATATATTAAAAGATTATTATCTCAGTCTAATGGAGAGACTCATTGGAAAGGACTCTGAGGCTGGGTAAGATTGAGGGCAGGAAGAGAAGGGGGAGACAGAGGATGAGATGTTTGGATGGCATCACTGACTCAATGGACACGAGTTTGACAAAACTCTGGGAGATGGTGAAGGACAGGGAAGCCTGGCATGCTGCAATCTATAGGGTTGCAAAAACTCAGATACGTCTTAGTGAATGAACAGCAAGAACAATGGAGAGATAGACAACATGCATAAACATATGGGGAATTTCAGCAGAGATTTGGAGACCATGAGATGCAAATGGAAATGCTGGAAATAAAAACCATGATCTGAGAAATGAAAAGTCTTTGACATAAAGAACTTAGGAGGGTGCCTAGCTTGTGGTAAGTGCTCAGCCTTTGTAACTGGTTATTCTGGAGAGTACAGAGAACATCTTTTACCTCTTCCCTTGTGGACTCAGCATTCAGCACTGGGCTAGGCTCCCAGGAAGTCCACAGCCAGGAATGTGCAGATGAATCTAATAAGAGCAGTATTCCCAGTTTCTTCCAGTCACACATAAATTGCATATATAAAAATCTTGTTACTTGCTATTAATAATACTGTTAGATTTTTATCATAGATGAAGTGCTGTTCCAAACTTTTCAAAAGGGGGAACTTGCTAAATCTTCACAGTCTCCTAACAAAGTATGGGTGATTGCTTTGACTTTGAAGGTGGACACACTGAGGCAAGGGCAGATGTGCACCACTGATGGCAGGCAGCCTGGCTTGGGACCCACTTCCTCAGCCCTTTCAAGCTGACAATGCTTGTTTCCTGCCAGAATATTGCTTGAGTTTCACCATTGATCCTATCATCTCTTATTGGCCAGTGGACTTGTAGTTCTGATGAATCACGCAATAGCATCAACAGTGACGACAGCTTCTGAGTAATTTCTAAGGTAGAGCTACCTACACACTCAGTATTTTATGCACATGAACTCATTTAATCCTCCCAACCATGCTACAAGGGAGGGTCTCTCACCTCCCCTCGTCATGATGAGGATGCTGAGGCACAAAGAGGTCAAATGACTTGTCCACAGTCACACGGTTTTCAGTTTGAGGCCAGTACCTCGGCTCTTCACCCTTGTACTAAAATGCCTTTGCAGAAGGCTAGGAAGTTCTGGAGAGCCAGCAAACACTGCACCTCTACAAGGAAAAAATGGTGTCTGAGAGCAGAGCCAGGACAGAGAGGAGCCCATCTGAGCAGGGCAGTGTTCTGACGCCACCACCATGCTTTGAAGCCAGCACCGCCGGGTCTTACAAGTCCTGTGACTCAATGCGCTGACTTGATTTTCCTCCTTAAGACACTTTGAGTTAGGCTTTTGCCCCTGTGCGAGAACCCAGGTCCCTTTCAGAAGGGCTGTGGTCTGGAGAAGGATGTGACAGTGACTGGTCCTCAGAGACCAGTCTGTCTGGAGGCAGAGTCTGTCTGGACAGCCAGCAGGGGCTTTACAGTTGCCCCATGACACATAGTCCCATAAGGGAAGCATCTGTGCTTCTTCTAAAAACCCTTTTCACCCCACAGAGAACCTGCATCAACTCTACAAAGAACCCTCAGAAACTGCCTGCCCCTCTTTCCATTTCAGCATCACCAACAGCATCATCACCTTGAACTGAGTTTCTGAAGGAGGAGTGGAATGCGTTTCTGTCTTTTCCAGCCAGATGGCCCTTGGAGGTCGCAGGGTGGGGGGGTGGTAGTGGTTGTAGACTAGACTGTCTTTTTGATTCCCTCTGATAATTCTGACCCTAAATCCCTTTTATCCCCAAATCTCATAAGCTCTGTTTGTTCCACCTGACTGCTTCAGTGAACAGTTCACTTTGGACTGGGACTTGTGCTTCTTAGAACATGTAATGAATTTTCCCAACCCAATTTCAAACCCAACTCAATTTCCTAACTCTCTCCTGTGACATCCATCTGGGTGAGTCATTTAGCCTCTTGGTTTTGGGTCTCCTCTTTAAAAGAGAGAAGTGAATGATCCCCCAAACTTCACAGGAGGATTGGGAGAACTAATTAATGTTTGTAAAGGATTCTGTCGTCCTGGGGTGTCTTTGATATGGAGGATGAAAGTGTGTGAGTGATGGAGCTGAGCACTAGATTCAAAAGGGGAAAAGAGGAAACAATTCTGTTTGTTAGCTTTAGTGCTCATCCATGCGGTTCTGACATTTAACAAAGTTCTTTTAAGTTTTTCCAAGTTAAATGCTTGCGTGTCAATGTCATTCCTTTGATGAAGTCATCCAAAATTAAAACATTTTAAAAAGAACAACTTTTGTACAAACCCCAAATTTCAGGTAGGAGTCTGTTGCTTGTCAACCAGAGACCTAACTCATCGCCCGATGCAAGCATGGCTAGGTGTGGTAGGAACCCACCTGCCTCCTGCCTGCAGGTCCATCCCCAGCCTAGGAGTACACTTTCTATTCTAAGGAAAAGAGAATGCCATGTTTACTAATTTTTTCTAGCAGAAGAGGCTATGTCTGTTGTGGGTTAAATGGGTCCTGCCCTTCCCACCCATTAATGTGGTAAAGCCCCAGGACCTCACAGTGTGACCGAATTTGGAGATAGAATCCTTATAGAGATGATCAAGTTCAAGTTAGGTCATGTAGTTGAGCTGTGATCCAATCGGACTGATGTCCCTGTAGAAAGAGGAGATTAGGACACAGACACACACCAGGGAAGGCCACGTGAGGAGACGGGGAGGAGGACGGTGTCCACACACCGGGGAAAAAGAGCTCTCAGGAGGAATCAGGCCTGCCCGCACTTCAGTCTAGGACTTCCAGCCTCTGGGATTGTGGGAAAATAAAATTCTGCTGTTTAAGCCACCCATCTGTTATAGCAAACTAATACAAAGTCCTAGCCCACTCATGGGCTTGGCTAATATCTCTGTGATCAGTGACTCAGAAAAGAATGTCAGGGGGTCAGTTCCAAGTGTGAGACTGAGAATAATGTCAGCGAGTGCTCAGGGCATCCACCCTCTGTGCCCTTTAGACACTTTGGGGTGGGAATTTGGGGTAGGAACTGACATGGAGGGTCATTTCATGCAGAAAGGCCTAATGTTTTCCTTTCAATACTTTCATTTGATTTTTTTGTTTCATATCTCTACATTCTGGCTTATTAAGGGAACTTATCCAAACTCTCTTCTCTGGGTTTCTCTTGACGAGGTACCTGAGAAAGCTCCTCTCATATCTCTTCTACCTTCCAGAGAAAGCAAGTGGACACATGATTCTCCTACACCCCCACCCTCATCAGAAATCAGCAATCTTTAGTAATATTTTGTAGCATATGAAATAAGCCCACAAATTCTTTGTCACATCTTCGAACAAGAGTTGGAATCAATTTCATGGAGAATAGACTTGTTGCCCAGGGACAGGGGTTTGAGGAGGAATAGGTTGCGAGTTTGGGATTAGCAGGTTAAGCTTTCATATACAAAATGGATAAACAATAGGTCCTACTGTATTTCACAGGGAACTATGTGTAATATCCTATGATTAAGCATAATGGAAAAGAATATGAATATATATGTGTATATAGCTGAATCATTTTGCTTCATAGCAGAAATTAACAAAACACTGTAAATCAACTATAATTCATTAAAATAAAAGTGTTTTAAAAACTGATAAATATCCAAAAAATAAAATAAACTTTTAATTTTAAAATACAAAAAGGAGTTGGAGTCTCTTTCTTCCTCTTTGCATCTGAGTTGGGGGGGCCCATGCCTGGGGTGGGGTGCTTATGCTTTGCTTTATCCAGTGGAGCATGGTGGAAATAATAAGTGTGCATTTAGGAACTGCATTAGCCAGAGTTCTAGAAAGAAACAGAACCAATTGGAAACAGGTAGGTAGGTAAGTAGATGGACACAAAGAGATGTATGATGAAGAATTGGCTTACATGATTATAGAGGCTGAGATATCCCATATTCTGTTGTCCAAAAGCTGGAGACCCAAGAAAGCTGAGGAGTATTTCCAGTCCATATTCAAAGCCTGAGAACCAGAGAGCTGACAGTTAAGTCCAGTCCATGGTGTCTGAAGACCAGAGGGTCAGGAGAACCAGCAGGGCAAGTTGTGGTCTGAGCCTGGAGACCTAGGGAGCAGAAGCCTGGAGATGGAGCTGTCCCAATTCAAGGTCCAGAGACCAAGGCCCAGATCAGCAGCCAGACAGAGAAACAGAATCAAACTGCCTCCACTTCCATTCTACTCAAGTCCTCCATGGATCTGATGAGGCTCCTCACATCGAGGACAACTGTCTGCTTTATCCAATCCACTAATTCAAATTCTGGTCTCTCCCAGAAACACCCCTGACCTCTACACACCCAGAAAGTGTTGTGCCAGTGATCTGGACACTCCATGACCCAGGACTGGTCACCGGAGCCTTGACCTTCAGATGCTTTGCAGCTTCCTCCTTCACTCTCTTGAAATGCTCCCCAAGATCAACAGGCCAGGAGGAAGCCTGGGACAAAAGGCCAAATGGAATCGTGTCCCAGTTGAGCCTGGTTCCAGGTGATACAGGAGGGAGCCACCCTCACGAGGAGCCCAGCAAACCAGCCACCACACAGCTGAGGCTGCCTGGAGAATCAGGAGGAGGGTTGTATTTGTGATGCTGAAGCCACGGACTCCAGGTTGGCTTGGTACACGGACGGAAGGCTAGATTGCCTCTCTTCTTCCCTTGGGTCCATGAAACAAGAAGCCCAATCAAGAGTAGATAAAAAGTAGACTTCCAAGAGTCAAAAAAAAAAAAAAATCTAGTTACACAGTTTTTTATAAACCAATGTAACAAAGATGTTGTCCAATAAAATTGTTAGGGGACTCAGGGCCCTAAAGCAATCCTTGAAAATAATTTGCAATATTATATTAATTGTATGCAAATGATGCTGCCAAAATGCTGGAAAACAATTGATTTTTTAAATAATTTAAATGATGCCCCTGAAATCCTGTGCAACATAATTTGCTTAGCAAAACACTTCCTCCTAAATCGTTCCCAGGAAGGCTTTGATCACCCCATAAACTCTATCATCACCAACTCTGCACCGCTGCAGCCATGCTGCAGGAGTCAGGGATGTTCTCCCATACCTGAATCTGAACCCAGCTTTCCTGCTCTCCTGTATCTCCCCCTTGGGGACCTTTTTGCTCCTAAGCAAAGTCTGTTAAGTTAGCAAAACATAGGGCTCACTTCAGACTTCTAAATTCATCATAGTGCACAAACCAGAAAGGTGTGTAGCACTTTCCTAAAGGTGCTCTGTGGGCACTGAATTCTGCTGTGTATGTGTCTTTATGTGCATGTATGTGTACATATGTGTGTTCATGTGTATGTGTGTCCACATATGTCCCTGTCTGAGGGTACACATGTACACATGTATTTAAGTGTGCTTGTGTTTCTGTATATGTACGTGCATCTGTATACACGTGGGTATATGTATGTGTATGTGTATGGCTCTGTGTTTGTTCATATATGCCTGTATTTGTGTGCATATGTGAACACGTGTGTTCACACATGTGCTTCTGTATACACATGTGTCTCTCTGTGTGTTTGTGTGCAAATATGTGTGTGCATGTGTGTTTGTGTGTCTGTATATGTCTGATTATGAACATGTATGTGCATACATGTTTCAATATACATGTGTGTATCTCTGTGCACACATGTGTGCCTGTGAATCCACCCTCTAAACTGGACTGAGCTCCATCTTACTGAGAAGATGCCTACATCCTGGGACAAGGGCCATGTTCATGACCCTAACCAGACAGTGAGGCTTCTGGGTCCCATATGACTTGTTCTTTTTTCACTTTTTGTCACACTTCAGGAATGTAGGGGCCTGGAGTTGAACAGATGGAGCTGGTTTATAAGGTAATGCTTTCCCCATAGGCCTGGAAAACAAGGACCCAAAGTTTCAGGGTAGCTCTGGGCCTCTCACACCATTTTGCAGCCCATGGCCCACTCTGGGGAGTTGCCCATGAAATGGGAGGCCTTCCAGGAAGCGAGAAGAACCCTTTATAGATGGAGAGGCTGAACAAAAGAGAAACAAAATGGCAAACACCTGAAGTCTGCAGCATCTCTCTCAGCCACATGAACGGGCCTGGGGTCAGGGGATTCATATCTCCTCTGCTTCAGGCCCATCCCTTACACTAATGAGCCCATGCAGTTATCGTATTTGTGTCTGAATGAAAACAGCCCCTGCGCTGGTTCTAGGAAGAATGATCAAAGAGGGATTTAATTAAATTTTCATATTTAATTTTCTTCTTTCATTTTACTGTCTTTTTTGCTCAAAACCTGCTATTCTCAGGGAGCTGGAAAGTTGCTCAAGAGAGCAGAACTCCCTTGGATGGGAGAGAAATGGGGGCTTTATGGGTTTTCTTGAAAGGACCCAAATCTCTCCATCTCCACTCAGTTTGAAGCTTGCACAGTGTAATTTAGGGCAACACCATCTGAATTATGAATTGGCCGCTCCGGTGGTAAATTAAACATGCCGCAAATAGCTTCAATCTCCAGCATCCCCAGGAACTTGCATCCAAACTGGAACAGGGGTGTTCAGGAGAAGAAAAGGCGGGCCTGGGGCTGTCTACTGCCACCCTCACACCCACCTGCCAGCAGCCTGAGCACCCTTGGTTTCACAAAAGGCAAGGTCCTTGCAGGTGGCACCTTTGATTCCTCAAGTGCTCAGTCAGTGCAAGTGACGCAGCAGATGGTAAAGGTCCACAGCGAAGTCTGGGGAAGAGGTTTATTCTCATTTGGGGGTAGGTAAAGGTTGGGCCCGGGGCTTCTTTCTCTCTGCGCCAAAGCTGGAGACTGGCAACCATCCTTACCGCCAAAGAACACTGCCTCATTAGCTCTGGGGGTGGATTCAGTGGGAGGGAGGATGTACAGAGTGAAACTTTTAGGCCAAAATTATTGCGATGCAGGCATGCAGACCTCTCTGATTGATGTCTGCTCATATGCACAGGACCAAGGATGAGAGCTCCCCTGAATAGCCTGTGACAAACTCCGCCCAAACCGGTGAATATGGTGAACAAGATTTATGCAGCTTTACATCAAGGGGAAGAAATCCCTCTCCTTCCAGAGCATCAATTACACACTCATAATTCATGTGTTTATTACACATCATTCTTATCTACTCATTAGAGCAGACCCTCCCCAAGGAGATCTTCCTGAAGATCTAATTGGAATTGTATTCAAATACAGGCAGAGCCTCATGCCTGACTGACGAGGCAATAAGATGGATTTCCCCAATTCCTGCCCACCCGCTGAACTCCAGAATACCGTGTTTTGATTTTTTGGCTGGTGCATATGAGCTGAGTGGAAATCCAGGTTGTGGAGCCCGGTGAGTTCTTACTCCAAAGTGCTGCTGAGGTCACCAGGCAGGTTTTATGGGTTGATTTGTGTCCTCTAAAAGTAAAATGGTTGTCTGAGGAGGCCTTACAAATAGCTGAGAAAAGAAGAGAAGCTAAAGGCAAGGAAGAAAAGGAAATATATCTGAATGCTGAGTTTCAAAGAATAGCAAGAAGAGAAAAGAAAGCCTTTCTAAATGATCAATGCAAAGAAATAGAGGGAAAATTAGAGATATAAAGGGAGCATTTCATGCAAAGATAGGCACAATAAAGGACAGAAATGGTATGGATCTAATAGAAGCAGAAGATATTAAGAAGAGGCAAGAATACACAGAAGTATACAGAAGAGATCTTAATGAGCCAGATAATCACTATGGTATAGTCACTCACCTAGAGCCAGACATCCTGGAATGAGAAGTCAAGTGGGCCTCAGGAAGCATCACTATAAACAAAGCTAGTGGAGGTGATGGAATTCCAGTTGAGCTATTTCAAATCCTAAAAGATGATGCTGTGAAAGTGCTGCACTCAGTATGCCAGCAGATTTGGAAAACTTAGCAGTGGTCACAGGAAAAGGTCAGTATCCATTCCAATCCCAAAGGCAATGCCAAAGAATGCTCAGACTACCGCACAATTGCACCCATCTCACAAGCTAGCTAGCAAAGTAATGCTCAGAATTCTCCAAGCTAGGCTTCACCAGTAGGTGAACGAAGAACCTTCCATATATTCAAGCTGGATTTAGAACAGGCACAGAAACCAGAGATCAAATTGCCAACATCCGTTGGATCATCAAAAAAGCAAGAGAGTTCCAGAAAATCATCTACTTCTGCTTCATACAGAGAAGGCAATGGCACCCCACTCCAGTACTCTTGCATGGAAAATCCTATGGATGGAGGAGCCTGGTAGGCTGCAGTCCCTGGGGTCACTAAGAGTCGGACACGACTGAGCGACTTCCCTTTCATTTTTCACTTTCATGCACTGGAGAAGGAAATGGCAACCCACTCCAGTGTTCTTGCCTGGAGAATCCCAGGGACGGGGGAGCCTGGTGGGCTGCCATCTATGGGGTCACACAGAGTCGGACACGACTGAAGTGACTTAGCAGCAGTAGCAGTAGCAGTCTGCTTCATAGACTACACTAAAGTCTTTGTGTGGATCACAACAAACTGTGGAAAAATCTTCAAAAGATGGGAATACCAGACCATCTTACCTGCCTCCTGAGAAATCTGTATGATGCAGGTCAAAAAGAAATAGTTAGAAACTATTGGTTCTAATGGAACAACTCACTGGTTCAAAATTGGGAAAGGACTACAGCAAGGCTGTATATTGTCACCCTGCTTATTTAACTTATATGCAGAGTACACCATAACAATGCCAGGCTGAATGAAGCACAAGCTGGAATCAAGACTGATGAGAGAAATATCAATAACCTCAGAAATGTAGATGATACCACCCTTATGGCAAAAAGCAAAGAGAAACTAAAGAGCCTCTTGATGAAGGTGAAAGAGGAGACTGAAAGATCCAGCTGAAAACTCAGCATTCAAAAAACTAAGATCATGGCATCCGGTCCCATCACTTCATGGCAAATAGATGAGGAAACAGTGGCAGATTTTATTCTGGGAGGGCTCCAAAATCACTGCAGATAGTGACTGCAGCCATAAAATTAAAAGATGCTTGCTCCTTGGAAGAAAGCTATGACAAACCTAGGCTGCATATTAAAAAGCAGAGACATTATTTTGCCAACAAAGGTCCATATAGTCAAAGCTATGGCTTTTTCAATAGTCATGTGTTGACGTGAGAATTGGACCACAAAGAAGGCTGAGCGCCGAAGAAGTGATGCTTTCAAATTGTGATGCTGGAGCAGACTCTTCAGAGTCCCTTGGACTGTGAGGAGATCAAACCAGTCAATTCTAAAGGAAATCAACCCTGAATATTCATTGGAAGGACTGATGCTGAAGCTGAAGCTCCAATACTTTGGCCCCCTGACGTGAAGAGCCAACTCTTTAAAATAATATCCTAATGCTGGGAAAGATTGAGGGCAGGAAGAGAAGGGAATGACAGGGGACAAGATAGTTGGATGGCATCACCAACTCAATGGACATGAGTTTGAGCAAGCTCCAGGAGATGGTGAAGGACAGGGAAGCCTGGCGTGCTGCAGTCCAGGGGGTTGCAAAGAGTTGGACACAACTGAGCGACTGAACAACTACAAAACCTATGGTGAAATCCTGTTACTGCAGTCAGGTTTGGCTGCACACCCCTTGAAAGCCAATATTTGGGAGATAAGCGTTGGTTGGAAAAGGAAAGTTTGCTTCATTCAGGAGGCCAGTGATGTGGGGAGACGGTGGGTTCATGTCCAAGAACCAACTCCAAAGATTCTGCCTGACAGTGAGAGTTTTTAAAAGGAGAAGAGGGAAGCTTGTTTCCCTTAATCATTTGAGGAGGGGGTCAGAATCTCCATCATCTTATCCCGGGCAGTCTGGCTGGCTCCTTGGGATCTTGCTTTCAATGCTCTTTTGTTTGTGGGTTTGCTCAAAGGATCACCAAAAGGGAAGCAGGAGGAAAAGGTCAAGTCATCCGTTAATTACTTATTCTTCATCCCTACTTCTTTCATCTCAGAAAAGAATCAACAGGTTAGGCAAAGCACTGTGTGATCAAATGACTTGAAATGTAAGCGAGGGCCACAGGTTAGTGAAGCATGGGGCACCTGGTGTAAAGGCAAAATTAAAATAAACCTGTGAGGTTTCAGGGGCTGCTTACAGTCCTGACTCCCAGTCCCTGTGAATGAACCTGGCATGGATATAGCGATCTTCGCAGATGCCATCAAGTTAAGATGCGGTCATACGGGATTAGTGGGTGACTGCTCAGTCACTCAGTCATGTCCAACTCTCTGTGACCCCAAGAAATGTAGCCTGCCAGGCTCTTCTGTCCATGGGACATCCCAGGCAAGAGTACTGGGGCAGGGTTGTCATTTCCTTCTCCAGGGGGGATCTTCCTGACCCAGAGATTGAACTCGCGCTTCCGGCATCTCCTGCATTGGCAGGCAGATTCTTTACTACTGAGCTGCCTGGGAAGCCCACAGAGAATTAGAGTGAGCCCTAATTTTACCTCTGACCCTTTTAGAAGAGAAAAGATGCACACACAGGGAAGATGCTCGTGTGATGACAGAGGCAGAAATTGGAATCACACGTCTACAGACCATGAAGCAGCAAGGAGCCGGCATTTATAATCAGAGACACACTGTTGTGAAAGCAGATTGGGTCTGTGTCTCACAATCTTTATTCCCCCCTTCTCCCCTCTACCTCTTTGATGGGGTTGAAAACCACATCACATATTAAAGTGACAATCGGGGTCGACATTGTAACCCTGCCATCCCTGTCCTCCAAACAACTGAGGGTCCACCTCCGCCTCCCTCCCCCGCCCCCCAGATAATCTGTAGACTCATGCTGTCATATCACCTCCAGTGTCAGGTGTGAGTCAGAATGCAAATGGCAGGGCTGGTTTGTGCCACTCTGATGAATGACTTCAGATTTCCTAGACCCATAGGAAGCGAAGCTGACCACGCTAGACAGCACTGTGGCCTCCCAGATGGAGGTGGTGAATGGGTCCTCTTTCTGCACACCCCCCTCCCCTCTGTGCTCCCTGTCAGAGCCTCAAGCTCATGGGTGACTCCACTTCAGTGGGGTGTATTCACTTTTCCAGTGGTTTTCCCTCCAGAGCCTTAGGGCCTCTGTCCACATCCTGCACTAGTCAGCTCAGTCTGGGTTAGCAAAGCATCAGAGAGCAGACAGCTTCAACAACGAGATTCGTCCTCTCCCCATCCCAGAAGGTTGGCTCTGAGATCCAGGTGAGAGCAGGGCTAGTTTCCCCTAAGGCCTCTCTCCTGGGCTTGGGGACAGCTGTCTTCTCCCCTTGTACTCACATCATAATTCCTATGTGTGTGTCTGTGTCCTGATCTCTTCATTTTATAAGGACACATAATCTGGTCCCATCACTTCATGGCAAATAGATGGGGTAACAATGGAAACAGTGACAGAATTTATTTTCTTGGGCTCCAAAATCACTGTGGATGGTGACTGCAGCCAGGAAATTAAAATACGCTTGCTCCTTGGAAGAAAGGCTACGACAAACGTAGACAGAATATTAAATATCAGAGACATCATTTTTCTGACAAAGGTCCATATAGTCAAATCTATGGTTTTTCCAGTAGTCGTGTACAGATGTGAGAGTTGGACCATAAAGAAGGCTGAGTGCCAAAGAATTGATGCTTTCAAATTGTGGTGTTGGAAAAGACTCTTGATAGTCCCTTGGACAGCAAGGAGATCAAACCAGTCAATCCTAAAGGAAACCAACCCTGAATATTCATTGGAAGGACTGATGCTGAAGCTGAAGCTCCAATACTTTGACCACCTGATGCAAAGAGCCATCTCATTGGAAAGGACCCTGATACTGGGAAAGATTGAAGGCAGGAGGAGAAGGGGACAACAAAGGACAAGATGGTTGGATGGCATCACTGACTCAATGGACATGAGTTTGAGCAAGCTCTGGGAGGTGGTGAAGGACAGGGAAGCCTGCTGTGCTGCTGCAATTCATGGAGTCCAAAGAGTTGGACATGACTTAGCAACTAAACAGCAAAACAGCAATTCTATTGTATTAAGAACCACCCACTTAACTTTTTAGCTTAATTCCATCTCTAAAGGCTCTGCCTCCAAGGTTCTGGGGTTTAGAACATCAATGTGGGGGGAAGGGACTCTTTCTCCTAACAAGGTCAGAATGTCCCTGTAAATCCCAACAAAGCATCAGCTCCCAAAGACACATATCTCTCCTTTCGACCATGTCTTGGACATCACCTGGGACCACCAGGTGGATGGAGAGCTGCAGAAATCAACACAGAGGACAGGACAGGACAGGCCATGAGTTGCAAGGTTAGCTCTCTGCCCCAGAGAGAGCACCTGGTACTTTGGTTTGAGTCACTCACTCTTGGACCTGATGCTGTCCAAGATCCTAGCTCAGGGATGCAGCCCGGAAGGGGCTGAGATCTAAGACTCCTTGCTCTTGGATCTCCTTTCACCATGATGAGGCAGGTTTGGAGTGATGCCAGCACTGACAGCCTGCTGAGGTCTCCGCAGCATTGCCTCCAGGAATGGAGCTGGGAAGGAAGCTGAGGTGTCCCCTAAACCCTCCTGGATGGGGATCCGTGGCCAGGACAGGGGGGCTCAAGGAAGGGTCCTTCCTGGAGGTAGAGTCAGTATGCATTGAAAGGCAGCCCTCTGGTGGGATTCTCTGAACCACCCCCACCCTTACCCCGGGAGTCAAGAGATGGGTCTATCTGTCCTTCTCTGCTCACTGCCCCTGGGAAGCCAGGACCCTGACCACATGCCCAGTGCTCTTCCTTAAGCAAATCTGTGGTCAGCTAACTGGCACCTCTTCTGCTGCTTCCTTCTATTTAACACAAGCAGAACAGGTTAGGGGGTGTTGGAAGGATGAGAAGGGGAGGGGACTCTGTAAATCCAGGCCTGAGCGTGCGGAGTGGCAGACAGGACCAGATAACACGCTGCTCTGCTGTTCTTGGTCATTGTCCTCACAAATGCTCGTCTCCCCAACAAGTCCCCTGTATGGAGCAGCAGGGTCTGAGCAGAGAAGCAGTGTTCCTGGTTTCCAGAGCCTTCCCTTCAACTCACCATGAAGAACCCAACTCTACAGACACAGAGGGTATGGGTTAGCATTTGAGTTATTTCATTCACGGGCAGTGTGAAGAAAGTCAGCACTGGGTAGGCCCTGTGTGCAGAAAAAAAAGAACAGAAGAGCACATTAAAATGGCCAAGCAGCACCTGACAAGACACTCAGTATCATCAACCTCACACCTGTCAGGATGGCCATTGTCAAGAAGACAAGAGACAACAGGTGGCTGGCAAGAATGCAGAGGAAAGGGAATACATATACACCATTGGTGGGAATGTAAATTGGTCCAGCCACTGTGGCAAACAGTATGACATTTCCTCAGAAACATAGAAAGATATCTGCTATACAATCCAGCAATCCCATTTCCCACTGAACTCAAAGGGAATGAAAACAGGATTTCCATCAGCTATCGGCACCCCGTGTTTATTGCAACACTATTCACAATAGCCAAGATATGGAAATAGCCCAAATGCCCATCCATGGATGAATAGATAAAACGATGTGGTATGTTATTCAGCCATGAGAAAAGGAGGGCATCTTCCCACGACTGGGATGGACTTGGATACTTTACCCTGAGTGAGATAAGTAAGACAAAGAGAAACACTGTATGATATTACTTATACGTGGAACCTAAAAAAGGTATACCTGGGGCTTCTATGGTGGTCCAGTGATTAAGATCCGAGTTTTCAAAGTACAGGGAGTGGGTTTGATCCTCAGTTGGGGAACTAAGGGCCTGTACGCTACATGGCAAAAAATAAAAATTTAAAAATTAGATAAAAAGGCAAACCTGTTAAAAAAACAGAGAGGGCAACAGTGGTCCCCAGGGGATGGGGGAAGGTATGAATAAGACTGATGGTGTTTAAGCGCACAAACTTGTAATGTTTAGTAAATAAGCCATAGGAATCAAGCACACAGTATAATGATTTCAGACAATAATATTATACTGTAATCATGTAACATGATAAATCCTACTACACTGGCAATCATATTACCGTGTATAAATATATCAAAGTAGCATGCTGTACACTTTACATAATATTAATGTCAAATTTAGTCAATTAAAAAATAATTTTAAGACTATTTTCCAAAGAAGAAATACAGATGGACAACAAGCACATGAAAAGATCCTCAACATGGCTAATTATTAGAGAAATGCAAGTCAAAACCATGATGAAGTAGCACCTCACACTGGTCAGAAGGGCCATCATCAAAAAGTCTACAAATAATACATGCTGGAGAGAGTGTAGAAAAAAGGGAAACCTCCTATACCATTGATAAGAATGCAAGTTGGTGCAGCCGCTGTGGAAAACTGTACAGAGGTTTCTCAAAAAGCTAAAAATAGAACTGCAGTATGATCCAGCAATCCCACTCCTGGGCATATATCCAGACGAAGCTCTAATTCAGAAAGGACACGTGCACCCGTGTTCACTGCAGCACTGTTCACAATAAGAGACGTGGAGACAACCTGAATGCGCATCGACAGATGAGTGATAAAGAGGTAGGATATATAGGCTGCATCTTTAGCCACCTTTCTGAGTATATTATGTAGTATTTCAGTTCAGTTCAGTTCAGTTCAGTCGCTCAGTCGTGTCTGACTCTTCACGACCCCATGAATCACAGCACGCTAGGCCTCCCTGTCCATCACCAACTCCTGGAGTTTACTCAGACTCACGTCCATCAAGTCAGTGATGCCATCCAGCCATCTCATCCTCAGTCGTCCCCTTCTCCTTCTGCCCCCAATCCCTCCAGCATCAGAGTCTTTTCCAATGAGTCAACTCTTCGCATGAGGTGGCCAAAGTACTGGAGTTTCAGCTTTAGCATCATTGCTTCCATTTACACATATATATATAAGCATTTGTGAGGACAATGGCCTATATATATATACATATGTACATACATATATGTATTATAAGCTTCCCAGGTGGTGCTAGTGGTAAAGAACCTGTCTGTCAATGCAAGAGATGTAAATCCCTGGGTCAGGAAGATCCCTTGGAGGAGGGTATGGCAATCCACTCCAGTATTCTTGCCTGGAGAATCCTGTGGACAGGGAAGCCTGGTGGGCTACAGTCCAAAGGGTTTCACACAGTCAGACACAACTGAAGCAACTTAGCAAGAACGTGCGCGCACACACACCACACACACACAATAGAATACTACTCAGCGATAACAAAGAATGAAATAATGCCATTTATAAAAACACAGAGGATGAGACAGAGGATGAGATGGTCGGATAGCATCAAAGACGCAAGGGACATGAGTTTGAGCAAGCTCCAGGAGATGGTGAAGGACAGGGAAACCTAGCCTGCTGCAATCCATGGGTTTGCAAAGAGTCGAACACGACTGAGAGACTGAACTGAATTGAATTAAACTGACAAAAACACGGATGGACCCAGAGATGATCATACTGAGTGAAGTAACTCAGAGAAAGACAAATACCATATGCTATCACTTATATGTGGAATCTAAAATATGGCATGAATAAACTTATCGGCAAAACAGAAAGAGACTCACAGACGTAGAGAACAGATTGGTGATTGCCAAGTGGTGGAGGATGGCCTGGGAGTTTGTGGTTAGTAGGTGCAAACTAATACATATAGAAGAAAAAACAAGGCCCTATTACAGAGCACAGGGAACTACATTCAACATCCTGTGATAAACCATAATGGAAAGGAACATGAAAAAGAATAGATACATGTGTATAACTCAATCAATTTGCTGTACAGCAGAAATTATACAACACTGTCAATCAACTATCCTTCAATAAAATATTAATAAATAATGATAGTATTTTTTTTAAAAAAGCAGAAAGTTCATATCCTGCTCCACATTGGTGTCTTCTCACTTGGAAAGGGACCCACCTGCACACCACCAGCTTCTTTCTGCAACTCATTGGCCAGAACGTGTCACCTGGACCACGATCTTCTAGAGGGTCTGTGACACAGGAGTGCATATGCCTAGGTCTGTGAACATCCTTGGACATGGGCTGTTGGTCAGCCAGAAAGGGGTGGTGGATATTGAGCAGGCAATGGGTTGGGGGAGGCAGCCACATGTGGGGCACCATTGGAGAAGTGGGAAGCCTCCCCTTTCCAGCAGGTAACTGGGAATGTGGAGCCACAATAGGGACTATGGGAGACATTGAGTCTTCTTCTTTTTTAAAATTTTAAGCATGTTTATTGAACTAATACTCCCGTACCATCCAACTGACCATTTAAAGCACAAAATCAACAGTTTTTAGTACACTCACAGAACTGGGCAGCCACCATCACCATCAGTTTTAGAACACTTTCATCACACCAGAAGGAAACCCTGCATCCCCTAACTCTCAGTCCCCAATCCTCCATACCCTTTCTAGTCACAGGCAACTGCTCATCTCTGTTCTATTAATATCTGCTTGTGTGTTAGTCACTCAGTCGTCTCTGACTCTTTGCCACCCAAGGACTGTAGCCCACCAGGCTCCTCTGTCCATGGAATTCTCCAGATAAGAATACTGGAGTGGGCTGCCATTCCTTTCTCTAATGGTCTTTCTAACCCTTGGGTCTCCTGTATTGCAGGCAGATTCTTTACCATCTGAACCACCAGGGAAGCCCCAACATCTGTGTAGATCTGCCTGTTCTTAACATTTTGTATAAATGAAGCCCTATACCTGTTCTAAAACTGATGGTCTTTCTCAAGCTTAGATAACGTTTTCAAGGTCCGCCCCTGTTTCAGTGTGTATCAAAAGTCCTTTCTTCATCTGAATATTATTCCATGGTATGTATATATCACACTCTGTTTAACCATTCATGCACTGATGGTCATTTGCACTGTTCCCTCCTTTGGGCGGTTGTGAATAGCACTGCTCTGAAGATGCACAGACATTTCTGTGTGGCTGTACATCTTCATTTCTCATGGGCAGATTCATAGGAGTGGAATTGCTGGCTGATTTTCTTCTGAATGTGCTCAAGAACATACACTGTTTAGATTCTGTCATCAAAATATTCATGTTGGTAACAGTGCCTTAAGAACCATGCACGAGATTCATCTGAAATTCCCAAGCTGAATCTGTCTTGAACCACCCTGCAACTTTTCTTTGCCCCAAAGATGAGAACAGTGAATGCTCAGGTATTTTCCCCATTTCCTCCCCTATGTTCTTACAAGACATCAGTCTGCTGATGAGCAGGGAACCTAAGCTTAGTCTCCTGAAAGATGCCTCCTATTCCCACCTCACTTGAGACTTTCTTCCTTGCCTACCGGATCAACACAACTCCTCATCCTGGAGCCTACAGCACTTAAGGTAAGGGTCCCCAACCTCTCGGATCTCATGCCAGATGATCTGAGGTGGAGCTGATGTAATAATAATAGAAATAAAGTGCATAGTAAATGCAGTAGGCTTGAATAATCCCCAAAGCATCCTCCCAACCTCCCCACCACCTCTCCTGCCCTTGGAAACATACTTTTCGATGAAATCAGTCCTGAGTGCCGGAAAAGGCAGCACTGGTTTAGGAGACTAAACCTCCCATCTCCCCTTCTGCCCAGGCTATGCTCCCAGGGGGCAAAGAGTGTGTTTGATTATTTTTACTCTGTGTGTGTGTTTGTAAAACACAATGATGAGCCGAGGGAAAACAACCCTTCTGGTCTTTTCTATTGCTGCTGTTGATTTTTTCTATTACTTTTCTTTTCAGTGATGTAAACCCTTTCCAGGCACTTGGACTGGGGTCATGTAGCTTCTCCCCAGTCATGTGCTTTGGCTAATTCCATCAGCAAAGAGTCCTGTTCAGACCCCCGTGCTTGGAGTGAGGATGCGGAACCCAGTCACTGCCCTCAGAACCTCAGTTGAGTTCAGTCGCTCAGTCGCGTCCAACTCTTCGCGACCCCACGGACTGCATCACACCAGGCTTCCCTGTCCATCACCAACTCCCGGAGTTTGCTCAAACTCATGTCCATTAAATCAGTGATGCCATCCAACCATCTCATCTTCTGTTGTCCCTTTCTCCTCCTGCCCTCAATCTTTAACAGCATCAGGGTCTTTTCAAATGAGTCATTTCTTCACATCAGGTGGCCAAAGTATTGGAGTTTCAGCTTCAGCATCAGTTCTTCAGCATCAGTGAATATTCAAGACTGATCTCCTTTAGGATTGATTGGCTTGATCTCCTTGCAGTCCAAGGGACTCTCAAGAGTCTTCTCCAACACTACAGTTCAAAAGCATTGATTCTTCGGTGCTCAGCTTTCTTTATATTCCAACTCTCACATCTGTACATGACTACTAGCAGAACCATAGCTTTGACTAGATGGGCCTTTGTCAGCAAAGTAATGTCTCTGCTTTTTAATATGCTGTCTAGGTTGGTCATAGCTTTTCTTCCAAGGAGCAAGCGTCTTTTAATTTCATGGCTGCAGTCACCATCTGCAGTGATTTTGAGCCCAAGAAAATAAATTCTGTCATTGTTTCCCCGTTTATTTGCCATGAAGTGATGGGACCAGATGCTGTGATCTTAGTTTTTTGAATGTTGAGCTTTAAGCCAGCTTTTTCACTCTCCTTTTTCACTTTCATCAAGAGGCTCTTCAGTTCTTCTTCACTTTCTGCCATAAGGGTGGTGTCATCTGCGTATCTGAGGTTATTGATATTTCTCCCAGCAATCCTGATTCCTGAGGCAATCTCAGAACCTCAGAGCAACAGAAGCTGGGCCAGACCTTGGTGATGCAGGCGGTACAGGGTCCTGGACTCAATGGAGGAGCCCACGTTCCCCCTGCCCTTCTTGTTCCCCTTCCCTGGAGGAAGCAGGGGAGGAGGGTGCTTCTATTTCCCTCTGCAGACTGTCCGCCCCAGCGCTTGTTCTGATTGCCTCCTGTTCACCCTATTGTAAAGGAGGGATTTCCCCGGAAATAGTAGGAGATGCTGGAGACTACTGGTGAGATGATCAGCAGTTGTTAGTCACAGGTACTCAGGTCTGGGAGAGGGGACTCTGTCCCACTTTCGGGACCCCCAGGGTTGTACTCGGGAGTAGAGGGAACCAGCAGGGGCTATGGGAGCAGACTTCATAGTGGCCAGAGGGCAGGGGTCCCTTGTACCTTCAGGGGGATGCTGGTGGCTTGCTGGAATAATTTTGTGAGCTGATAGGAGGGGCGTGGGGTGGGATGAAACCTTCTAGGTTGAGGACTGGGTGGGGTGAGGCTGGTCTAGCTGAGAGGAGACTAGCTGGGTGGGGAGAGGGCACAAGTTATGAGAGCAGGGAGACACATGGTCAGGTCCCTGGGGGCTAGACGCTAATCCCTGAACTGTGGGCTGTCCTTGGAGTGGGCACAAAACTTTGCCATCAGCCCTCATCAGAAAGGGGTTAACGTGATAACAAGAGAATGATGAAGCCAACACAAGTGGCCTGGGGGAACTTTTTCCTCCCGAACATATGCACGGCATCCTGGGCTGACCTGGCACTGTTTGTTTGTTTGTTTGGGAGCCACTCCAGGGTCCAGGTGGTGTACTGCCCTTGCCTGCAGCCTGACCAGTGGACACCACGGCCTCCCCTTGAGTTGCCACCTCTGCTTTCCTTCTGTGGCCCTCCCAGAGCTGTTTCTTGGGTCACCTTCTTAATGGAATAAGATAACACATGGACCAGACTTTTCTCCAGCTGATGGTTTATTTTCACATCATGACCATGGAAGGTACTTACTTAAGCCCCCAGGCTGGTGGGACCATCTGTTCTTTGGCATCTGAGTTTTGGGGATGCCCCAGTATCAGAGGATATTGTTTCCAGAAGGCATCTAGGAGGAGATGGGAGGGAAACTGGAAGGTCCCTGAGGCACAGATGCCTGGGGGCAATCCTGTGGGCTCTAGATTCCCCAGGGCCAAAACCAGCCATGGACCTTACAAGGAACTTGAGTCTACTCATTTCAGTTTGTAAATATTCTCACTATCTTCATCATCCCCATGCTGCAGATGAGAATACTATGAGTCTGAAAGGTTAAAATATGTCACTATATCTCTTAACAAAAATCAAGAGCCAAAGTTATTGTTGTTCAGTCACTAAGTCATGTGCAACTCTTTGTGACCCCATGGACTGCAGCACACCAGGCTCCCTTGTCTTCCACTATCTCCCAGAGTTTATTCAAATTCATGTCCATTGAGTTGGTGATGCTATCTCACCATCTCATCCTCTGTTGTCCCCTTCTCCTCCTGCCTTCAATCTTTCCCAATATCAGGGTCTTTCCCAATGAGTCAGCTCTTTGCATCATGTGGCCAAAGTAACTGGAAATCTCTTGACTGGAGCCCAAAGCTGCTTTCAGCCTGAACCCCTCCTGCTGCCCCAGCTTTAATGCACAGCATCAAAAGTGTGATCTCCAGTCAGCTCTCATTCACTCCTGCTGCATTTTGCTTTGCACATTTTCTGGGGGGGTGGGGGAGAGTTCAAATTTGGCTTTTAAAGTATCATTCATATGGATTGTGGAGCTTTCCAGGTGGCGCTAGTGGTAAAGAAGTCGCCTGCCAATGCAGGAGACATCAGAGACATAGGTTTGATCCCTGGGTCAGGGAGATGCTCTGGAGGAAGGCACAGCGACCCACTCCAGTACTCTTGCCTGAAGAATCCCATGGACATAGGAGCCTGGTGGGCTGCAGTCGGTAGGGTTGCATAGTCAGACATGACTGAAGCTACTTAGCATGCATGCATATGGACTGAACAGTTTTCTTTGCATATTTTGGAGCCATTCACCTTTTTGCAGGTCTCAAGCGACTTTGCAAACGCTCTTGGGTCAGCTGGCCCGGCTGCACCTGCTGCCCTGGGCCCCACTCTCACAGCCCCCACCTCCTGCCTGGCCCTTCCTCCCTCAGGACAGGCTGACTTGGGGCTAGATCTAAGCAAAGAACTGCCTGGCATCTGTCCTGCCCTCTGGAACATTCTGCCCTTCCTGGATACATGCCTTTGAGCTTGACGATGTCTGGTTCCCCTCCTACACATCCTGAGAGCCACCCGGCTTGACTGGGCCAGATTCACCGCCCCCCTCACTTCCTGGGCCATGAAGCCCCTGCCCCTGCATCCGGGTTGTTTGGTGAACAGCTAAAAGTAACACCTGCCACTCAGCCATCTCCAAATTGTTCTTTAATTGTCCTGTCTCCAGTTTTATTTTTCTAGCATTTAATTAAATTGGGCTGCTAGCAGAGGGCACATTTCCTGTTTTACACTGGATAAGAAACAAGGTAACCGGATGGTCTCCTCCCTGGCCTTTCCTCCCCACCACCCTTCATTGTTCTGCATCTTCTTTCTGAGTGGGTCTGAGAGTCCTGAGGGCCTGGGACCCAAGGATGAGGCTGGACCAGGCTGGTAGGGCCCCGACGGTTCACCTTCTGTATTCCCTGCTCAGTCTGAGAACTGGTGGGATGTGGAGGGAGTTCAAGGGCAGCCAAACCTCTCAGAGGATGAAAGCTGCAAGGCAGCTGTCCGTAGCCTGGTTCCTGAGCTCTGCCCATCTCTAGCTGGCCATGGCCAGGGCTTGGAGAAGCAGCCTCAGCTGGGGTGCCATGATTCTGGCCCTGGGAATCACATCTCTGCTTGGCCAGTTTGGACCTCACCCTTCTTAAGTGCAAGGCAGTCGGGACCCAGGGCACCAGTCTCCAAGACTTGCCTTTGGCAAGCGCAGAGGGTGGTCTTGTTACATGGAAAGCACTCACGGGCAGGCAGCTGGTTTGATAGAAAAGTCGTACTTGTCAGAAGAAACACACTATTGAATTATTTCTCTATGTCAGGTTTTGTTCTAAACCCTTTAGCCACTTTATTTTATTTAATCTTCGAGTTCTAAAACAGTGTTGCTGTAGCCTTTTTAAAGCAGGGAAAACTCAGAATCCTCTGAGGAACCCAATAATGTCCCCAAGTTGGTGGTGCTGTAAGAACTCACACAGACTTCAAGTCTTGTCCTTTTATTTCTGTCAAACCATCTGGCCCTGCTTCTCTCCCGTGAGGAGGCCTCACTGATATTTCCAGAATAACTGTTCTAAAATGGTTAGAATCTGGCCCACTCTTTCATCAATTTCTCAGGGAGGCGTGACTCATTTACCCGAGAGGGTTTAGGGCATTTGTTGGAGGAAACCTCAAAAGAGTGGATTCTGGAGTCTGGCTATTTCAGTTGAATCCTTCTCCCGGATCTTATTAGCCATGGGTTCTTAGCCAAACCTCAGTTACCTCATCTTTAAAATGGGTTCAACTACTCCAACAAGCAGACTGCAAAACTGAAATGACATCAAGATAAATGCTTTTTTTTTTTTTCCCCTCACATAACCATTGCACGTAGATGGTCTTATTCAGGGACTGGGGTCTCTTCATCCTAGTTCTCAACAATCCCCTTGAGAATTGTCGCCAGCATGGTTGAAGCTCCCCCACCATCTGCTCATCACAATTTAGTAGGTGAGAAGGGGAAGGAAAACAAGTGGAGGGCAAGCAGCTTCCTTTAGAGGAAGCACACAGATTTGCCTTCCTAATTTACGGTCACTTTTCCATGGTGATGATTTAGTCCAACAGCCAAATTTAGCTGCAAGGGAGGCTGGGCCTACAGTATCTTGCCAGACAGAAGAGTGTCCTGTTAAAACTCAGGGCTTGCTGCTCTAGCGTGTCATCAAACAATTCTCCAATTCTCAGTGGATGCCGACTGGGTGTCCTACACATTTAATTCCCTTCTGACATGATCTACCTGGAGAAGCATCAGATCCCAGAGATGGAGGGAACAGTCCCTCAAGACACCCCCTCTGCAGATGCCAACCACTCATCCAGGTTGTCACCAGTGCTTCCGACCAACTGGCTATAAATCCGAGGTCCCCATGACCCCCTCTTCATTGTTTAGTCCCTCAGTCATGTCCAACTCTTTGCAACTCCATGGACGATAGCCCCCCAGGCTCCTCTGTTCATGGGATTATCCCGGCAATAAAAATGGAGTGGGTTGCCATTTCCTTCTTCAGGGGATCTTCTCAATCCAGGGGTCGAATCCATATCTCCTGAATTAACAGTTGGGTTCTTTACCACTGAGCCACCAGGGAATCTCATGACTCCCTCTTGGGGTTCAATTAATATGTTAAGGCAGATCAGAGAGCTCAGGGAAATATTTACATATGTTTAGCAGTTTATTATAAAGACAGATGAACAGCCAGATGGAGAAGCACCTAGGGCAGGGGTCCAAAAGAGTCCCTGAAGCGGGAGCTTCTGTCTCCATGGAACTGGGAGGCACCACCCTTCTGCATGGGGAGATTCTCACCAACCCAGAAGCTCTCTCTAAACCCAGTCCTTGGGGGTTTCATGGAGGTTCCATTACTTAGGCATGATTGATTGATTACATTACTGGCTATTGGCAATCAATTCAACCTCTAGTCCTTCTCCCCCTCCTAGGAGGTCAGGGGTGGGATTGAAAGTTCCAACTCTCCACTCAAGGTTGTTTCCCTTGGCAACCAACCCCCTTCTTTAAGTGTTTTTCCACAAGTCACCTCATTAACATAATTAAAGACACCTTTATTGCGATCATCACTCAGGAAATTCCCAGGATTTTAAGAGCTTTGTGCCAGCATCTGGGATGAAGACCAAGTACATATTCCTTACTATAAATCACACTATCACAGCAGAGTTCTATTGCTGAAAGGAAAAGGAGGAAATGGGTGCTGAGGCGATATTCTTGGATCCCAGAGGTTTTCTGGGAGAATTGAATGAGACATGGACATGAAGCTTTGAGTATTAAGGTTTGGTATTTGCTAAAACCTGTTGAAGTGGTTTTGTTATTGTTGTCATTATCACCATCATCATCATCACCGGCACCACCATCATCACCATCATAATTACCCTCATTTTCACCATAACCATCATCACCATCACTATCATCATCCCCATTATCACCATTACATCATCAACATCACCATAACCATCACCATTATAATCTTATTCACCATCTCAGATAAGGCACATCAACCATCAGCAATGACAATAATTGGACTTGTATTAGCATTCTTGTCACTTAGCTACTGGTGTATTTTCCTAATCTCTGCTGCCTCCATTTGCTCTTAGAATTCAAGTGCAAACAGAAGTCTAATTTATCATTGTATCAGGTTTAATAAATACTAATTCAATGTATTATTTCTTGCAGGTTTTGAAAACAGTCATAATCATAAGAAATTAAAAGTAAGCCTTTTAAATATGTGTACAGTTTAAAATGGTATACTCTTTGACCCAGCATCTTTGCTTTCAAGATATTATGTGAAGGAAATAACCACATAGAAGCAAAGAGATTTATTTCCTGGGATGTTCCTTGAAGGAATATTTACAACCACTGAAAAATTGGAAACAACATAAAGGTTGAGGATTAGGGGCTGGGTAAAGTGAATTATACTACACCCATGTCGTGAAATACCATGTGACTTTAAAAGTTGTGTTTTTGAATAATATTCAAATATATGGCAAAATATTCACAATATATTTCTTAAATGCAAACGCAGATTTCAAAACAGTATGCAAAATTATAATCTTGATCTTTCAGAGAATTACAATGATTAGTGAATGACTAGGATTTTGGAAACCAAAAGATCTGAATCCCTGTTCCACCTTGAACAGGATATGAGAACCTGGGTAAGTCCCTGAACCTTCGTGCTCAGTTCCTTCATGTGCAAAACATGGGCTATAATAACTTTCTCCTCCAAGGGCATCCAGGGGGTGAAGCCCCTTTTCTCCCTCCAGTGCAGCATACCTGGCAGGTGGTCCTCCAGTGAGCGGGTCTCTTACCCCCTTGCAACGCTGTCCACAACAGCAGCAACTCTAATAGCAAACTACACATTAAATGAATGGAACCTGTGTTCAAACTCATGTTCTCACAGTCAAGACTTGTGTTCCCACAGTCATTACCAATTAAAGGGTGGTGGACAATTGATAGATGACTGTAGTTGTTACAGGAGCTCAATTTCTTTCCTGGGACCTCAGAAAATTTGTCCTAATCTCCGGGAGCTGTCTGTAGACTAGCCCAAGACCTATTCACAGGCACGAAATTACCCTTGGTTCCATTGGCTGGGATTAGACAGTCTGTGGAGCAGCCTAGTTATGGAAGTGAAGTGAGCTCGCTCAGTCGTGTCCAACTCTTTGCGACCCCATGGACTGTAGCCCACCAGGCTCTTCCATCCATGGGATTCTCCAGGCAAGAATACCGGAGTGGGTTGCCATTTCCAGGCAAGAACACTGGAGTGGGTTGTCATTTCCTTCTCCAGGGGAACTTCCCGACCCAGGGATCGAACCCGGGTCTCCCGCATTGCGGGCAGGCGCTTTACCCTCTGAACCACTGGGGAAACCTCTAGTTAGGAGCCTCCAAAGCAGGTTCCAAATGAGACAATTTGTGAAAACACCCAGTGCAATGTCGGACCTCAAGTTGGAGACCAGGACACCCTCATGAAATCATTCCCAGCTTTGCTGCTAGGAAATCAGGTGACCTTAGGCATGTCACTGCACTCAAAGTTTCAGCTTCCTTGGCTGAGAAAAGAAAGATGGGAGAAGGAGGAGTCTGGAGCATCCTTTTAAGGCAGGGTGGCCTTTTATTTAATGCTGTGTGATACACAAGGTACCAAAGGAACAGGGAAGACACTGAGGCTGAGGGAAAGAAGGATGGGACAGAGATCACGCTGCTGTGTCTCCTGCCCCCAGGGACACTGGGGTCTCTGCAGGATGGAGACCTGTCCAAAAAGGCCTGCATTAAATGACTCCATTTCCATGAAGCCTCCAGAACAGGTAAATCCTTAGAGAGAGAAACAAGATTAGTGGTTGCCAGAGGCTTCGGGAGAGGGGAATGGGGAGTGATCACAGATGGGAACAGGCTTCCTTTGGAGGATGAGAAGCTTTGGAGATAGGATAGAGGTGGTGGTTGCCAACCTCGTGAAAGTACTAAATGAAACTATTCCCTTGAAACCAAGACTTGTGCACTCAGAAACAGTTAATTCTACTTTATGTGAATTTCAGTGCAGTAAACAAAACAAAACAACGGTAATGTCTATACCCAGAAGGGGGTGGTGCACCTAACCCATGCACAGCAGAACGTTAGACACTCAGCAACACTTGTTTCAGCCTCCTCTCGCTTCTGTAGGGCCAGCGCCACCCTCTCTTTGGAGTTGATCTGCCAGGGCCAGACAGGAGCACGAGTGTCACCAGCCTGTGGCAGAGCAAAGGCTGATCCTAGTCTGGGGCTCCGCCCTCCACCAGACCACTGCCCTTCCTTCCTTCTCTGGAACACGTGCCTCGATGTCTCACCAGTGCCTGCTCCTAGCTCTGCTGGCGGACAGTGAGAGTGTGGCCACAGCTGGTGGGCTGCTCACAGCTTAGGGAGTTGCGTTCTCAGCACCAGGCCTGCACAAGCCGATGGCTACCTGCCCAGGACACTAAATGCCTTTCACCCAGTGCTGGGTGTACTCCTAGCAGGTGTGTTGGGGTGGAAGCTGGCTTTGTTCCTTGAACCAGTGATTATGAAGCCCCCACTGCGGATACCTGTGCAGACTCCGTGCTGACTGCCGAGGCTTCCGTGGTAAGCAGGGCTTCCCTGGGGTCCCAAAGCAGGGAGCTCACAGCCTAACTTGGGAGACAGGCTTCCAATGAGGCCCTTGCACTCCAGCCTCCTGAGTATCTGAGAGCAGAGCAGGGGTGGGGCCCATGTGATGGAGGGACGGGGTCCCAGAGGGTCGCTTTCATGCTGCTGCTTAGAACAGCAGGAGTCCTCATCCATATCACCCACATCTAGACAGGCAGGAAGGAGAATGTCAGGGAAGCCCTGCTCCCCATCCCCCACCTCGCACCTATTCCCGTGAAGTTTCTGGTTTCTGATCCCAGAGCCTGGGGCTATGGGAAGTGCTGATATACCAAGCTGGCGGGGGGATGGGGGGCAGTAGCATGATCAATTTGTACTTTGGAAGGTGCCTGCATCCGGAGACTAGGCTGGGGGAGTAGACTGGGGCAGGGAGACTAGGAGGACCAGGTAAGAGGGGAGATGAGGTTCCTGGATGAGGGTGGAGGTAGTGAGCCAGGAGAGGAGGGGGGAGATGTGGTTCCTGGATGAGGGTGGAGGTAGTGAGCCAGGAGAGGAGGTGGGAGCTGGACAATGTGGGAGGGGTCAGCAGGGCCTGGTGTTACAGGGCTCGGTTGGGGAGGGAGACAGTTGGGGGAGCAGGATGTCTGTCCTGGACAATGAAGAACACAGGACTTTTTGCTGAGACTGGGACAATCGTAGGAGGTGGTTAAGGTGGGAAGCTGGTGGAGGAGGCTGACTGAAGATACTGAGTGCATCCTCCAGCTGCATCCAGGTAGAGGTGTCTGGGGGGCAGCAGAAGCTCAGGCAGGGCTGACATTCAAATCTATGGACAGTGAGACTGAACATCATACAGAAAATGGCCAGACTGTGGATGCAACAGAACTCTGACCTCTGACCCACAGCCGGCAGTCCAGGAAGCCCACCATGACCTCCGTGGCACTAAGGCCCAAATGGCCAGGACTTGATCAGTAGTTCCCCTTTTCCCTAATCTTTGCTCCCTCTTCCAGCTCAGGACCAGCCAGAGAAAGTTGTGTTCCCCTCCTCCATCATGAGAAATGCTCTTATTCCCTTGGCCGCCTCCAGCTTCCCCTGCCGACAGCCCCCACCAGGACACACCCCAACCTTCACTTTATCCTCCCTGAAGCTCCCCAACTCCCCTGCCTGCCTCTGAGTCTCCGCCAGACACAAGGATTGCTGGCTAGCCCCTTGCTGTAGCAAGCCCTGAGTAAAGAGCCTTGGCGCCTGGATTTTTGGGGCCTGGTGGTCAGTGTTTGTTGTATAACTGAAACCTGGGCACAGGTGGGTGACTGGGGAAGAGCTGAGCCTGAACCCTGAATCCCAGGGAGGCTGAGCATTCACCAGGCAGTTAAGGACAAACAGGAGGACTGGGCAGAGGGAGACCGTGAGTGCCACTTGTTTGTGGGCAGAGCAGAGTAGGCAGGCATAGCCTGCCCACCATCCCACATCCCTCACTGGCCTCCTCACGGCATCACATCAGGTGGCAGAGGTTAGTGGGGGCTCTGTGGTCAGCCTGCAGCTCTGACGTGACCCCAGGGTGGCCCCCACCCGTGTCTTACTGTCCTTAGGCCCTCACGCCCTCTCCTCCCACCTGTTGATGGAACTCAACCTAATTAATAATTATGCTGCCTGTGTGTGCTGTGTGTCCAGCCTCCTGCTGGAAGGTTCTAGGGGCTGAAAACCCACAAACAGAAGACAAGAAGGACAAGTCCTTCCTTCAAGGTGCTCACAGTCCCACTATCTGCAAAGGCTCTCATCTCCTACCATGGACAGCACTAATCACACCAGCTCCAGACTGGAGGAAGCAGCCTGAGGAACCCTAACTTATGATTTCTTTTATCCTTTTATTTTATTTTTATGTTTTGGCCTCACCACATGGCATGTGGGACCTTAGTTTCCTGGCCAGGGATGGAAACCATGCCTCCTGCATTGGAAGGGTAAAGTCTTAACCACTGGACCACCAGGGAAGTCCCCGGTTTATGGTTTGTAAGCCCTTTCTAAGAAGCAACCCATGCCTCCCTACATGAGCTTTGACCCCCAACGAGACTTAAGTGAGCTGGACTCAAAGCTCCTGAGTGAGTCCTGAGTGCGTTTGAAGTGGGACAACCTGCCCAGAGCACTCACATGGCACCAAAGTTACTGAAGACCTACTGTGCGCCAGGCTGGGGTCAGGGGGACAAGGATCAACCTAGCACTGCTCGCCCTGAAGCTTTGTCATGGGTCGGGGGGTTCAGTGGAATCCAGAGGAATCATAAAGTCGTGTGCAGCACAGTGTCTGGTGAGTAGCAGGGCTCTTGCTTAGCACTTATACAGGTGCATCTCCCCGCTGAATCCTCATGAGGCAAGTGAGTCTCAGCTGAGGCACAGAGGAGCTGGTAATTTGCAGAGGTCAGTGTCTCAGTCTGTTCAGGCGGCTGTAACAGTATCATTGACTGTGTGTGTATATGTGTGTGCTCAGTGTGTCTGACTCTTTGCCAGCCCATGGACTGTAGTCCCCACCGGGCTCCTCTGTCTATGGGATTTCCCAGGCAAGAATACTGGAGTTGGTTGTTATTTCCTCCTCCAGGGGAATCTTCCAGATCCAGGGATCGAAGCTGGGTCTCCTGCACTGCAGGCAGATTCTCTACCACTGAGCCAACTGTGAAGCCCACAGTCTGGGCAGCTTGTAGTGAAGCATTTACTGCTCACAGTCTGGAGGCTGCAAGTCCAAGGTCAAGGTGCCAGCAGAGTCAGTGACTGGCATGAACATGTTAGTCTAGTCACGTGTCCTCAGGAGGAAGGGCTGAAGTTCTCCCTGGGTCCGTTTTCTTAGGGCACTAATCCCATGATGAAGGACCCACCCTCATGACTTAATCATCTCCCAGAAACCCCACCTCCTAACACCACCACACTGGGGCTTGGGTTTGCAACATCTGGGTTTTGGGGCGACACAAGCATTGAGTCTATAGCAGGCCCCACTTCAAGATGTGGATTCAAATCCACGCATTGTACCCTTACTTGGTACACAACCTGTTGACTCTGCTGTGCTCAGGAACTAGCCAGCAGCTCAGTGGGCCAGCCTTCATGAGATGGTGTAATGTGCATTTTGAGGGGGTGGGAGGTTCCTAGCTATAAAATACAATTGTCATATAACATTGTGTAAGTTTAAGGATACAATCTATTGGTTTGATGCACTTATATCTCACAAGATGGCAACCATAAGAGCATTAGCTAAAACTGCCATCACATCACATAATTGCAATTTCTCTTCTGTGAGACCATTGAAAATTTTCTTTTTAACAACGTTCAGATGTGTAATACAGTATTATTCACTAATATTATTTGCTGTTTAGCTGCATGAGTTCTTTGCATATTTTGGAAATTAACCCCCTCTCAGATATATGATTTGCAAAAGTCTTCTGCATAGCTTCAACTTCTATAAATACCATTTTAAATTTCCTTCTGCAGGGGAAATTGGCATTCATTGTAATAGGCAATAGATGAAATGCCAATATCAGATACTATTCCATTTCCAGGTTTAGCTGTTTGCCCCCTTAAAAAGAATGAGTGGCTTAAAACATTTAAAGAAATTTTAAAAAAATTGACTAAGGCTTAATCAAGCAATTTATGCTGTGAAATGGAAGGCACAAAAAGTATGCAAATCCATCAGTAATCTGCACACTTCGTGAAGAACTATTGGGGTGCTTGCTTTCCATGCAAATACAATCCCAGAGTGAACAGAGCATGCCACTTGATTGTGGGTGGGCTTCATTTTTCTCCATAAATTGATTTCTACCTCCAAAGACTCAGAATTCTTCACAGATAGTTCGTGTGCACATAATGAAGGAGCTTTATTTCCTGTCTGGCTTTCTTCCTCCCATTTCTGAATCCAGAATTCTCTTTAGACCCACAAGCATATCCAGCCGGCTGGAGACAGCTTCTCCCAGCCTCAGCGGGTGAGGAGCATCACGGGATGGAAAATTACTGGAGACAGCAATGAGAAGCCAGAAGGCTTCGAACCAACCCTTCCAACCTTTCACAGTCACGGGCAGGGTGATGCATTTCAAATGCAAATCCTGCCTCATTCTTTGAGGATAACGGAACAGTTAACTCCAAAGCCATTTCACAATTAGCCCCGTTTCCCGCAGGGAGATTCAGCCTTTGGTAAATTCAAACCTGCTGCTTGAACAAAGGATCCCTAAAAACTTTCCTTTTAGCAGCAGTTGGAATGGAGGGGCGCTTAAGCACAGCGAGCGGTTCCCATTTGGACTGAACTCTCCAAGGCCCGTCAGCACCCCCTCCCTGGGCCCCCCTCGGAGTCAGCAGCCCACTGAATTTGTGCAGAGTGGCATATTTTTAAACCACAAAGTGCTTTCCTGGCGTCATCTCCCCTCATGACGGGCACAGCAGCTTCCTGGTAGACTTGGGGATGGGGGTGGGGTGTTAACTATCTGAATTTGAAAATGAGGAAACTGAGGCAAGAATGCACAGGTAGTTTGCTTAGATTACAAATGGCCATTAGCACTTAGTGTAGCTTAAGCTGTAGGTTGAAGGGTGATGCCTGCCGGATCCAGCCGCTGTACCCCAACATTTAATTAACTCTTGGAGACAGACTTTGGGTGACATCGAGAGGAATAGCTTTATTGCTTTGCCAAGCAAAGGGAGCTAAGTGCTAATGCCCTCAAATTTGTTGCAGGAAGGGGGACACCTTCCAGGGCCTGAAACTGGGCTCGTCTCTAACACTTGGAAATGAACTGTCCGAGGAGACACATGTGCTGACAAAGCAAGAGATTTTATTGGGAAAGGGCACCCGGGTGGAGAGCAGTCTCGGGTTTTATGGCGATGGGATTAGTTTCCGGGTGGTCTTTGGCCAATCAGTCTAATCAGAGTCTTTCCTGGTGGTGCACACATCGCTCAGCCAAGATGGATGCTAGCAAGAGGGATTCTGGGAAGTGGACGGACACAAGGCGTCTCCTTTCGACCTTTCCCAAACTCTTCCAGTTGGTGGTGGCTTATTAGTTCTGTATTCTTTATCAGGATCTCCTATCACAAAACAACTCATGCAAATGGTTACTATGGTGCCTGACCTGGGTGGGCCGTTTCAATCACTGTGCTTCCCCTAACAAATTCATGTGTCCCAACCTGGAGGGGGCTGTCAACTTAAAAATTAGTCACAGCCTGAAAGGAGAAAGTGTTTTATTCGGTGGGAATATTTTAGGACTTCAAGCCCAGGAGACAGCAACTCAGGTAGATCTAGAGACTGCTCCCAGGAGGTGGGAAGGGAAGTCAGGGTTATACACAATCTTGCCACAAAGAGGGCAGGCAGTCTGAACATCAAAGACTACTGTTAGGTAAGGAAAACCAGATATCACACTAAGGAATTTAGCATTCTTCTACATATGGGAACATGCAGGAGTCTGTTGGGACTGTTGAAGCCATTCCTTTCATATGCATCTCAGCTATCTGGGGCCAGCATCCTGTTTTGTTTTGTTTTGTTTTGTTTTTAATTTCTCACATCCCTCCAAGCTCTTCAGCAATAACCATGGGGGGTGGGGGTGCCATCTGCTGGGTCAAAGGTATTGCTTTCCCTTTTAGGAGTCTTCATTCACATTTGGAGGCCCAATCACTGGTGGCTGTTACATCCTTGTTTACTGAATGACAGGAGATATTCCACTTCACAGGGTAGTGAGGAGTTTTATAGAAATGGTTCAAAGAGGGCATGGTCAGCTCCTGGACTGTCTTCTGATTGGTTGGTGGTGAGGTAATCCGAAGCCAGCGTCACCAACCTGCTGGTTCCAACAGGTCTGGGGTCTACGTGCTTGTGGGCAACAAACAGTTAACTTCTCCCACCTGGTGGGGGTTTCAGCATCTGCAGAACGTCTCAAAGATATTGCTGTGTGCATCCCTTGAGGGGGAGCCAGGACCTGCCCCAAAGCTGCACTATTGCTTCTAGAATGCTCCTCCCTTGTCTCTGTATCCCCTCACTTCCAACTGTTTCAATCTAACCTTGGGAACTCAGGGAAAGTCAAAAAGGCCAAATGAAGCCTATTCTCTATAATCAAGAAGTGGGGGAGGGACTTCCCTGGTGGTCCAGGGGTTAAGACTCAGCATTCCCGATGTAGAAGGTGTGGGTTCGATCCCTGGTCAGGGAACTAAGACTCCATGGGGCAAAGAAAAAAAAAGTTGGGGAGACAGAAAGACTTTGTGCCAGGAGCCTCACAGGATCCTGCTAGGTTTCAACAGGATCAGATATGCCAACCCCCAAATATGCCATTTTGGCAAAAAGACTGTTTTGAGCTAAAGGCAGCTGAGAAACAGCAGACTCAGGAGGAACTCTCTGCCCTCCTGATCTGCCTAGAAGCAGGATGTGTTGATAAGTTTCCCTCGTTCCAGGAAGGAAGGGACAACCTTGAAGACCAGAGAGAGGCAGGGCTGCACAAAGAAAACCTCAGTGACATCAGTCTTCTCTCCACTTGCCCCCTTAACATTGACCTGACCTTGGCTCCCTGCCCCTTTGCCTTTGCTGTGTCCCTGCTCACAATTCATCCCTCATTGTTATAATGGTGTGGAGGCTCCAGGGATTAGCTGCCTCCTTGGGTCCTCACTTCCTTTTCCTGGAGGCCCTTATGTGTTCATGTAATAAACTTTTTCTCCTGTTCATCTGTCTTATCAGTTTAACTCTGGGCCTAAGTCACAGAACCTAAGAGGGTGGAGGAAAAGTGTTTCCTCCCCCACAAGGGCCTGATGATGACACCATCTGCCAGTGCCCCATTGCCTTGCATCTGCCACTATGTCAGGAAGGGGGATCCCTTGCAGGGCCTGAGCGTGGTTTCTTGCCTAACACTCGAAACCGGACCGTTCAATGAGACACATGCGCTGACAAAGCAAGAGATTTCATTGGGAAGGGGCACCCAGGCAGAAAGCAGCAGGGTCAGGGGACCCAGGAGAACTTCTCTGCTGTGCAGCTCACAGTCTCTGGTGTTATGGTGATGGAGTTACCCACAATCTGACTCAAGATCCTTCCTGACGGTAGGTGCATCTCTCAGCCAAGATGGATTTCAGCGTGAGGGCTGAAATCTGGGAGGATGATCATATCCTCCGTCTCTTGTCCTCTCCCGAATTCTCCCAGTTAGTTTTCAGTGGCAGCATCATGTTCCTTATTGGGACCTCTCGTTGTGAGACAATTCGGGCAAGCAGGCCTGGCCAACATGGTGGCTTCGATCAACAGTTCCCTAACAACTATACCTGGTATTATATGAAGAGAGTGCTTCCTGCATTTTAGAGGTTTGCACCATCAGTAACCTTTATCTGCAAAGGGTCAGACACTACTTTTAGTTTGTGGACCATACAGGTCCCCGTCACCACAGCTCAGCTCTGTGACTGTAACTCGACACGGCCGTAGACAGTATGTAAATGACCAAGGATGACTGTGTTCCAATAAAGCTTTATTTTCAAAGTGGGCAGTGGGGCTGGAGATGATGGATCTGGCCCAGAGGCGTTAGATCTACAGGGTGAAGTAAGCATCCATTGGGTGACAGCAGACTGTGAGTAAATAAGACATTAAAACTGCATTTCCATTCCCATGAGCACAAACAGATCATTAAAGTTTCCTTAAGGCTTGCTTTCCTCAAGATGCTACTACTTTAATTTTACACAAAGTCATGGGCATCTTCTATTTGGATGGCTACACAGTGGCCAGTTGACTGCCATCCCTATCTGACTCCTGCCAGCCGGCACCACCACTGGTGGCCCCACACCAGTATCTCACGTTCCCCCTTGCTGGGCTTCTCGTCATTACACAGGTTGACTGTAGGTCTCAGCTTGCCAGGGACAGCCTCCAGGCAGGCCCATGCTCCCAGCGGAAGTATTGACAGCCCCCTCTGTGCTCTCAGCAAGTCTGGTTGGGATGATGACTAACATATTTACCACATTAGGACATATTCTCTGGTGCCTTCTGTGTGCCGGGTACAGTGCAGGCTCTGAAAGACAAAGCTCAAGAAGATAAGTGTATAAACACTATATACGTGTTTCTGTCTGCATACAATGTATACACCATATTTTATATGTATATATGTATATATACACATGCACACAAGGTATATACAATATTATGTGTATACAAATATAATGCATACACAATATTGTGCTTATATACAATGTGTGTATATACATAAGCATGTTATATATGCACACAATATTTTATAAGGTATTTACAATACATACACACAATGTATATGAAATAATATACATATATACACAAATATGCAATGTATATACTATATTGTATATACACACATGTAAGATATATACATTGTATACATATACATTCAAGGTATATACAATATTGTTTATATATACAGTCAATGTATATATACCATTGCATGCGTATATACATGTGTACAAAGTATATAAAAGATTGTGTATATATATATACACACACACACAATGTGCATATAATATATATATACAGTGTCTATACATATAATATTTATACACACAATGTATATGCAATGTTTTATATATACACACAGTATATATATTTAATACAATATATATATACTCAATGTGTACATGATATATTTATTACAGTGACCTCTTAGCATATATATAAACCAGCATACACCTATATTGCTGTTATTGTTCAGTCACTCAGTCATGTTGAGACCCCATGGATTGCAGCACACCAGGCCTCCCTGTCCTCCACCCTCTCCAGGAGCTTGCTCAAACTCATGTGCATCACAAAAAGCTGCTTCTCACCTCCGTACCCTCAGTATGGCTATCCCCACTGCTGGCAGGGCACATTTTGAATTCTTCCTTTTCTTAACAAACTCCTCAGCAGCTTCTGAGATTCTATCCAGATGCTCCTCCTCCAGGAAGCCTTCTCTGCTTGCTTTAATGACACAAACTGCCTTCCATGGTGCTGGTATCCTCTTTTGCCTTCCTCACTAGGCTGGGGCTACTTGATAGAAGGGCCATGTATACATACTCATATATACATATATAAAATTTCATCCAGGGGTTGACAGAGGATGAGATGATGTACATATTTATGTATATATACAAAAATATGTATGCATGTATCTCATTACCAAGGAAGACAGTCTGTGTCATTAGAGCAAGCAGAGAAGGCTTCCTGGAGGAAGGAGCATCTGGACAGAATCTCAGAAGCTGGTGAGGAATTTAAGAAAAGGAAGAATTCAGAACATGACCTTCCAGCAGTGAGGACAGCCACACTGAGGGTACAGAGGTGAGAAGCAGCTTTTTTTGTGAAAAGTACTATCATGTTCTAGTGTTGTTGGGGAACAGAGATTTTCCATGAAATAGTAAGATATCTATCTACTTGTGCATCTACAATTCTTTCATGCTATCCTGGATTTCTCTTTATTAATAACGGGCCCCATAATTTACATGTAATTTGCTAGTGGTTTAATATCTAATTATAAACCTCTGATTAACCCTTCATCTTGCAGTGAATAAGCTCACCCTGTAGCTTAGCAGGCCAAGACATTTAATTTACTTACAGAATGCCTGAAAACAACCACACAAAACAAAACAGGAAGGAACCACATACTCTACATCACCCTCTCGTGATAATCTGTTTATCTGTATTATGTGAAGACACCTTTGGTTGGAATTGTCCAGCACACTACAAACAATTCTCAATCGTACCCCCTGTAGCTGCACCTCCTCACTGCCCCTCCACTGCCCTCCAGCCAGACCCAATGATTTCAAAGAAGTGGAGAGGAGTCAAATGATTAAAATAACATTTAGCAAGACAAATGCGTGTATGTAGGTAATTCAGGAGACGGTAAATGCTATATAATATATGACATACATTTTGCTGCTAATGCCTGACATAAAACAGAAAATTCACAACATCTACACGCATGTCTTAGTGGTCTGTTGCTTCTGTACAAGTTACCACACACTTACAAGTTGAACTCTGCACCCATTCATCGTCCTGGAGTCACAAGTTCAGCAGTTCATGCACCGTGTGTCTTAAAGCTACAACTCTTGTTGAAATCAAGGTGTCTGGTAGACTGAACTTTTTAATGGAAAACAAGAATAAGATTCTCTGGGTGATGATGAGCTTCCAAGTACATTCAGGTTGTTGATCAAATTTAGTCCTTGCAGTTGTTGGACTGAGGTCCTGTTTCCTTGCCTGCTGTTGGGTGGGGCTGGTCTTTGTTACATGTAGACCAAATTCCTCTTCTTGCTTCCCACCTGGCTCCTGAGGCAATGGAAGGTTGAGTCTCTCCCACGCTTTGAATCTTTCTGAATCTCTCTTCTGCTTATATGGTTACACTGGACCCCTTTCTTAATCCAGAATAGTTCAGTTGCTCAGTCGCATCCGACTCTTTATGGCCTTATGGACTGCAGCACGCCAGGCTTCATGTCTTGCTCAAACTTCCCGGAGTTTGCTCAGACTCATGTCCATCAAGTCAGTGATGCCATTCAACCATCTCATCCTCTGTTGTCCCCTTCTCCTCCTGCCTTCAATCTTTCCCAGCATCAGGGTCTTTCCCAATGAGTCAGGTCTTTGCATCAGGTGGCCAAAATACGGGAGCTTCAACTTCAGCATCAGTCCTTCCAATGAATGTTTAGGACTGATTTCTTTTAGAATTGACTGGTTTGATCTCCTTGCAGTCCAAGGAATTTTCAAGAGTCTCCTCCAACATCACAGTTCAAAAGCATTGATTCTTCGGTGCTCAGCTTTCTTTATGGTACAACTCTCAGATCCATACATGACTACTGGAAAAACCATTGCTTAGATTATAGGCACCTTTGTTGGTAAAGTAATATCTCTGCTTTTTAATATGCTGTCTAGGTCTGTCATAGCTTTTCTTCCAAGGAGCAAGTGTCTTTTAATTTCATGGCTGAAGTCACCCTCTGCTGTGATTTTGGAGCCCAAGAAAATAAAGTCTCTCACTGCTTCCATTGTTTCCCCATCTATTTGCCATGAAGTGATGGGACCAGATGCCATAATTTTCATTTTTTGAATGTTGAGTTTTTAGCCAGCTTTTTCACTCTCCTCTATCACCTTCATCAAGAGTCTCTTTAGAGACACAGATGTATAGAGCAGTCTTTTGGACTTTGTGAGAGAGGGCGAGGGTGGGATGATTTGGGAGAACGGCATTGAAACATGTATATTATCATATGTGAAATGAATCGCCAGTCCAGGTTTGATGCTTGATACAGGATGCTCGGAGCTGGTGCACTGGGATGACCCAGAGGGATGGTATGGGGAGGGAGGTGGGAAGGGGATTCAAGATGGGGAACACATGTATACCCATGGCAGATTCATGTCAATGTATGGCAAAACCAATACAATATTGTAAAGTAATTAGCCTCCAATTAAATAAATAAATAAACAAGTCTCTTTAGTTGCTTTTTGCTTTCTGCCATAAGGGTGGTGTCATCTGCATATCTAAGGTTATTTATATTTCTCCCTGCAATCTGAATTCCAGTTCGTGCTTCATCCAGCCCAGCATTTCACATGATGTATTCTGCATATAACTATCCTGATAGCTCAGTTGGTAAAGAATCTGCCTGCAATGCAAGAAACCCTAGTTTGATTCCTGGGTCGGGAAGATCCACTGGAGAAGGAATAGGTACCCACTTCAAGATTCTTGGGCTTCCCTTGTGGCTCCTGCCTGCAATGTGGGAGTTCTATCCCTGGGTTGGGAAGATACCCTGGAGAAGGGAAAGACTACCAATTCCAGTATTCTGGCCTGGAGAATTCCATGGACTATACAGTCCATGGGGTTGCAAAGAGTCTGACACACATGAGTGACTTTCACTTTCACTGTGCATATAAGTTAAATAAGCAAGGTGATAATATATAGTCTTGACGTACTCCTTTCCCAATATGGAACCAGTCTGTTATTCCACGTCTGGCTCTAACTGTTGCAGTTTGACCTGCATACAGATTTCTGAGGTGGCAAGTAAGGTGGTCTGGTATTCCCATCTCTTTAGGAATTTTCCACAGTTTCTTGTGATCCACACAATCCAGGATAACCATCCTCTTTTAAACTCAACTGATGAGTAACCTTCATTGCACCTGCCAGGTTCCTTCACAGCAATACCTAGATTAGTCTTTAAATTAGCAGGGGATGAGGGTCTTGAGGGAATGGCTTTAGATCTGCCTACCCCTATATGCGAAGTGAAAAAGTGACAGTGTTAATTGCTCAGTTGTGTCTGACTCTTTATGACCACATGGACTTATAGCCCACTAGGCTCCTCTGCCCATGGAATTCTCCAGGCAAAAATACTGGAGTGGGTAGACATCTCCTACTCCAAAGGATTTTCCCAACCCAGGGATCAAACCCAGGTCTCTGCCTTGCAGGCAGATTCTTTACTGTCTGACGGAAGCCCTTGTATGTACACACACATATAGATAATATACTGACTGAGCCTCGTGCTAGTCCCATGAGAGATGGAGTTAAAATTTAAGAAAAAGCACAAGACAAAAATACAATTCCCTGGATTATAAGGGGGAGGGATATTCACTTATCTATTTATCATTATTTAATTACTAACTTTGAACATTAATTTTCTGAATGTGTACTTTTTTATGCCCATGACTTACATCTGTTAAAAACTAGGGTCCAGAATGCCAGACTGGTTCCAAATTGGGAAAGGAGTACGTCAAGACTATATATTATTCTAAAAGAGACTTACCCAAAGGTTGACATTCTCTGCAAAAACATCTCTGAAAGAAGGTAAAGTGTGAGGCAAGTGACCAAGTGGTCAGGTCAGATTCAAATTCACAGCCTTCCAATGCCCACAGACATGCTGCTCACCATGACCCCAAAATGGAAGCAACACGAAGGCCCATCAGTGGAGGGATGTGGTGCAGTCAGCCAATTGACTATTATTCATCTGCAAAAAGAAATTCTGATTCATGCTATATGGATCAACATTAAAACTCAGCATTCAAAAAATGAAGATCATGGCATCCAGTTCCATCACTTTGTGGCAAATAGATGGGGAAACAATGGAAACAGGAACTGACTTTATTTTCTTGGGCTCCAAAATCACTGCAGTTGGTGACTTCAGCCATGAAATTAAGTCACTTGTTCCTTGGAAGAAAAGCTATGATAGACCTATACAGCATGTTAAAAAGCAGAGACATTACTTTGCCAACAAAGGTTCCTATAGTCAAAGCTATGGTTTTTCCAGTAGTCATGTATGGATGTGAGAGTTGGACCACAGAGAAAGCTTAGCACCAAAGAACTGTTGCTTTTGAACTGTGGTGTTGGAGAAGACTTGAGAATCACCTGGACAGCTAGGAGATCAAACCAGTCAATACTAAAGGAAATCAACCCTGAATAGTCATTGGAAGGACTGATGCTGAAGCTGAAGCTCCAATACTTTGGCCACCTGATGAGAAGAAATGACTCTTGGAAAAGACCCTGATGTTGGGAAAGATTGAAGGCAGGAGGAGAAGGGGATGACAGAGGATGAGATGGTTGAATGGCATCACCAACTTGGACATGAGTTTGAGCAAACTTCATGAGTTGGTGATGGACAGGGAAGCCTGGCATGCTGCAGGCCATGGGAGTGCAAAGAGTTGAACATGACTAAGCAACTGAACTGAACTGAACAGAATATGGATCAAATTTGAAAAATTATGCAAAATGAAAAAAAAAACACAAAAGTTCCTATATTGTATGATTCAATTTGTCTGAAAGGTCCAGAACTGGAAAATCTGCAGGAATAGAAAGTTAACTGGCATTTGCCGGGAGAATAGGGAACGATTGCTCCTGGGTCCTGGGCTCCTTCCGGGGTAACAAAACTAGTCTAAAATTAAATAGTGGTGACAGTTACACAGTTTTGGTAATATACTTTTAAATGCTTTAAAGGGAGTGTTTTCAACAAAGATTTACTGTATAACTCAGAGAACAATATTTAATATCTTGTAACAACCTATAATGGAAATAATCTGAAAATATGTAATAATCTGAAAAAATATAATAATCTGAGTGTATATATATGTAATTGAATCATTTTGCTGTACTCCTGAAACTAACACAATATAGTAAATCAACTATACTTCAATTTTTTAAAAAAGAATATAAAAAGGGAGTGTTTTATGATATGTGACTTCTATCTCAATAAAGCTTTGATCTGCACCCCACCTGAGTATCTTCCACTCAAACCTGTGGACAATGATACAGGGAAAGATGTTATGCAAGAAAAGGACACTCTTGGCTTTGTGTTTCATTCATCTCTTTTGTCTACAAACAAAACACATCTCTTTTGTCTGCAAACAAAACAAAACACAAACACATTCAACCCATGCGTTGCCACTCTGTGAAGCAGCAAACACAGCACCAGGCATGGGATCCTGTGAAAAGTGAAACACCCCTACCCTTCTGGAGCTTGAAGTCTGGTGGATGAGGCAGACTTCAAACCACTAATTATCACAGGCTGCTCACAGACAGATGTTAAAGCACTAATTATTACACCTATGCATGACTATTAAATAATAATGCGGGCAAAGTGCTCTGGAAAAAATATAGGGTGTGATGTCAATACATAGCTAGGGATACAGGAAGCTTGTAGTTAGGGGGGACCTGGGTGGTTTTCCTGAGAAATAGGCCCTCGGGTGAGACCTGAGGGAGGAACAGGCTTAGCCAGGCGAAGGCACAGGTCCAGGAGGTGAGGTAAGAGCTGGACGTGGAGGGAAGAGCAGGCATGAGGAGCAGCAGAAAAAGGACACTTGGTCACCATGAAATGTTTGCAAACTGTTTTATCTGCCCAGATATGTTCCAGTGTCTCCAGATTTATAGTCTTTGGGAACTTGAATAGAATTTGTATCCAGCTGTCATGTGAAAATTGTATAAATCTTAATTACATTGAATTGGTTCATAGTGCTTTTCAGTTCTACTATATCCTTCTACCTTTCTGTCTAATTCATTCTACTAATTTTTAAGATTCTGATATTGAAACTCCAATTAAAATCTTAATTTGTCTACTTAAAAGAAAAATAATTGTAATATACAGTGGAGAAGGGAATGGCTATCCACTCGAGTATTCCTGCCTGGGAAATCGCATGGGTTGAAGAGCCTGGTGGGCTACAGTCCAGGGGATCACCAAGAGTCAGACACAACTAGCAACTAACATGGTGGAATTATATGTAACTTTGTTCTGTACCTTCCAAGTCTCCTGTAAATAAATGTGCTATTACACTTTCATAATTTAAAAAAATGTGCTTTCAATTATTAAATGAAGAGAACAAAAGGACCCTAGGTTGAATGTCTAGGGACTTGGAGGTCCTGGGAGAGAGAACCAGAGGTTGCACATGGGTGGGGGTGGTCAAGGGCTGGACCCAAGGGATCACTGCAAGCCCAAGTGAAGAAGTGGGACTTTATCTTAAGGCAAAGGGAAAACTTAGAAAAACTGTAGACATGGGAATGATATAGTCATGTTTGTGCCTAGGAAGACTGTGCTGAAGACTTGTGATTCTGGCAAGGTGGCAGAACAAATGTGTCTTGGTCTGCTACAGCTGCTGTAACAGCATGCCTTGGCTTGGGGGCTTCTAAAGCACAGAAATTCACTGCTCACGGTTCTAGAGGCTGGAAGTCCAAGATCATGGCACTGGCCATTTGGGTGTCTGATGAACCCTGCTTCCCAGTGCATAAATGGCTGTCTTCTCTCCATGTCCTCATATCATGGAAGGGGTGTGGGAGATCTCTGAGGTCCTTTTAATAGGACACCAGTCCTAGTCATGAGGCTCCACCCTCATGGCCTAAGCTCCTCCCAGAGGCCTCGCCTCCTTACATCACCATCCTTGGGGGTGGGGGAGGCTACAACATGTGAATTTTAGGGGGACACAAACATTCAGACCGTAGTAAAATAACCCAGATATGCCAGGTTAAAGACAGCAAAATATATTTTAAGTGCATATCTGAGCTTCCAAGAAAGAAAGGAAACACTCCTAGTCTCTAGCATGACAAGAAAATGAAAAACCAGGGTGATGGTATTCCTGAATGAAGTGGGCAGGTGAGGGGACAGATGAGGGAGCAAGTGAAGGGGCAGGTGGGATTATAAACATGACCTTGAACTTTAACACCAGGTGTCAACAGCAGGTGAGGCTGAGAACCCAGCCTGGTTCTGACCTGGGGGTCAGAAAAAAGACCCCTGAATAAAATGCAACTCATAACTGTTACAGCTTCAGTCATGATGTGCATCCCTAGCTGTATAAGAAGAGATGAGGAAGTTCAAATGCTTCGGCCAGAATTCAGGACGGAAACAAAACCCCAAACCAAAATCTGTCTGAGCATCAAATAGCTTGGAACTGTGCGTACCAGTGTGCAGGCTTATCAGCATAGTCTAGTGATTCCTCTGGAACATTCAACAGCTGCAAACCTCAACCTTCTCTGGAGGGACCCTCCCTCACCATCCCAAGACCCTCACAAACCTGTGACAGAGACAAGTGTCCAGTCAACACCCAGGACCCATGAGGACTCCACCTTCCGTGAGGGCCCAGAACATGTGAGATCTTACAGGAGGGGCCAACAACCTGCAGGGAAACACATGTGTGGTTAACACGATGAAGGGCATGTGAATGGACAAAGGCTCAGGGAAAGTCCAGGACCGTGCCCCCAGACTCCAGCCAGGCTTCTCCATCCAGCTGCATTTCCACTTGAGGGTCTGCTGACCTCTGCCTTCTCCCATCTCAAGAGGTGACAAGGCCACCTTTTCAGGCACGTGGGACCAGATCCCTGAAGTCATCCTTAGTCTCTCTCTCTCTCTCTCTCACATACTTCATAACTCACTCCATCCACAGTTAAACAACAAAATCAGGTAGATTTCCTATGAGTGGGGGAGAATTTCCCCATCTTGTAAACCTTCTAAAGCAATGCCACTGTTGCTTTCCAACTGAGTGTGGCCGTGCATTTTAGGATTGTGGAATCATTTTTTGGTGAAAGAAAACATCTAGATATTAAGTTATTCAGCTTAGCACATCAAATGAAGAGAACAGAATTGATCAGAATGGAACAAGATGGAGTAAGATAAGACAGAAGACAGCAGAACAGAAAATGTCACATGTAATCAGGGCAAGTAGAATTTGGGCACAGTATCTATTTCAGATTTATGTGTAATGGCACCCTACTCCAGTGCTCTTGCCTGGAAAATCCCATGGACGGAGGAGCCTGGTAGGCTGCAGTCCATGGAGTTGCAAAGAGTCGGACATGACTGAGCGACTACACTTTCACGTTTCACTTTCATGCATTGGAGAAGGAAATGGCAACCCACTCCAGTGTTCTTGCCTGGAGAATCCCAGGGCCGGGGAAGCCTGGTGTCTCTGGGGTTGCACAGAGTCGGACACAACTGAAGTGACTTAGCAGCAGTAGCAGCAGCATACAGGTATAAGGGTACTGGTCACAGAATAAAGAGGGTGTGTGTGTGTGTGTGTGTGTGTTTGCTGTGGGTGATGAAGATTTGGGGATCCAGTCTATTTATTAGAACACATATGGCAAAAGTTACACTTCATGGAGACATGCCAGGCACAGTCACTTTACAATCTGGAACAAGACAGGGATGTGCATTTGTATTCAACATTGTGCAGGAGGTCCTGACCAGCACAGTAAGACACGAAAAAGAAATGAACGTTGCATAGACTGAAAAGGAGAACCAAAAACCAGCATTATTCACAGCCACTGTGAGCAGCGCACGGAAAGCCCCAGAGAAAAGAGATCAGCTCAGAATACAAATCAGAGAGCACTACCCAGTTTCTGGATACCTGGTTCAACCCTCAGAATTAGCAGCGTGCTTTTAGTTCAGCAACAAACAGTAATGGTAACAAAATATAATACTTTTTGAAGTATCATTTACAATAGGAAAAAATACAAGGTATTGAAAATAAATCCCACAAAAGACATGGAAGATGATCATAAAGATAACTAAATTTAAAAAATTGGAAATAAACACCTGTTTTTTGTAAGTCACCCAAGCCTATGGGATTCTGTCAAGCAACCCAAATGGACTGTGATAGCTCATAGCACATGTGACCATCCAACAATGAGAATCAGCCTATGTATTTGTTGTTGTTAAGTCACTAAGTCATGTCTGATTCTTTGTGACCTCATGGACTGAAGCATGCTAGTCTTCCCTCTCAGATTTTGCTCAAACTCATGTGCATTGAGCCAGTGATGCCATCAAACTATCTCATCCTCTGTTGTCCCCTTTTCCACCTGCCTTCATACTTTCCAGCATCAGGGAGCTCTCCACATCAGATGGCCAAAGTATTGGAGCTTCAGTTTCAGGATTAGTCCTTCCAATGAATATTCAGGGTTAATTTCCTTTAGGATTGACTGGCTTAATTTCCTTTCCATCTGGGGGACTCTCAACAGTCTTCTCCAGCACCACAGTTTGAAAGCATCAGTTCTTCGGCACTCAGCCTTCTTTATGGTCCAACTCTCACATCCATACATGACTACTAGAAAAGCCATAGATTTGACCATATGGATCTTTGTTGGCAAAATGATGCCCCTGCTTTTTAATATGCCTATGTATAAAAGTCTAGGAATCAAGAAAGAGGACAAATGAACCCATGGAAAAGGAGGTCCCTGTGACAAAACTGTTCAGCACAAGTGGTGAGATCTCAGAACCTGGCTACTGATCTAAGATCTCCCTGTGAGTGTGCAAAGTCTCTCATTCAGAACTCATCTGTGGTGGCTGTTTGAGTTAATTGTTCATCCTGAAAGAGATGCATAAGCAAGGGGTAAGCAATGTCCCCAACTATAGGCAACAGACAAGACATGCGCCTGGCAACGAGAGATCCTGAACACTGGCAATTAAAGGGAAAGGAGGCACAAAAGGAAATGTATAGCACTTGATCAATGATGTGATGCGTTTTGCAGGGATTTGTGTCTATTTAATGACAAATATCAAACTTGTTACTGTGGGTGACTGTGAAAATGAGAGAAGTTTAAATATGATAGAGACAGAATCGGAGGTAAGGGCAGCAAGGTCTGAAGATGAGTCAGGTGCATGGGAGAAGGAAGGCAGAGGGGTCAAGGGTAGCCTCCAGGGTCTGAATGAGGATCTTGTTGAGTAGTGATGTCATTTCCCAATGCAGAGGCCCATGGAAAAGAAGGATATGGGCATCATGCGGGACTGGTGGGAAATGAGACACCCATTATAGACTTGGTGAGGTGTTGAGAAGTCATGGTGCCTGGGAGTCATTCACAAGGATATTTCCAAAGAGTCACTGCTGACGTTGGTGTTCTGAGATGGACAGAGTGGTCTGCAGGCTGCATTTGGGAGTAGTGAGGCTTCCGAGGTGGCTCAATGGTAAAGAATCCGCCTGCCAAGCAGGAGATGCAGGTTCGCTCTCTGGGTTGGGAAGATGCCCTGGAGTAGGAAATGACAACCCACTCCAGTATTCTGGCCTGGAGAATCCCATGGACAGAGGAGCCTGGTGGGCCACAGTCCACGGGGCTGCAAAGAGTCAGACACGACTGGGCCACTGAGCACACACACATGGGCTTCTAGATTGTCCAGGGAGGGTGTGGCAGGAGTCACCAGGCAGATGGCATGGAGGACCAATGAGACTAAGCTCTCTGATCCAAAGGATATTTGACAACCTGCTCAGTGAAGGATCTCTATTTGGGTCCAATCCTGGGGCTCCTGTTCAATGTGCTGACCTAAACCTCCCTGTTCCAGGAACCGTCCCAGGAGTCAGACTCACTATGGCTGGTTTTTGGACCTCGGTCCCACCTGCCTCTTCCCTTGGCTCACTTGTCCCATGGACCTCCCGCTGAGCCTCCAGTAGAAATGTCGGAAGAACATTTGGAAGAAAAACACTGTCTGTGGATGAGCCCTGCCCAGCGGTGAACAGTTATCTGATGTCTTCAAGCCTGTAGAATGGAGATTACATTATACGGTTATTATGATAGTTCCCCAAGACTGGTGAGTGTAAGCAAAGCTGTCTGAAATCCGTGTATGCCCTTAGCCTTTGAAAATGCTCTGAAGAATGCAAATATGTGAGCTGCTGTTATTTTTATCCCTGTGCACCTCGATTTCTGACCTTTCTTTCACTCTCTATTTTCTAAACTTTTTTTCTCCTTTCTTCATTTTAGAGAGACAATAGCGTTCACGCTTTTATCATTCTGCCAGAGCTTTGTATCAGCTAGCATCTTGGGGGATTCCATAAAATGTGCGAATGTCAGACAAGATTAAAGGGTTCTCCAGGGAGCCCTGAGGACCTTAGGCAAGTATGTTGTCAGAGCTGGTGGGATCTGAGATGGTGTCAGGAGAGCTGAGAAGCACAGCTTGTGTTACTCTGGCCTCTGTCTGGGTGCCTTTGAAGGAACCAAGGAATCCTATGATGATGATCTGTTTGAGACTAGCTCCTGCCAGGGACCAAGGCCTCCTGAAAGTGTGGTGGCCAATGTCGCCTCTGGGCTGGGACGGCTGATGGATTTGCCTGAAAGCCAATGAACATAAAGCTTCAGGGTCTCTTAGGGCTGCTTCCTTCCACTCAAGTTCACTGTCACACATCCTTAACCCCCGGGCCGGGCAGTGATGGAGTAGCCATGGCATTGGGGGTCCGACCAAGGGGAAGCTAGGTTGGGGAGACCTTTAGTTTCTGTTAGTGGAAGCGATTCCATAGTTTGTGCTGTGCTTAGTTAGTTGCTCAGTCATGTCAGACTTTTTGTAATCCCGTGGGCTGTAGTCCACCAGGCTCCTCTGTCCATGGGGATTCTCCAGGCAAGGATTGCCATGCCCTCCTCCAGTTCCATAGCTTAGTTATTGCTAATATATTAGTTTTCTCAAGTTGCCATAACAAAGTACCACAGAGTGAGTGGCTTAAACAACAGTTATTTTCTCCCAGTCTTGGAGGCTGGACATCTGAGATCCGGGTGTGGGCAGGGCTGGTTCCTCCTGAGGTCTCTCCTTGGTCTCCTTCCTCTGTCCTCACCACACAGCACCTCCTCTGTCTGTCCCCACGTGGTCATCTCTGTATGTCTGCATCCTCATCTCCCTCTTATAAAGACATCAGTCAGATTAAGCCCACTCTTGATTAAAAAAAAAAACAACCTATGACAAACCTAGACAGCATATTAAAAAGCAGAGACATCACTTTGCCAACAACGGTCTGTAGTCAAAGTTATGTTTTTTCCACTAGTTATATACGGATGTGCGAGTTGGACCATAAAGAAGGCTGAGCACCAAAGAATTGATGATTTCAAATTGTGGTGCTGGAGAAGACACTTGAGAATCCCTTGGGCTACAAGGAGATCAAGCCAGTCAATCTTAAAGCAAATCAACCCTGAACGTTCATTGGAAGGACTGATGTTGAAGCTGAATCTCCAATACTTTGGCCACCTGATACGAAGAGCTGACCCATTGGAAAAGACCCTGATGCTGGGAAATGTTGAGGGAAGGAGGAGAAGGGGGTGGAAGAAGATGAAATGGTTGGATGGCATCACTGACTCAATGGAAATGAGTTTGAGCAAACTCAGGGAGATGGTGAAGGACAGGGAAGCCTGGCGTGCTGCAGTTCATGGGGTTGCAAAGAGTTGGAGACAATTAAGCAACTGAACAACAGTAATGACCCTTTGTTGTAACAACCCTTACTACCTTATTCTTTGGGCTTCCCTGGTGGCTCAGATGGTAAAGAATCCACCTACAATGCAGGAGACCTGATTTTGATCCCTGGGTTGGGAAGATCCCTTAGAAGGGAATGGCAACCCACTCTAGTGTTCTTACCTAGAGAATTCCATGGACAGAGGAGTCTGGGGGGCTATAGTCCCTGGGGTAGCAGAGTCAGACAAGACTAAGTAACTGAGACTTTTCTCACATATGAGCTTATTTTTAACTTAATCACTTCTGTAAAAACTCTATTTTCAAGTAATATCAACATATGAATTTGAGGTGTGGGGGCACAGTATAACCCATGCACACTGGTGTCCTTATAGAGAAAAGGGTCTCGGAATTCTCTGGCTGCCCACTGAACCAATTCACCCCATGGGGAACTGTGATATTGGGGCACCAGGCCAGAGCTGTATCAGGCAGTTAAAAAAGATAACTACCCAACTGGTCTAGAGTTGTGATGTTTCTTGTATTTTTCAGCTTTTTTAAATGGTAATTGTTCACAATTTATTTTCTTGTTGTAAATAAATTTGCATGTTCAAACGCACTCAACACACCCATATCTCTCCTCACCCACTGCCTTTTACCCTACTTGTACCTGGCTGCCCCTGAGAGATGTTTAGAGGGTGAAAATGCTGAAGTGAAAAGATAAAATGTGTAATACTCACAGGCTAGCACCCAGCCCAGGAGAGCTAATGGTGAAAATTTGAATTAGCTTACTTTCTTGATAAGCCCTTCTGATACCTGCATTATCTTGCAAATCCACTTCAGATCCAGGAATTCTGTTTAGGAATCTGTTTACGTCAGAGATGGACAACTTTTTCTGGAAAAGACAAGATGGTAACTGTTTTCAGCTTGTCGGGCCAAGTGGTCTCTGTGGCAACTGCTCAACTCTGCTACTGCAGTAGGAAAGCAGTCACAGGCAATAGAGAAGTGAGTGGGCATGGCTGTGTTCCAATAAAACTTTACTTATAAAAGCAGGGCAAGGGCCAGATTTGTCCTGTGGGGTGCCGTTGCTGTCCTCTGGTTTATGTCTGACATTTATTACACTCCCTTAAAGGCTAGTGAGGACCTGACACCTCTCTCTCTGTACCTTTGCTTTTCCTGTTTACGTTTCTCAGTCTCCACACAGTGCTATCTATGTGGTGGGGGATGGGGGGTAACCCACACGTTCTTATTTACTTCAGGTCCCACCTGGGAAATATATTGAGAAAAGGTTAACTCGCCTTAGGCATATCTTCTTAAGAGAGAAAAGATTCACTTTGAAGGGAAAAAGGCAAAAAAAAAAAAACACATTCTTTAGGCTCTCAGTACACAAGCATCTTCCCTGGATTCTGTGTGAGGCTGTGTCTCACTGAAACTCTTTCAGGCCCTTTTCTTATTCTCTTGGGGTCTGTCTCATTACATCTGAAAAGGGGGTGAAGATGAGGAGTGGCTGGCAGCTATGCTCACATCTCTGGGTCGTTTTCAGGATGAGGGACCTATCTCGAAGCCATTGACTTGAGGAAAGGAATGTGTGCACGCTCAGTCATGTCTGACTCTGTGACACCATGGACTGTAGCCCGTCAGCCTCCTCTGTCCATGGGATTCTCCAGGCAAGAATATTGTAGTGGGTTGCCATGCCCTCTTCCAGGGGATCTTTCCAATCCAGGGATCGAAACCAAGTCTCCTGCATCTCCTGCACTGGCAGGCAGATTTTTACCACTGCACCATCTGGGAATGCACTGAGGCAAGAAAGGTCGATTCCAAGTGCTGGGGCCCCTCCCCTGCCTCTTGATGGGTGGGGGCAGAAAGGCAGCCAGCTCTCCCCACTTCCTACTCTTTTAATCCGACCAGCTGTTCTCCAAAGCCCAGGACAAGTAAGCCTGGTGGTGAAAGAATGTGAAGGGTTGAAAAACTCCCTCCCTCTGAGTTGGAAAGGACACAGCAGAAGGAGTGGGGGTGCTGGCGGATCACAATTTTCACAGGTCACACTTCATCTGCTCTGAGTTACTGGGGCCTCTTCCATGATTTCTTACCCTGGAAGAAGTAAGGAAATACTTACTTACAGGCCCATAAATTTGGTCTGATCATCCTGGGACCAGGAGGCACTGCTCCCTGCTGGACATTCTGATGTCAGGGTGACCCACCCCTGGCAGGTCTGCAGTAGGAAGACATGGGGGATCCTAGGGATGGTGGCAGGAGATGACCCAGTTCTCCCAGGCTTCTGAAAAGAGCAGCAGTGGCTGCCTTACTTCTGGGGCCAGCTCCATCAAGGCATTGGCAGGCTGGGTGTCCTCAGAATGTCTGTGCCATGCTCAAGGGATCCCTTTTGGAACAAGCCAGTTACCTCTGCTTCATGAACTCCAGATTACATCAAGCTTGAAATGGGTCTTCTCTCTCTCTCTCTCTCTCTCTCTCTCTCTCTCTCTCTCATCCAAACAGAATCTGGGCAAAAGTCCCAAGGCCCTGGAGACAACTGGGATTTCTTCTCCTGCAGTACCTGTCACTTGAGAGGGTCTTACACTTAATAAGAGGGACCTATAGAGGCAGATGTGAGTCATTTATATGGGGCATCTGTGTCCCAAGAACAGGCCACAAGATCACCCTAGAACAGATGGTTCCCTCTAAGTCTGATGGAGAAGGAACATTGTGACCACACCCTTAAGGGGGAGGCATTCCAAGTGGAAGGGGGTTTGCTAAGTGCTACCCTTGCCCCATGGCGAGGGCCATTCATTGTAGCCTGGGATGGGGGCAGTGATGACCATGACCCTGAGGGGCTCCTCTTGGTTGGAGAACAATGCCCACCCCTTCTCTGACAGGCTATGACCTGGAGCATGGATGTCTTGGTCAAGGATCACTCCTGCCCTCGGGCAGGGAAAGCATCCTCAGCGGCCTCCTCTAGCCTCTAGATCTTTCTCCTTTTCTGTGAAAACAACAGAGGTGGGTTTTTAAGACATAACTGAGTAAGAGGCACAGAGCAAACATCCCCCAGTCCTGCCATCAGTAACTACACATGCCTCCAGGATGCTCTGAATGCCTTTTCCGGCAGATTCCCAGGTTGGATGGTAAGCGTCCCCCCAAGACTGTTCTACTACTACTCAAAGAGCAAAGGCTCCTGATCAATAAAGAGAGGAGCTCAAAGTAGTCTGTTAGGCATGAGATGCTACATGGACCACCATCCAGGACTCAGTCTCTGTGCATTCACTGGGCGCAGGTGTCCACAGCAGCCAGAGTTCGGTTGGTCCAGGCGGACCTCAGCTGGGCTGGGCTCTGTGCCTGTTGGCATGAGCCACGTACCTGCCATCCTTCTGGGACTAGCAAATGCCCGAGAGGTTTTCTTGTGGAAAAGGGTGAAGCCAACCTCACAACGCATTTCATGGGCTTTCCTGGTGGCTCAGCTGGTAAAGAATCTGCCTGCAATGTAGGAGTCCTGGGTTCGATCCCTGGGTTGGGAAGATCTCCTGGAGAAGGGAACAGCTACTCACTCCAGTATTCAGGCCTGGAGAATTCCATGGACAGTAGAGTCCAAGGGGTCACAAAGAGTTGAGCACAACTGAGCAACTTTCACTTAAGAGGCTTCCCTGGTAGCTCAGTTGGTAAAGAATCTGCCTGCAATGCAGGAGATCCCAGTTCAATTCCTGGGTTGGGAAGATCTGCCGGAAAAGGGATAGGCTACCCACTCCAGTATTCTTGGGCTTCTCTGGTGGCTCAGCTGATAAAGAATCTGCCTGCAATGCAGGAGACCTGGGTTTGATCTCTGGGTTGGGAAAACCCCTTGGAGAAGGGAAAGGCTACCCACTCCAGTGTTCTGGCCTGGAGAATTCCATGGACTGTATAGTCCATGGGATTGCAAAGAGTCGGACACAACTGAGCGACTTTCATTTTCACAACACATTTCAAGCCCTCTTTGGTTATATCCTTGCAAATCTCATCCATCAAAGCAAGTCTGTGTCCCTGGTCTTGTGAGCAGAAGGACATGCTAGCAGACAGAGGACAGGATGGCAGGGGTGAATTGCTGGAACCCAGAGTTGGTCACAGTATCTCAGCCCTGCCTTTAGACTCTCGAAAGCGGGTGGTGCTCTCAGACTCCCGTCGTGACAAAAGCTGTTTAATGGAGCCCAGCATCCCCCATGTTTCCAAAGATATGTCCTATACTCAGAGGACATCCTGTCTAACCTGTGTAAGCAGCTTTCTGCAGAACACACAGAGCCAAAATAAAACAGTATAATAATATAAATAGCATGTGCTTTCTAACAAGCCAGGTCAGTTCCATCAGTATCCCACCGTCTCCAGATCGGAGAAACCATTCGCCCTCCCTCTTTTCCAGTCCTTTGTGCCTGAAATGGGAGTTAGACCACCCTTGACCTGTGAGGGATGTGAGGACTGAAAGAGATGATAGGCGAGTCCTCCCTGGCAATGGGAGAGCCCTGGCACACATCTGTGATCATCGTGAGAGATGAGGCACTTGTGCATCTGAACTAAGAGTTGTAGGATTGGAGAGGCCCTAGGAATTAGCCAGGAAGAAAGCCCGGGGCTGGGGTTGTTTCTAAGCTTGGTTTCTGATCATTCTGTCCTACCAACATTCCAACACATATGCCACCATTGTGGCAAGTTCTTTACGGGGTGGGTGACACTCCATAAATATTTCAGACTTAGGAATGTGCGTGGGGCCCCTCATTACTGAACCGGCCCCTCTCAGAAGAGGGCATGGGGGTCATTGTCTTGGCATGTGGGTTTGGCCATCTCTCTATAAGAACCTCCAGAGCCCAGCTGAAGCTAACAGAGGTCTCTGTGGTGATTAGGTAGAGTGATAGCAAACCCAGGGAGGTACTGCAGGACAGGGAAGCCTGTTGTGCTGAAGTTCATGGGGTTGCAAAGAGTCGGACACGACTTAGCGACTAAACAACAACGACAGGAATGATAGAGTGAGGTGGGAGGACTAGCAGCAGCTTGGGGACAGGGGCGGGGCAGGCCTGTCCAGAGGCGGCATTTGGACACTGACCCGCAAAACCAGGAAGGAAGCAGAGAACCTTCTGGGGACAGGCCTCCGGAGTGGGGAACAGAAAAGGCAAAGGCTCAGTGTCTGGGCTGTAGGAGGAGCCACAGCCCAAGAAGAAGGCAGGGGTGACACGGCGGGTCTGGTGGGCCGGGGGAAGGGCAGCAGCATTCTGGGAGAACCTGGAAACCAGAGAAGCCGAGGAGTGCTGTGATCTGACTTTCCTTGAAAATCAGGCTCAAATCACTCTGAAGGGAAGATGTTTCCAGAGATGCACCTGCAGGTGGGGAATTACTCAGTAAAGAGGGGTTTCCAGGGGCCAGGTGAGAGGGGACCTGTCCCTGGTTGTCACACAAACTGACAAGGACAACTCCAAGTAACTGTTGAAAGCTTCTGGCTGAAGAGGACACCCTCCTGGGAAGATGAGGCTGGTGAGGGGTGGTGCAGAGTGCCATCCACACAGGTGCTGATCTGGGTACCACTGAACCATCTTTTAGGCTCTTCTCCAACTTCCCTTTAGGATCATCCCACTTAGCTGCTGCCAGGCAGCCCACAGCTGCTTCACCTTCAGAACGTACACCAAATTGACTTTCAGCCAAACAGCCTGCTCTGTTGACTTTTTGTCCAATCACCAGCCAACATCATGGAAACAATTCCTTGGATGGAGATGAAATATTTAAAAACAAGGAATGAGAAAAAAAGCAGAGTTTATTAAGAGGGCTCCATCATTCCAAATTGACACATTCAGTAACTCCTTTGTCATTCATCCTTACAGATATAAAAGTATCATCTGAAGGGAGAATGTTAATAAAACTGACATTTCGCCATCAGTCAACTTAATTCACAATATAACATTTTCCAGATCCAATTATGTTTGCCTGATGACTGACACCCAGTGAACATTGTTGTTCACGTGGAAAAGTGCATTAAAAAGGCCTGGAGATAATTTATCACACAGAGCACTGCCTTTTCCGATGGGAAGAATGTTAATGTGAAGACGAGCAGGGGATCTCCTCTCAGACAGGCTCGCTCATTCTGGGAGCTCACAAGAGCCCAGGTTGTGACAGCTCAAAGGGAAGGGCAGCAATCATGAGAACCCCACCTGAGACAGGACACCCCAGCCTTGCCCCAGATTAGAGAGCAACCTTTCTCCCCTCCCATCTGACCCCACCTTTATAGTGCAGCAGTGCTAACCTCCATGCCCACCCCCTATGACTCACCTTCATGGGAGCACATTGGGTTTGCAGAAGGATGAGCAAAATGCATCGGGAGGCAGGGGATTCCAAAGATATAAAAGAATAGAATGTTGTTTTCCTGGGGCAACCATAACAAAGTGCCAAGGACTGGGTGGCTTAAATAACAGAAATTTGCTGTGTCTCAGTTCTGAAAGCTAAGAGTCTGAGATGGAGATGAGACAGAGTCTGAGATGGAGATGAGACAGAGTCTGAGATCAAGCTGTCTTGCAGGGCTGGTTCTTTGCAGCCCTGGGAGGGAGAGGGAGAAACTGGTCCACGCCTCTCTCCCCACTGCTGGTGGTTTGCTGGAATCTGTAACATTCCTTGGCTTGTGAATGCATCACCCCATCCCTGAGTCCATCTTCACATCTGTCTCCCCATGTGCATGTCTCTATTCAAACCACCCATTTTACAAGGTGTTAAAAAATTATTCCAATACCTGTTAAAATGCTGAGGAAGACATTATTTAAGACCATTCCAACAGGAGACAGAGATTGAACTCAGCCCGCAATACAGCAAAAACAGCAGGGGATTTATAGCCAGTGGGCAGAGCGAGGGGCCGAGTGAGTAGAAAATGAATAAGAGGGGACATCAAGGGTAGGGATTCTGGTGAAACTGACTCAGCAAACGCTTGCCACAGCTGAGTCAGGCAAGCCAAGGACAGGATGGGGAGCGAGATGGAGGCCTAGTCGCAAAGGGGTCAGAGGATCCTGAGTAAGCTGTGAGGTCCGAAGACACCAGGCATATTGGACCCAGGCCCCACTCAATGACCCCATCTTAACATGGTGACCTGTCAAGGCCCTACTCCCAAATGAGAGCATGTTCACAGGTGCTCAGGGTTAGGGTTTCAGCATTTTCAATAGCAAAGGGGAGGAGGAAGCACCATTCAACCCACGACAGAAGGCATTCTTCAACCCTGCCCTTAAAAATTCCACTGAGGAGGGTTGTCAGAAGCCCATTTTCTCAAGACACAGAGCCTTAGACAAGGGTTAGCGACTTGGGAGGATTCGAGTGGATGGGTGATGCTGTCAGGAGGAAACTGAAATGGGGAAGGAAGTGATATGGGGTGGGAAGTGCTGAGCAGGAATGGAGTCTCAGGCTGAGCATGGCCTTGCCCTGAACTGGGGGTCCTTCCTGTCCCTGTATGAGTCAGTCCTGGAAAGGGTGTAACCCCCTCCCCCATCATGAAATGATCTGTGGCTGAGGCTCATTCTCCTGGGGACGGGGTTGCTGGGAAACTGCAGGAGCCACAACACAGCTGGAGGCTGGTCCCTGTTGGCAAGAGGGACCATGCAGGGCAGTGCCAGGGGACCATGCAGGGCAGTGCCAGGCGGCCAGAAAAGACAGTGCCAGGGGGACACACAGGACAGCACAGGGGCCCAGGGAGGACAGCAGGAGGAGGTGTGCCTAGAGGCTCACGCTCCCACCGGCCTCACCACCAGCCGGGAGCTGCCAGACTTCCTGCCACATCCAACCTGCCTGAGCCACTTGGTACAAATTGCCGAGAACTAATGCCCTTTAATGAAATCAAGTGACAGTGACAAAAGCCCTAATTTTGTGTCTTTTCTATTCTCCAGCTGCAGCAGCAATGCCCTGAAGAGGTTTCTGTTGACCAAGTGCAATTTATCAGACCAGCCAAAGGAGCAGGAAACGGCAGCCCTAACTCAGGTTTCCGCTCCCTCAAAATATTTATCTGTTTCTGATGTTCCACTGGGATGTCATCACTGTCAGCTCAAGAGTGGTGACCAAGCTTGTTCCAAATTGCTTTAAATTGAAGGAAAGAAATAACCTTTTTCCCCCTTCTGAGAGTAGGGAGGAAAACTTTGTTTCAAAAGGAATTTTTAAAAAAACACTCAAAGGTTTGTATTGGAAATGGCAGGAAGAGACCCTTTTCGTTGAATACTTTAAGAAAACATAATCTTGTAGTTTAATATGTGAGGGAGGATGGGGGACAGGTGAAAAGATAATTTCTTGAAAAATATTTTTTAAATGTGTCCTCAAACAATGAGGCAGAATGGCCCTAAATATTCGGAGGATGAAATTTTTGGCCAAGTTAAAAAATTCTTCACATATTTGCACTGCTTGGTTTCCATGGGAACCCAAAGAGGTACTCCATAATGCCTTGAGAACTTCTATTTTTATATTAACCCTTCATATCACAAACAAAGGAAAATTAGAGGGGAGGGTGGGGTGGAGAGGGGGTAGTTTACACATGCTTGCATCTCATTTCAAGACCAACGAAGTATGGTTTCACTGGAGAAGAAGTACGTCAGCGCTTACCTGAAATTAAGAAGCACACTGTGTATGCCAACCGTCTAGATTCAGGGACGTGGTGGGGAAAAATAATTAGCATAAATTAAACTCATTCAGCCCGCTTAAATTTGTACATGACTGGGGACTTGGATCCACCAAGATGTGTTTTCAGTCTGGAATATACTGCCCCTGGGCTGAGGGGTTTGATCCTGGAAGCAGTGAGAAGTGTGAGTAAGTGGTTATTACTCTGGCTCATTCAATGCCCCTGGGTCTGAGTTCACAGCAGCCCTGCATACCCTGGAAAGAGCCTCAAGGCCATTGGAACATGGAAGATAAATTGCCTTTTAGGAGATAATGTGCACCTCAGTCTACATTGGCGCCTTAGTCTTCATCGGAGGATGAAATTTTTGGCCAATTTTTGGCTACCTATTTCGCAGACTCCCAGGACATTTAAATTTAAGCTCCTTCCCTGTGAGAGAAGGAAAAGGCAGAACTCACAGAAGAAACAGAGGCCTTACCAACAATGGGAGCACGATATGGCTTCACAGACGTTTCTAAACCTTCTGAATGCTGGTGCGAAAAAAAAAAAGACACAACAACAAAAACAGCAATGGGAGTGAGTAAACATGAGTGGGTTTTTTTCAGGTCACATTTCTCCTCAAAATAAACCTATTTTAAAAATAATATGTGAATCAAACAGCACAGGAAGCTGGTGAAGCTAAATGTGAGCACCTGTTTTTCCTACACAAGAAACGAAAATAAACTCACTGTAATGAAAATCAAGTGCAAAAATGATTGCCTAATTAATTGAACGCCTAACTGATGAGCTATGCTCGGTAAATGTCTCTGGTGTCTTTTCCACTGATTGACAGTTCAGAGGGAGATGACAAGGCATTTTGGCCTCCAAAGATGTCGGTCCAGAGGTCCACCCTAATGGAGCAGCCTCTCAGCTCACCTGCCCGACACCCTGCGTTTCTCTCATCCTTGGGAGAGGAAGTACAAGGGTGAGGCCAACAGGTGGTCTCAGGGCAGTTTTCCGAAAATTAGTAAATTGCTGGGACCACAGAAGACATGCATAATGCCCCTGTTCCATTTGGCATTCAGCACAGTTAGAATTTTACCCACATTTTATTAGCATTGTCTCCCCAGCCAGACAGTAGGCTCCATGAGGGCAGGAACTGAACATGTCTGGGTTTTCCCCATCATTTTATATTTAGCACCTATTCAGAGGCTGGACACAGTAAGAACTCAACATATATGTATGTGTTGAATGCAATTAATGTTTAAGAAGAAGAGAAGAATAATATCTGGTTAATTTGCTACTGCTTTGCTGTTCAGTCTCTGTCATGTCCAACTTTTTGTGACCCCATGAACTGCAGCACTCCAGGCTTCCCTGTCTTTCACCATCTCCTGGAGTTTGCTCAAATTCATGTCCATTGAGTTGGTGATGCCATCCAACCAACTCATCCTCATCCCCTTCTTGTGCTACCTGCAGTCTTTCCCAGCATCAGGGTCCTTTCCAATGTGAAAATTATGCAAGGTAGTGGTGTAAAACAACAGATTTATTCTCTCACTGTTCTAGAAGTCAGAAATATGAAATGGGTCTCAGTGGACAGAAACCAAAGTGTGGGCAGGATTACGCTCCTCTCTGGAGGCTCCAGGAAGAGTCCATTTCTTTGTCTTTTTCATCTTCTAGAAGCTTTCTTCACTCCTTGGCTGGCAGCCCCATCCTCCATCTTCAGCTCCAGCAACATCAGGTCAAGCCTGTCTCACACGGTTCTCTCTCTGACTTTCTCTCCTACCTGGCTTGTCCACTTCTAAGGACGCTTGTGATAATGTTGGCCCACCTAGGTCATCTAGAACATTCTCCCCACCACAGGGTCAGCTCATGAACAGGCATAATTCCATCTGCAACTTTCATTCTCCTTTCCCATGTAAGGTGGCGTGGTCACAGAGACCAGGAACTAGGGCATGGTTGTGTTTGGTAGGGACCAGTATGCTACCCCCCACAGATATCATCAGACAAAAATAGAGACTTCTGGAAGAAACCAGAAGGAGACTACAGAAGTCCCCTACATATGAACCTCTGAGTTGTGAACGTTCAAGGATGCAACCACTCAAGAACCAGAACCTGAGCCATCAACGTCAGGCATGCGTGAAACTGCAGCTTGCCCTCCAATTCCTCTTGCTGACCGTCCTTCAACTCTACCATCTCCCACCTCCTCTCCTCCTCCAGTCAGCGACTCTTGCCTCTTCACTCGTTTCCAGCCCCTGTATGCCAGCCGTTGTACTGTACTCCTATACTTTTCAAGGTACTGTACAATAAGATTAAAAATGTTTTCTTTGTTTTTTTGTGTTTTCTTGGTTTTTACATATTATTTGTGTGAAAAGTATTATAAAACTATAACAGTACAGCACTATATAGCTGGCTGTATTATCTGGTTACCTAGGCTACCTTTGCAGGACTTAAGAATGAATTGGGCCTACCAACACACTGTTAGAATGGAACTTATTTGTATGCCAAGGACTTACAGTATATCAAGGTGGTGTTTTGTTCATTTTTTTGTGTTGTCCACAGGGCCAAGCAGAGGGAATGTATTGTAGATGTTTCGTTAGGAAATGTTTGTAGAATAGATTCATATCCTACACCCTCTTGTCAGGAAATGACCACCTGTTCCATGCTCCTAATAGCACAGAGAATCGTTGGCCTCACAAGAATGCACAGATCAGAACAGCACTTCTATAATTAAATCTGGGCTCCTTGGTGATAGTAACCAACACACAGCAATCATAACTAGCCAGAGAGCACTTTTGAATCCACAAGCTCTTCCACAAACCTTATCCCACTGCATCTTTATCCACACCCTGTGGGTGGCAGTGATTAGTTTCATTTTACAGAAGGGGAAATGGAGTAACTTGGTGAAGATCTTTTGAACTGTGGTGTTGGAGAAGACTCTTGAGGGTCCCTTGGACTGCAAGGAGGTCCCGCCAGTCAATCCTAAAAGAAATAAGTCCTGAATATTCATTGGATGGACTGATGCTGAAGCTGAAACTCCAGTACTTTGGCCACATGATGCGAAGAACTGACTCACTGGAAAAGACTCTAATGCTAGGAAAGACTGAAGGCAGGAGGAGAAGGGGATGACAGAGGATGAGATCGTTGGATGGCATCACTGACTTGATGGACGTCAGTTTGTGTAAACTCCGGGAGTCGGTGATGGACAGGGAACCCTGGCATGCTGCAGACCATGGGGTCACAAAGAGTTGGACAGAACTGAGCGACTGAACTGAACTGAGCTGATCAGGGTCACAGTGCAAGGCCATCTCATTTTATCACATTGCCTCCTGGAACAAAAAGGAGATAAGATAGCCAGTCTTTGTGGTTCAGGTAAAAAGTTCTGAAAGTAAAATTAATGATGTTCAGGTATAGAGAAAAGTCCACAGTGGGGGGCAGAAGCGTGAAGACCACGGTGGGGCTGGAGGACGGAGAACGTAGTGGGACAAAGGTAGAAAGACCATGCTGGGGCGGAAGCATTAAGGGAGGGAGCAGCTTTGACTGGCTACAGACAGGGACCCCAGGTATCTTCATTTTTCGAACTTAGTGTGGTCAGCACTCTGATTCCAAACTGCCATTTCTAAAATTATTCTCCACCACTGCCTCCAGACATGACATGCTCCATCTCACTTTCCATCTATGAATATTGTCCAACTCCTGAGACCTGACTCTTCTACTGTGGAAGTCCAATATGAACTGGACTGTTTTTTGTTTTTTGTTTTTTTTTCCCTGAATTTCCAGTACCCACATCATGATTGATATGCGGTAAAAAAAAAAAAAAAATCAGTAACTGTGGGGTGACCTAAACACCATTTTCCCAATTTATTCCTTTTGGGTCTGATCATGTCCAAGAGAAGGCGAGTAGGAGGGAAGAAGGAGGAAAGAGGAGGCAGGGGAAGAAAGGGTGAGGCTCTTCTCAAGGTCCTTGTGATCTGTGCTCGGCTCTTGCTGTGGACGATTAGACCACTGTGGAGTCCCAGAGAATGCCTTTCAGGATCTTTCTTCAATTCCTTGTTTGCTCTGTTCTCCAGACTTCTTCCTCACACTTTTCTGAAAGAATATTCGTAAGGCACTGCTGCTGCTGCTGCTGCTAAGTCGCTTCAGTCATGTCCGACTCTGTGCGACCCCATAGACGGCAGCCCACAAGGTGCAGCAGGGTACAAAACCCCAAGAAATGAACTGACCTGCCCACAGCTAACTTTAGTAAAGTCCAAGGTAGGGAATTTCCAATTATCCAGGCTTCCTGTCCCTTCCAGCAACAGAGCCCCACCGTCACTAACCAAGGAGGAGATAAGGCAGATTCTAAGGTGAGGGTAGGTATGGATGGAGTGCAGGACTCGACCCAGGCGTCAGATATTCAAATGTCTTGATTGTGATGATCCATGAAGAAACTGGAGATGGATCTCCACCCTTAAGAAATAGTTTGGTTGGGAGAAAAAAATGTTCCTAGCAACCCATGGAAGGAGTAGAGACAATTAATGATTTATTCATCAATGTGTAATTGTGACCTAAACTGCATACATCAGAATGATGGGAATAGGGGGAAAGAATGGGGTTAGCATAACCCTCAAGTTATCTCTAAAACAGCCAATCAGCAAAGATGTCCACTGATGCATGAATTTATTCGTTCAGACATGTTAACTGGCACACCATACCTTGATGATGGGCTCAGGGATAACCCAGGCAACAAGAAGTATAGGATTCTTGTCTGCATAGAATGCAAGGAAATAAAACCTTGTGACTAGAAAGAACAAGAAGGACCAGGAAAGAAAAGGACAGGGTGAACCTACAGTGGGGACCACCCCCTCACTCACAGTCACCTCCCTGCCCTTTTGTATTTCTTTCCTAGCAATTATCACGATCTGAAATCATTTCCTTTGTTGAATTCTTTCTTATTTTTTAAGTAATGCTACATTTTTTTTTCATCTTCTCATGGAAAATTTCAAACATATACCTAAGCAGACAGAACAGTCTAATGAATCCCCGTGTACCCACATCCCTGCTCCCTCCATGATCAATTCATGACTCTTATTTCATCTACACCCACTGGTCTTCCGCCTACTGCCTTGTTTGAAGCAAATCCAAGTTCTCATCTCTGTAAATATTTCCATATGTATTTCTAAAAGCTAGAGAATTGTTTTTAAAGTGTATTTCCATAATGCTGTTATCCCAACTTTAAAAATCAACAATAACTTCTTTAAAATATCAAATATCATGTCAACATGAAATTCCCAATTGTCTTCATACTATGGTCCACACATTGCAAGTGATTATGTCTTAAGTCTCTTAAGATGCCCCTCTGATATTTTCCTCTCTTTCCCTTCCTCTTAATATATTTATTGAAGAAACCAGTTCATTTGTGCCCCCAGAATTTCTCTGGTCTGGGTTTTGTGGATGACAACTTCATGTGTTCCTCTGACTTCAGCGTTTCCTGTACTGGATTATTTCCTGAGCATCCCCACCTTCCTCTTCAGAATGTAAATGAAATGAGGGCAGATGGTTTCCCCCTCCTTGTTCTCTACTGTATCCCTACTTCCAATGCAGTTTAAATTTTTATCTATGCTTAAAATGATTTGCTAAATGGGCAAAGGTGTAAATGATGAGATAGGTCTTCACACTCAAGAGAGGCCATACACACACAGGAATAAGAGTCTTTAGAGACAGGCAGACAGTGGTGCCTGGTGGCTGTGATTGTTTGGTCAGACTCCAGCTAGTGGCAGCATCCCCTTTCTTTTTAATCAACACTGTCTCTTCAGTGCAGTCTACGGTTGTCCAATTTTTGATGCCATTTTTACGGGACCAGGTTTGTGCTACGTTAAAAATGAGATCGATCAATTGAATTTTTTGGAGAATACTTTACTGCTCATTGCTCCAGCACAAATCGTGTATAGCACGTAATAGTCTTCACAGTCCCCTCTGTGTGCAGAATAGATGTTCCGTCGTGGCTGAGCAGATTCAGCGGATGCTTGATGACATTGTTGCTGTATCTTTCTCCCATTTCCTTTCTAAATCATAGGAAGAGTGCACTGAAACATAAAATTTCTTATTGCTTTTACCCCAGCAGCACTGCAGGGCTTGAAACACAAATATTTTCAGAGATTTTCACGCAGTTGAGGACCTAGTCTATTTTGGACTTGAGTAGATGGCACAATTGATCTGTAAACTTTTTGCTTCAACAATTACTCCTAATACTCTGGGTTTTCAGGATGTCATCGCGCTTTCCCTACAGGTTGTATTACTGTCAACGATCCCTTCTTGGCAATGTGTTAGCTGTGAGAGGTCACTCCAATACTCCAATTCCAAATGCAAAGTCAGTGGCCTTGCTGAGCTCCAGGATCTCAGAAAGGAGGTGCAGGCAGACTTGGGGCAGGAGCCAGAAATGTCAAATAGGCTGCATTTCAATGTGGATCTGCAGAGGAAATGCACACACCACACACAGGCAGGCATGCATGCACATGTGCACACGTGCACACTCAGGTGGAACTGGGTTATGAGCATGGCCAACATCAGCTCCAACTTCATCTGTTTACTGTGTCAGTAGCAGCTGCTAAGTGGAATTGGAGATGGGACTGTGCCTGTCTTCCCACATCAGTGGACCTGCATCTGCCATAACTTCATTTAACATCCTATTAGGAGAGGTGGCGCCACCAGCCCATCCAAGAATGGCCTCATTATCTCCTGCTACAGTAATTGCCTCACACACGGGCTAAACCAGGGCCCGGTTTGCATCAGGCTGTTCCACTGGCTCTGCTCCCCCTTTTCCTGCAGCCTCCTCTCCAAAACACCAGATGAGGAGCCGCTGGTGGCCTTCAGCTGAGAAGTGGCCTGCACTCTGGCTCCTTCCAGCACTGAGGGGCTCCCTTTCTGTTCTCTCAAAGGAGGGGAGGGGCTCATAGCCCCCTAAAATACAGGAGATTGGAGAAACAGACCCTCCGCTGCATTCATTTCCTGGATGTGCCTCCCACTGAGCCAGGCAGGGGCTGAACTTCCAGACACCTTCCATCTCGATTAGAACTTGAACTGCTTTCTCTGCTCCAACACAGCAAAGGTCTATTAAATATATATAGTTTATGTATTTATTGATGCTCAAAAAGAAAATAAAGCTCTCTGTGGACTTGAAACAGAAATATGGTGAGAAGGGGACTGAAGCTGTGGGCACACTGGGCTCTAGTTGTTCTGTTTTGTTTTGTTTTTAATCTAGAAATAAAGGGGCAGTAGTAATGAGACAGTAGTCTTCTATGAGAATTGAATTAGAATACTAAGGTTAACAGCTGTCTGTCATTCTGCACACCTCTCCATTTCTAAATGGTTACTATGTTGAGAACAGTAATTGTTGTGTTAGTAAATATGTGGTCAAATCTCTTAAAAAAAAAAAAAAAGAATGGACCAGAAGTGGTAGAAGGTTTTGGTTCCTGAGGCCAATGCTCTGGTAATGGGAAACCGCAGCTAAGTTCGTGGATGAAGCCAGGAGAAAGTAGAAGGAGGCTAGGAAATGCTAGGAGCAGAGGAGCCACATGGTGGGACATGGGTTGAGCTGCCCGTTGGCCCCTTAACTCCATCACTTCCTCCCTAACATCCTCATGGGCTGGGGGGTGGGACCCTTTAATGCAACACTAGTCTTGACAAGGATTCTCAGGGTCAGAGGATAAACAACTGTCAAATCACTAAACAAGGTTAGATGGAGGGTTGGGAGAATGAGAGAGAGCGAGGAGAGCCCTCCCCCACCCTCCAACTCAGCACAAGGTTCTAGAGACCATGAGGGAGATGCAACTAATGGCAGCAGTGATACATTATATTGTTAGCTTAAGGTACTCACCGCTGATGAGAGGCAAAGATTAGAAAAACCTCACCAATGAAAATGCTATGGACAGAGGAGCCTGGCAGGCCGCAGTCCATGGGGTTACAAAGAGTCCCATGCAACTGAGCCCACATACATATACACAGTGACTCTAGAATACCTCTCAGGGCCTCAGAGAGGTAAAGAAAGAAATGATAGACAAAAGTAACAAAATGTTATGAATCAGATACAAATTAAAAGCAGATCTTTTTTAAACCCCAATTAAAGATCTTAGAAGTGAAAAATACAGTCATTGGATTTTTAAAGTCACAAATGGATGTAAATCTGGTTATAGAAAGAGGTATGGAATGGAAGACAGTACTCTGATGCATGACATATGTATAAAACTTAAGACGGGTGAAAGACAAGTAAGAACCATAAAAGAAAAACTGAGATTCCAACATCCAGGAAGAAAGCATAAAGGGGGATAAGAAAGAAACAATATTTGAAGAAAGCATGGCTACAAACTTCTAAGATTTGATGAAAAAGCATGAGCTTCTCTGCTAAAGAGCCACCTTGAGTGCTGAGTAGAATAAACACAAGTAAATCACAATGAAACTCTTTCAGAACAGGAAAAAAGAAAGAAGATATCTAGAGCCACCAGAATAAATCATATTATTACAAAGGAATGACAAATTAAACTGATGACAAACGTCTCATCTGCAACAGTAGATCCCAGGAGACAATGACTAACATCTAAATGTGAAGGAAACTTAACTCTTCAGTGTGCCCTGTGAGGCCATTGTTCAAGAGCAAGGGCAGAAGAGAACACGGTATTCACAGTGAAGGAAATGAAATGCATGCTTTACCATCATCCAATCATTGCAGAGAAAACTACTACAGGATATGTTTCAGAAAGAAGAGAAGTGAACCAAAGGGGAAACAGCAACCTGCCAGAGACAATTCTGAGCAAAGAAACGGATAAAAATATTTTTGTAAATCTATTTAACTGATTAAAATGTTAACTTAAGGATATTTAATTGAAATTTTAGACAACAATATAGGATGGGACAGCTTGACATGGACAGAAATGTCAAATAACTTGATAGACTTTGTTAGAAAAATGACAACCATGTCAACAGTTTGTGTAGCTGAAATACAGAGAAAGACATAATATAATACCTTTCAAACTAGAAGGGGAAAGGACACAAGAAAAAAATTTTGTAATTAAAATCCAGAAGAGAGAGAAAATGGAAGCAAGCATAAATACAAAACAAATATAAGTTGATAGAGAAATATATATTGATACTCAATAAATGTGACAATCAAAATTACCTACAAAAGTCATAGAGCTACATAAATAGATAATAAAAAATCTAGTTACATGTCATTTAAAACAGACAAATCAAGAGCCAAATGACAGGGAAATATTTCAAATGAAAAAGTCAAAAATTGTGTACATATATATACACAACATAACTTGTGGGTTAAAAAGCACATCACAATCATAACAGCAAACTATTTAGAATTGACTGGGAAAAGGCCATTTGTATCAGAATTCATGAGACCTAGAGCAGTCTTTAAAATTAAATTGCAACTTTCAATGCATTTCTTTAAAAAGTTATTAAATAAGTGAGCTAATCATTTAATTCAAGAACCTTTTAAAATAAGAGGAGAGGAGAAAAGAAGTAACATATAAGAACAAAAAATAACAAACACAAAAGACAAAAAATGGAGAATCCATAAAACCAGAACCTAGTTCTTTAGAAAGGAACTATAAAACAGTTGTCTGAGTGTGATGATCAAGGTGAAAAAAGAAGGCATGAATAAATAGGACTAGAAACTCAATGAGTTTAAAATCATAAAACATTATGAACAATTTTTGTCAATAAATATGAAAACTTAGAAAACATGGACAACTGTAAAAATTATAAAAATTATTCAGACAGAGGTTCTGGTGGTTTTTAACAAAGAGTTTCACAAAAGCTTCAAGGAACAGAAAATTTTTTCTTCTACAGATTGTTCCAGAGAATAGATAAAGCAAATAAAAAACCTGACTCTTTTAATGCCAGTATAATTTGATATCAAAACTGGACAAGGACATTATGAGAAAAGAAAATTACAGGCCAGCCTCACAAAGACCATAGAAGCAAAAGTCCTCGATTAAATATTTGAAAATTGAATCTCACAATGTGTTAACAGCAGTACATTGTAGTCAAGTGGGTTTATTTATCCTGGGAAGTAAGAGGCAGTTCGGGTAAGAGTCTAGGACTCTTCACGTATGGATCTGCCTCCAATGGACTGAAACTGTGCCATTTGCAGAGATGTGGATGGACCTAGAGAGTGTCAAACAGAGTGAAGCAACCGGGGCTGGAATTTTAAATGCCCAGGATCCCTGCGCTGGCTCAGGAGGCTATGTGGGAGGGCCTGGATAGCAGGAGACCCCATGATGCTGGTCTCACAGCCCTGCCGACCACACACCTGGACAGAAGCGAGACACAGGGGTCGCAGAACCTGCAGCTGTGGGTCCCTGAGTGGTGGCGGCTGGGGACTCTTTCTGGCATTTGGGTTAGGACTTGCCTTTCCTCCCGTGACACCTGTTGGATTCCTTCCTGCCTCCCTTGTCCCTCTAGGGCCCAACTGGGGTGGAAGTAAGTGATCATTCAGAAGCTCCTTGGGAGGATGGACTTGTCTGGACAGCAGCCCTGATGGATGGGATGCAGCTGTAAAGGTCAGTGAGAACATGTGCGATGGGTTTGGAACAAGGTCACCCAGATGGTGCACAGCACCACGCTCAGGGACCAAGGATGCCTGCAGCCCTTGGGAAATGAGATTTCAGAGAAGGGGTGGGGCGAGGTGAAGCCCAGGGACCAGCAGTAGCAGCTGCACTTTGGTGATCCTTTGGGGTTAATCGAGTCCAGCTCAAAAGCCTCCCCTGTGTTTTCCCACCAAAACGTCAGAAGTGACTCCTCCAGCATGAACGCACCATGTTATTGTAGAAAAGCATTTTGAGAACAGTCACATGCAAACTATTGTTCCTGTTTAAAGTGAACCATGGAAACCCCACTATTTCCCAAGCCCTGTACTCTGGCTTCCCGGGTGGCTCAGACAGTAAAGAAACTGCCTGCAATGCAAGAGAGCTGTGTTTGATCCCTGGGTTGGGAATATCCTCTGGAGAAGGGAATGGAAGCCCTCTCCAGTATTCTTGCCTGGAAAATCCCATAGACAGAGGAGCCTGGTGGGCTACAGTCCATGGAGTTGCAAAGAGTTGGGACATGACTGAGCAACGAATGCTTTCACTTTCTTTCATACTCTCCCTGTTCCCTTGAGCAGCACAACTTTTTCCTTGCCCTTCCCACCACCCAGCCTACCTCTCGGGTGCACATCCAGCCTCCTAGACCTCCTACAAGCCCCTCACTTGGAGCCCTCTCAGCTGCTCCCCCTGTAAACACCAGCTCCATAGAGTGTTCCCGTCTCTCCTTCCAGTATCCCCTTGGGCTAGACCATGGACCCCAACTCCAAGTCAGGCATGGCCTGTAGGGTTGTGGGAGGCCTGGGTTCCTGCTGCCACCTGACTCCCCCACTGTCGCAAGGGGATAGCAGCTTGCAAGGTGGTGTGAGGATGGGCTGAGAGGGAACCTGAGGCATAGCAGTAGAAAGAAATTAGACCAGGGCAGGAGTTCCCACTGGGCAGAGCTCACTGCTTGCGCCTCCCCTGTCCTCCTCTCTGGTTAATTAGATCAGGCTACATGTTTCCCTGCTGGGGAAACCATGATGGAGGAGAGGATCCTGGGAGCAGAAGAGCCAGCAGGCTGCATCTTCGAGAACATTCCACTTCTGTGTGGCTTGCAGACTCCGAAGCTCCTGGGGCTCACTGCCCTGGCCTCACAATTGAAGCACCTGCTTTCAAAAGGACACACACAGACTTCCCTGGTGGTCCAGTGATCATGACTCTGCACCTCCAATGCAGGGAGTGTGGGTTAGATCCCCAACCGGGGAGAGAGATCCTGCATGCCATGTGGCTTGGCCAAAAAGAAGAAAGAAAAAAAAGCACACACACTGAGATCCCCTAAACTAATGGAACCAGGGTCTGTAGGCCTGGGGTCTGAGCATCAGCTCATGTGAACCCTCTGTAGGATATCACCTCCAATAAGCATGAGGATTTGCATACCAGAGATGAATGCTTCTCGAGGCTTCTGAAAAGGTGCAGAAAAATCATCCCAACAAACCAAAATATCCAGAGCAATTACAAAATTTCTGGTGTGTCACCATGTCACTTGCCACCCTCTAAGGAAGGCTTTCTGCCTTACTCCAAATGCAGCAGAGACCCCAGCGCCTGGGGGAGCCAGAAAGGCCCCTTAGTCCCTGGCGCTTGCCCCCCACCCCACCCCGCCCTTCCTCATTTACATACTTTTCTTTGTTAAAGAGGGTTATTTGTTTAAAGGCAAAGAATCTCATCGGATTGTCACAGGCAGCAATATCCTAGGCCTTTACGGTTCTTTGGGGACACAATTTGTGTGTCATTTTGCTTTTTATTGCTTTTTATTGGCCGTGGGACTGCTGGAGAGAAAATGAGGACTATTTATCATGCACAGAGGAAATCTGCCACAGAGCTCAGTGGATAGCTGTCAGCCAGAGGGAGAGGCAGCCAGGGGGATGCTGTCGGGTGGGAACAAGTTGTGGGGAGAAAGTGATGAAGGGCAGCGTATGAGAGTGTTCGTGCATCCTCAATTCCCGGGGCGAATCAACGGTCACATGCTCATCCCATCACCAGACATGCATGGAGGAATCATGAGTGTTTTCAAAGGCGATAAAGCCATCCTCCCCATCATGTAAAAAGAGGAGCTTCGGATCACAGACAGCCCTATATTCACTTACTGGACTATGGGCTGCTCTTAGGAGACTGGGGGTCTAACCGTGAAAATGCAGCTTCAGAGGGCAGGGTGCGCAGAGCCCATGGAAGGCAGGCGAGGCCTCTGTAACAGGGTATCCCTGACACAGGCGATGCTGGGTGTAGTCCTGAGCTGGACCATCTGCCAGGAGCCCAAAGTGTGGAGCACAGATGTAAGCAGGGTTCCAGGAGGGGAAGGAGGGAATGTTAAAAATTTAATATTGATCAGCCTTAAAGAAAAGGAAATCCTGGCATTTTCAACAAAGTGGATGGACCTGGAGAGCATCGCACTAAGTAAAATAAGCCATACAGAGAGCAACAAATGCAAATGCATGGGGTCATTTATATAGATGATGTCTAAGAATAAATAAATGAATATATAAGATTTTTAAAAGGCAAACTCATAGAAACAGTTATTGCCAGAGACCAGGGTGAAGGGTAGGAGAAATGGGAAGATATGGGTAAAAAGGTTCAAACTTTCAGCAATTAAAAAAGAAACCGACCGTTCTATTCTTATGGAACACAGATAATCAACCAGAACCAGAGTTTAAGCCAATAAAAAAATAAAAAACGAATTAAAAAAACAATAAAATTGGGGTAAAATACACATCACAAAATTGACCATCTTAAACACTTTTATGCACGCAGCTCAGTGGCACTAAGCACCTTCCCATTGTTGTGCAGCTGTCCCCACCATCCGTCTCCAGAACTCTTTCATCTTCCCAAACCTCCCATCAGTCCCCACTAAATATCAGCTCCTTGTTCCCCTCCCGCAGGTCTTGGCACCCACCATTCTACTTTCTGTCTCTGCGATTTTGACTACTCTGGATGAAAAGAGAGAAAATTTAAAATAAACATTTAATTTTAGAACAATTTTAGATTTTTAGAAAAATTGCAGAAATAGTTCAGACAGTTCCCATATCCAGTTTCACCTATTATTAGCATCTTACATCAGTAATGCATTTGTAAAAAAAAAAAATGAACTCCTATTGATGCATTATTATTAACAAGAATCTACAGTTGAGTTGAAATGTCCTTAGCTTTTCCCTAATGTCCTTGGTTAGGCTGCAGGGTCCCATCCAGGACACTGCATGACTTTAAGTCATCAGGTCTCCTCAGGCTCCTATTGGCTGTGACAATTTCTCAGACTTGCCCTTTTTTTGATGACCTTGACAGTTTGGAGGGGTCTAGTTAGATCGTTTGTAAGATTTCCCTCTATTGGGAGTTGTCTGGTGCTTTTCTCGTGGTTAGACTTGGGTCATGGGTTTTGAGGTGGAAGATCATAGGAGTAAGATGTTATTTTCATCACACATCAAGGGTACTTGCTATCAACATGATGTATTACATTGATGTTGACCTTGAACACCTCTGAGGAGTGTTTTCCAGGCTGCTCCTCTGTGAAGGTCTTCTTTTCTGTCCTTCCTGGAAAGAAGTCACTCTATGCAGCCCACACTTAGGGGTGGGGAGCTATGCTCCCCGGTCTTGAAGAATGATTTAATTTTCTTTCCTCCCTGTCTTTCTTAGACGGTTGAGTTGTGGAGGACTTCCATTTCCCATTTACACCATGCCACCCCAAACTCTAGACTAAATCTCAAAGTGAGACGAAGGTCAGTCCAGGTCCCAGAATCTTGTCAACTGCACAACCTCCCCCAGAACTGGAACCACTGGCTGGGTCTTTCGTGCTGGGATCAGAGCTGAGCTGTCACTGGGAGCAGCTTCCTTGGTCAGAGTGTCCCATTCTCTGGAACATCTCTGACTGCTGTGACCCAGCCATGCATGAATGGATGCCCCAGGGTTGGAGGTCCACCTTGGTAAGGAAAAGAGGCTTCCACCCCATCACACCATTGGCCATTTTGCATTGCTACATATTTACCTCTTGCTCTTAAATCTTGGCTCCCTGGCCTGGCTATAGGGCCCTGGGGTGGGGTTGAGGGTGAGATCACATCTCGGGATCCTTTGTATCAAGCCCTTATCCCTTTGGTGACTCAGTGATAAAGAATCTGCCTGCCAATGTAGGAGAAGCAGGAGATGCTGGTTCCATCCTTGGGTCAGGAAGCTCCCATGGAGGAGGAAATGGTAACTGCACTGGTCCCATTCCAAGGGCTCACAGCTTCCTGTGGCTAGTGGCTACGGTGCTGGACAGTGTCAACCTGGAAAGTTCCATTGCTCGCCACTGCCCTTAGTAGTCCAAGGGAGCCCTCAGAAGGTGCTGTGGATATGACAGCAGAATCTCTGGGGTCTGCCAGGGAGCAGTGCTCCAGGGGGAGGCCCAGGGCCTTCATCAGCTCCTCAAAGCCATTCATGACCCAAAGAAGACCAAGGCACCACTCGATCAGATGATCAGGCCATGCGCTAGGAGGCAGGTAGGAACGAGCATCCTTCTCACTTAGAGACAACTTACTGCCAGTTCCTAGTTGTTTTTCCAAGTTCAGGGTCTTTGTGCTGTGTTTAGTTATCCTGAGAATAAGCCCAAGGCTTTGGAAACCTCCTGTCTCCCAGCAAAGATATCAGAGTACTGGTGAAATCCAGGGGACCTGGAGGGACAGCTCCTGGGGTCCCCCATGAATGAGGATCTTCCTGCCAACTCTGAGGTAGAGGCACAGGGTCTTCAGTCCCACAGCACCTCCTGGGAGATGGTGCTCCTGGGACTGGTGCTCTGGCCTCCTGTGGGAGGTACCTGCCTATACTTCCCTCTACTCGGAGAACCCTGGGCTGGTCCTCTGTGTGAGATTCTGCCCAGAGCACACACTGCTGCTAAAACAAGTTTAAGGTCAGGGAGATGGCAAAAGGAATTGACGTTTTTTGTCCTTAACTAGAGATGAGGGAGGGGAGAGAAGGCACATTTGGGCCAACATTTCGATGCTGGAGTCCTCTCAGAAATCCACTAGGGGAATCTGTCCTTCCCGCTTGGACCTGCAGGCTGGAGGCATGGGGGTGGCTCCCAGTGTACAAGGGCGGGATGCTAAGGATAGAAATGGAAACACAGCGGCTTCTGGTTCTAGCCCAGGCAGCTCAAGGCCTGCACCATTGATTTATTTAGTCATCTTTTCAATGGTTGCCAATAACAACCTGGGTCTGTAAAAATAAGACTAAAAAAAAAAAAAAAGACTTTGCAGAACTCTTGCCCAGAACAGTCTGAGCAACTCAGTCACCCAGAGGGTGAGTTCAGGGACCCATGTATGCGTGCGTGTATGCTAAGTTGCTTCAGTCATGTCCAGCTCTGTGCGACCCTGTGGACTGTAGCCTGCCAGGCTCCTCTGTCCATGGGATTCTCCAGGCAAGAATACTGGAGTGGGTTGCCATGCCCTCCTTCAGAGGACCTTCCCGACCCAGGGATCGAACATGCATCTCTTATGTCTCTTGCTCGGCAGGCGGGTTCTTTACCACTAGCACCACCTGGGAGTCCAGGGACCCACTTCTGTCAAATCAGCCAGGCGAGGGCCTCCTCTGCTGGACCGTTAATTGTTATGAAAGCTACCTCTCCTCCTATCCCTTCCCTTTGGAGCAGCCACCTGGCCCGGCATACTCACTTACCCTCCTTCCTTCTCCCAGAAGTGTCACTAAGTGTCACCTGCAACCGACAAAGCATTTAGAGGTCAGGCCTGAGTGAAAGGTTGACCAAGTCCCAGACTAATAACTCTACCTCTAATTGAGAGGCTTATCCCATCTCCACCGAGATGTTCATGCTATTGCGGGGGTTTATTTAAATTGTAAATGACAAGTAACTGATCACATTGACTCATCTGCTCTTCCCTCAGGCCTATCTGCTGGCTATTTGGGGTCCCAAGGTCTCAGAAGTTATTCATATAATTGTGATCCCTCCTCCACATGTGAGCTAAAATGTTGAACAACATGTTACATACTGAATAAATGTTATGATTGATTTCAGGTTTTTCAATCAATGTCACTTATAGAACCAGAATTTGCAGCATTGGGGGACATTTGGCACATAAAATTAGTTCTGTGGAAGTCTGCGTTGGATGAGGGGAGGTTTACCCACCCCCAAGTGAAGGATATGGGTGGAGGAGGGGTGCAGGCAGGGGCTCGAAGATTCTGAAATCAAAGCTGTCGGTGACCCTCTTTCTGGAAGGCTTCGATGCCTGTAATTCAGACCTTGCTCTGGTTTAAAGTGGAGGAGACAGAGCACATTTAGAAACAGAACAAAACTCCGACCCACACCAAAAATATCTGTATCAGATCCGTACCCATGACTCAGTTGGTGCGAAAAGAAGGCATCTTGTTATCACAGCTCAGTCATCTGCGCTCAGCAACCAAAATAGGACATTTGGCAACCAGTCAAATGTGATCAGTTGCTGCTCAGAAATCGAATCCAGGTTCAGGCTGGGATGGCCTGATGTTCTGCCAGCTTCCACCTGCCCCAGTCCAGCCCCAGTTTCTCATAGAAAAAACCTGAGGTGTCCCTGGAGTTGGGACAAGAAGGGTCGAGGGGATGAGCAGAGCGCCACTCCAGACCCGCTCTGACGGCTGCTCCCAGCTCCGGGGGGCTTTGCCCATAATTGCTTCTGCGTCTCTTTGGGCAGGAATATTCAAGTTCCCGAGAGACTGGAGAAACCCAGATCACATGGGGAGCTGTGATGATGGACAGGTTGCATCTAAGCTGCTTCTCACTTGGTGAATCTCATCTGATTTCTGTTTATGTCTTAAACACTCTGTCCCATTCAAATTGCAACACATATATATTTCCTATATTAACAAGCCAGGAAAGTTGAAGACCTCGAAGCATACTGAGATGATCTTGCCTTGTGGAGAGTAACAGATGAATAACAAAACTGGTATTAACTAAACACCAAATTCCAACTCCCACTTGGCCCCCCAACCTGCTCCTGCCACCCAAGGCTCAACACTCAAAGGCTGCAGCTTCTTGTTGAGGGAGAAAATGAAGACATCAGACCTCTTCAGAGTGCAGGCTCCTGTGTCCTGCGTGTCTTGCCTTTCATGGCCGGTGAACATGGGCAGTGAGCTGTAGCAGCCACATCTTTAAGGATCATAGTCCACATTCACTTGGTACATTGCCCCAAACAGTAGCTTTCACTTGCATCTTTCCAATGTGCTGGGGAAAGTGATCTTATAAATCAAAGCTCAGATTTTGCTTAGGTTTGGTCTACTCTTAAAAGAAAAAAAATCCAGGTGGAGATTTTGTGTTCAGCCTTTTCCCATAAGGTTGGGAAGATCCTCTGGAGAAAGGAAATGCTACCCACTCCAGTATTCTGGCCAGGAGAATTCCTTGGACCGTATAGGCCATGGGGTCACAAAGAGTAAGAGATGACTGAGCAGCTTTCACTTTCACTTTGTCCATGAAGCTTCTATCTCAGCTACGGTTTATTTATGGAAAGTAAGAATGCCAGCAGTTTGAGGTGGAGACAAAGGAGATGATACGGTTAAAAAAAGATGAAGGGCAGGGAGGTGATGGGGTCCCAGCATCCAGGAGTCCTCCTGTGTATTTGCTCAGGTTCTTAAAGTTCCCCGCACAGCTCCCTCCCATACCTCTCTGCACGCTCCCTATATCAACTGGGGTCCACATCGCTGGCACAAGGACCCCATTTCTCCTGCTCCAGCACCTCCTGACCCTGAGCTTCATCTTCTGCTCCAAGCTCCCAGCTGTGACCTTCTCAGGATGGTGAGGGCAGCTACGAAACCCAGCCTCTCCCCCGGCTAGATACGCTGGCCTTTTTCCTCTCACACCCTGCAGTGCTGGCACTGAGGAATCAGGAGTAGGGGACACCTGGGGACAGCTCAAGGTTCCAGTCCTGCCTGGACACCTCGGACAGGCCACTTACCTTCAGTGAGAATTTGTTTCTTCACTGACCCCTTCCTGGAGGGTCTGTGAAGATAAAATTAGAATTTTTTTTTGTCTAAACACTATTTAGTTTCCAATGTCTCTGACACATACAGGCATGTGTTATTATTCTTATAGTAATTATTCTACCAAGCTACCCAGGCTGAGAGTTCTAGCAACATCATTCACCTGCCTTTCCAAGCTCCGGTCTAACTGGTGCTTGAGAACTGTAGCCTGTCTCCCACATGTCCTACGCATCTGTCCCCTTCATCCATTTTTAAGGTGGCTGTCTAGCTGCATTCTCCAACCTCCAGCTGCCCAGGTACAAAGCCCCCTCCCTCTCCAAGGGTCCTGGCTGCAGCACCTACCCTGAGTCTTCTTAAAGTGAAGCTCAGTTCTGGGACTTTCTTAGCCAGACACCATGGGTGGGTTCATTGGAATAAACTGGTTTCCTGGCAGGGACGGGGATCTCAGTGAGTCTTGTCCTTACAGCCAGCCAGGGGCAGCTGGACATGCTCACCCCCAGACCTCCCGCTTCCTACATCCTGCATCATCACCTGGAGAACCCTGTCCCCCCATCAAGACCCAGGTAAGCACCTGCATTACCATTAAAGTGTCCCAAATAACCCTAGGGATTTCTAGACCCCCTGCTACCCACCCTGGGGGTAAATCATTGCTCCTGGTATCTGTCTGGTCCTGCAGGAAGCTGCTCTCATCCTCCTCACTTCCCTCGAAGGCTCTGGGCACGGGGACTCCACCCGGGCTCAGCGAGCCTGGATGAGTTGAACTAAATTGGAGTGACCTCCGCCTAGTCCCTGCTCCTCTGCCTTGAGACTGGTACCCTTGGACTTCCCTGGTGGTTCAGTGGTTAAGAATCTGCCTGCCAACTCAGGGGACATGGGTTCAGTCTCCAGTTTGGGAAGATCCCACATACCGAGGAGCAACAAAGCCCGAGTGCCACAACTACTGAGTCTGCGCTCTAAAGTCCATACTCTGCAGCTAATAAAGCCCAAGGGCCTAGAGCCTGTGCTTTGCAACAAGAGAAGTCACGGCAGTGAGAAGCCTGTACATTGCAACAAAGAGTAGCCCCCTCCTGCCCACCGCTCACCACAACTATTAATGGAGAAAACCCACACAGCAATGAAAACTCAGGACAGCCAAAAAAAAAAAAAGACTGGTGTACCCACTTCCCTTTTCTCCAGACTGGTGTACCCACTTCCCTTTTCTCCATCCGCTAGGCAGAATCTGTAGCAGAGTGCTACACAATGCTACATAGAATGCTACACAGAATGCCCACCTGTGTGATGAACTCCAGTCAGCTTGGGAGCCTTCTGATTCTGATTGCTTGATGTGATAAAACATAAACAGACTCCAAGTTCAAAGCTGAGACATAAATGATGGAAACCTCATTTTTTCCCAAAACAAGCTGGGTCATAGTCATAGGATACAATGCCTTGTTTGTAAAATATTGGTTCTTGCCAGGTAAGCAGACTCGAGGGACGATTCTATTTTTCAGTCAACTTTATTGAGATATAACATATTAAATAAAGTCCTTCATTTCAGTGAACTGTGATGAATCCATACATCATTACAATCAAGACACAATATTTCCCCATTCCAAAAAGTTCTAACTACTTTCTTCTAAATAAAAACTTTATTTTAAATTTATTTATTTATTTTAACTGCTGGATAATTACTTTACAGTACAGTGATGGTTTCTGCCATGCATCAACGTGAATTGGCCACAGCTGTACACGTGTCCCCTCCATCCTGAGCCTCCCTCCCACGTCCCTCCCCACACTATCCCATCAGGTTGTCACAGAGCACCGACTTTGGGTGCCCTGCTCCATACATCAAACTTGCACTGGTTATCCATTTCATATATGCTAATGTGTATATGTTTCAGTGCTATCCTCTCACATCACCCCACCCTTTTCTTCTCCTACTGAGTCCAAAAGTCTGTTCTTTACGTCTGTGTCTCCTTTGCTGCCCTGTACATAGGGTCATCAGTACCATCTTTCCAGCCTCCATATGTATGTGTTAATAAACATTATTTGTCTTTCTCTCTCCTACTTACTTCCCTCCGTATAGTAGGCTCTAGGTTTATCCACCTCATTAGAGCTGACTCAAATGCATTCCTTTTATAGCGGAGTAGTATTTCATTATATATATGCACCACAACTTTCTTATCCACTCATCTGCCAATGGACATTTAGGTTGCTTCCATGTCCTGGCTATTATAAATAGTTCTTCAGTGAACATTGGGGTACATGTATCTTTTTCAGTTATAGTTTTTTCAGGGTATATACCCAGTAGTGGAATTGCTGGGTGGACGGCAGTTTTATCCCTTGTTTTTTAAGGAATCTCCATAGTGATTGTATCAGTTTGCAGTCCCACCAGGAGTGTGACAGTTCCCTTTTCTCCACACCCTCTCCAGCATTTATTATTTGTAGACTTCTTGATGATGGCCATCCTGACTGGTATAAGATGATACTTCACTGTGGTTTTGATTTGCATTTCTCTAATAATAACCTAGATAATATATTGAAAAGCAGAGANGACACATTACTTTGCCAGCAAAGGTCCATCTAGTCAAGGCCATGGTTTTTCCAATAGTCATGTATGGATGTGAGAGTTGGACTATAAAGAAAGCTGAGTATCGAAGAATTGATGCTTTTGAACTGTGGTGTTGGAGAAGACTCTTGAGAGTCCCTGGGACTGCAAGGAGATCCAACCAGTCCATCCTAAATGAGATCAGTCCTGGGTGTTCATTGGAAGGACTGATGCTGAGGCTGAAACTACGATACTGTGGCTACCTCATGCAAAGAGTTGACTCATTGGAAAAGACCCTGATGCTGGGAGGGATTGGGGGCAGGAGGAGAAGGGGACGACAGAGGATGAGATGGCTGGATGGCATCACCAACTCTATGGACATGAGTTTGAATGAACTCCAAGAGTTGGTGATGGACAGGGAGGTCTAGTGTGCTGTGTGATTCATGGGGTCACAAAGAGTTGGACACGACTGAGCGACTGAACTAAACTGAACTGAATAATGAGTGATGTTAAGCAACTTTTCATGTGTTTATTAGTTGTCTGAGGGATTAGGGGCAGAGAAGAAGGGGACGACAGAGGATGAGATGGCTGAATGGCATTACTGACTCGGTAGATGTGAGTCTGAGTGAACTCCGGGAGTTGGTGATGGACAGGGAGGCCTGGTGTGCTGCAATTCATGGGGTCGCAGAGTCGGACATGACTGAGTGACTGAACTGAACCGATGGCTTCTTAACTTATATGCAGAATACATCATGAGAAACGCTGGGCTGTAAGAAGCACAAGCTGGAATCAAGATTGCTGGGAGAAATATCAATAACCTCAGATATGCAGATGACACCACCCTTAGGGCAGAAAGTGAAGAAGAACTAAAAAGCCTCTTGATGAAAGTGAAAGAGGAGAGTGAAAAGGTTGCCTTAAACCTCAACAGTCAGAAAACGAAGATCATGGCATCTGGTCCCATCACTTCATGGCAAATAGATGGGGGAAACAGTGTCAGACTTTATTTTGGGGGGCTCCAAAATCACTGCAGATGGTGATTGCAGCCATGAAATTAAACGACACTTACTCCTTGGAAGGAAAATTATGACCAAGCTAGATAGCATATTGAAAAGCAGAGACATTGCTTTGCCAACAAAGGCCCTTCTAGTCAAGGCTATGGTTTTTCCAGTGGTCATGTATGGATGTGAGAGTTGGACTGTGAAGAAGGCTGAGTGCCGAATAATTTATGCTTTTGAACTGTGGTGTTGGGGAAGACTCTTGAGAGTCCCTTGGACTACAAGGAGATCCAACCAGTCTATTCTAAAGGAGATCATCCCTAGGTGTTCTTTGGAAGGAATGATTCTAAAGCTGAAACTCCAGTACTTTGGCCACCTCTTGTGAAGAGTTGACTCATTGGAAAAGACCATGATGCTAGGAGGGATTGGGGGCAGGAGGAGAAGGGGACGATAGAGGATGAGATGGCTGGATGGCATCACCGACTCTATGGGCATGAGTTTGAGTGAACTCCGGGAGTTGGTGATGGACAGGGAGGTCTAGCATGCTGCGATTCATGGGGTGGCAAAGAGTCGGACACAACTAAGTGACTGAACTGAACTGAACTGAATAATGAGGGATGTTAAGCAACTTTTCATGTGTTTATTAGTTGTCTGTATGGCTTCTTTGGAGTGATGTCTGGTTAGGTCTTCTGAGCAGTTTTAGGTCCATGACATAATTGAGCAGAAAGCACAGAGATCACCCAAATGCCCCTCCCCACAAAAAGCACAGCCTCCCCCACTACTGACATCCCCCACCAGCACATTGGTTCTGACTGACTAACCTGCACTGACACAGTGTTATCACCCAGTGTCCATGGTTTACACTAGGATTCATGTTTGGTGTTGTACATTGTATCAGTACTGACTAATGTATAATGACATGCATCCTCCATTGTAGTATCATACAGATAGTTTCACTATCCTAAAAGTCCTCTGTGCTCTGCAGATTTATCCAGCCCTCCTCCCTAAATCCTGATAACCACTGATCTTTTTTACTGTTTCCAGAGTTTTGTCTTTTCAAGAATGTCATATAGTTGGAACCTCGTAGTATGTAGCCTTTTGAGATTGGTTTCTTTCACTTGGCAAAATGCATTTAAGTTTCCTCCATGTCTTTTCATGACTTGATAGCTCATTGTTTTATAGTGCTAAATAATATTTCATTGTCTGGATGGAAGACAACGCTGGACTGGAAGAAACACAAGCTGGAATCAAGATTGCTGGGAGAAATATCAATAACCTCAGATATGCAGATGACACCACCCTTATGGCAGAAAGTGAAGAGGAGCTAAAAGCCTCTTGATGAAAGTGAAGGAGGAGAGTGAAAAAAGTTGGCTTAAAGCTCATCATTCAGAAAACGAAGATCATGGCATCTGGTCCCATCACTTCATGGGAAATAGATGGGGAAACAGTGGAAACAGTGTCAGGTTTTATTTTTGGGGGCTCCAAAATCACTGCAGATGGTGACTGCAGCCATGAAATTAAAAGACGCTGACTCCTTGGAAGAAAAGTTATGACCAACCTAGATAGTATATTCAAAAGCAGAGACATTACTTTGCTGACTAAGGTCCATCTAGTCAAGGCTATGGTTTTTCCTGTGGTCATGTATGGATGTGAGAGTTGGACTGTGAAGAAGGCTGAGCACCAAAGAATTGATGCTTTTGAACTGTGGTGTTGGAGAAGACTCTTGAGAGCCCCTTGGACTGCAAGGAGATCCAACCAGTCCATTCTGAAGGAGATCAGCCCTGGGATTTCTTTGGAAGGAATGATGCTAAAGCTGAAGCTCCAGTACTTTGGCCACCTCATGAGAAGAGTTGACTCACTGGAAAAGACTCTGATGCTAGGAGGGATTGGGGGCAGGAGGAGAAGGGGACGACAGGGGATGAGATGGCTGGAGGGCATCACTGACTCGATGGACATGAGTCTGAGTGAACTCCAGGAGATGGTGTAGGACAGGGAGGCCTGGCATGCTGCGATTCATGGGGTCGCAGAGTCGGACACGACTGAGTGACTGAACTGACTGACTGACTGACTGTCTGGATGGACCATAGTTTATCTGTTCACCTACAACTAAGCCTGTATGTCACAACTACTGAGGCTGTGCCCTAGAGTCCGGGAGCCACAACTACTGAGGCTGTGTGCTGCAGCTACTGAAGCTTGCATGCCCTAGTGCCCACTCTCTGCAACAAGAGAAACCACCTCAGTGAGACGCCCACACACTTCAGTGAAGAGTAGCCCCTGCTCACCACAATTAGGGAAGCCTAAGCAGCAATGAAGACATAGCACAGTCATAAGTAAACAAAAATTTTAAGTGGCTGCACCATGCTGCTCTCCCACCAGCAATGAATGAGAGTTCCTCTTGCTCCACATCCTAGCCGAAATATGGTTTTTTTCATTCTGGATTCTCACCATTCTCATAGGTATGTAATACTACCTAGTTGTGTTAATTTGCATTTTCCTGATGAATTATGACATGGAGCATCTTTTCATATGCTTATTTGCCATATCTTCATCTTCCTTGAGGTGTCTCTTTAAGTCTTTGGCATTTTTTTTTAAAATCATATCCCTCATTTTCTCATTGTTAAGTTTGTGTTCTTTGTATATTTTGGATAATAGTCTTTTATCAGGTATGCCTTTACAAATATTTTCTCCCAGTGTGAACTTGTCTTCTAATTCTCAACATTGTCTTTCACAAAGCAGAACTTTTAATTTTAGTGAAATCTATCCTATTAGTTACCTTTTTATCAATTGTGGCTTTGGTGTTTTATCTAGAAAGTCATCACCAAACCCAAGGTCATCTCTATTATCTCTTATGTTACCTTATAGAAGTTTTATAATTTTGCAGTTTACATTTTTAGTGTATGATCTGTAATTTTTGTGAAGAATGTAAAGCCTGTGTCTCAATTTGTTTTTTAATATATGTGAGGATGTCCAGTTTTTCCAGCATTATTTGCTGAAGAGACTATCTTTGCTTCATTGGATTGCCTTCACTCCGTCAAGGAGTGACTATAAGTGTGGGTCTACTTCTAGGATCTATTGCTCTCCACTCTGTTCTACTGATTTGTCTGTTCTTTCCACAATCCCACACTCTGTTGATTACTGTATTTTCATAGTAAGATTTAAAGTCTAATTGTTGCAGTCCTCTGAATCTGCTCTTCTCCTTCCATACTGAGTTTGCTATTCTGGATCTTTTGCCTCTCCATATAAATTTTATAATCACTTTGTCTATAGTTATAAGATAACTTACTGCACCATTGTTTAATATTGTGTTGAATCCATAGATCAAGTTAGGAAGAACAGATATTTTGACAATATTGAGTCTTTCTATCCATAAACATGGAGGATCCATTTATTTTGTTCTTATTTTGTCATAGTTTTGTAGCTTCCTTTTTATGGATCTTGTACAAATTTTGCTAGATTTATACCTAAGTGTATCATTTTGGGGAGTGCTGATAGAAACAGTAAAGTGTTTTTAATTTTACTGCTGGCATATAGGGAAATGATTGACTTTTGTGTATAAACCTTGTATAATCACTCATTAGTTCCAAAAGATTTTTTTGTTACTTCTTTCAGATTTTCTACATAGACAACCATGTCATCTGTGGACAAAGACAGCTTCACATCTTCCTTTTCAATACATATATCTTAGATTTCCTTTTCTTATCTTATTGCATTGGCTATGACTTTCAGTACAATGTTAAAAAGCAGTAATGGGAAGGGACATGCCTACCTTATTCCCAGTGTTGGGACAATTCTAGAATCAGAGCTTTCTGTAGAGTGCTGGCCCTCAGGGCACCAGTGAAGTAGGGATGGAGAACTGGAGAACTGGAGACTGTGGCCTGACAGGCATGTTGGCTACACAGCATGTCTCACCAGGCATGAGGCCTGCAAGGAGGGTTGCTTGGGAACACAACAGACTAGCCATATGTTTTGCTTTGGATAATTAGCAAGTGGGAAAGTTGGACCTTGTGGCTTTAGGGGAAAGAGAGTCTTGGTTCTTGCTCACAGAAATGCTAAGTTGGGTGGGCAGAAAGCAAAACTAACAAACTCTCAGGGGGTTGGATACAGCCATGGGACCCCTGGGGGCTCAGTCCCAAAAGGTCTTTTGATACCTTTGAGGTAGCCCTAGGGAAGCATGCTCAGGGAGATGAAGAGGAAGCCAGGGCTCAGTGTATCCACCCAGGCAAAAAGCAAGAGGGAGGAATGTCTGTTTCTAGTCACCAGCACCCTTGATCTCAGTCAGAAGAGCAGACAGGGAGCAGAGCCTCCTGGCTGAGAAGTGCTTAGAAGATTGACACACAAACTAAGGTCCCAAAGCAGGCCAAGGGGTCCCCTTACTGCCATCTCTGGGAACCACTGGCTTGTGTCACAGATGGAGGAATTCTCAAGGACCAAGCAAATGTGGGAGAAAGGGGATGAGGTAGCAACAGAGTCAACCATTAGTAGCAGCAAAATGAGATTTTTACTGAAATGGGAAAAGGACTATGGGGTCCCAACGAATGGCTAACTCAGCCTGAGGCACCCTGGGTGGTCCTTCTTTGGGCATCACAGCAGGAGTGGCTGGGAGCATGGTTTGGAGTCGTGCACACGGGTCACATACAGGATGCTTCACTGCCATTCCCAAGGCAAGTGACACCCTTAGAGGATCAACCTTCCTTTCTGAAATGGGGACATTAAATGAAACTCTCTGTGTAAAGAACAGAGATTAGAACCCAACCAACATGAGGTCACTATTAATATTTTCACTCTCAGGTATGGTATCTGCACCACCTTCTACCATTTCTCTAGAGCAGGTGCATGCTCCTGAAAGATGCTCTTAGGGATGGGAGAGAGGGAAGGAGAAAGGCAGCTCACTTAGAAGCCTTGTTTCCAGCTGACCACAGAGGTGGGAAAGCCGATTTAGGACAAACAGTTCCCCATCAAGGTTTTTGTTGTTGTTGTTTTTTGTTCTGTTTGCTTGTTTTAGGAATGCAAAGCTTTCCATCTTATTTCTCTATGTTCCTAACAACTGCTTTACCCCCCACCATATCCCCCTTCCATCTTGTGCTTTCCACTGGATTCGTATGAAAAGTTGGACAGGGAGACAAAACTAATGAAGCATTTGGCACCAGAAGGGTTAAAAAATCCCTCCCTCATCACTGACCATACTAGGCCAGTTTTGTTTGTAGAGGGTGGGGAGGTGTAGAGGTGAGGAGGTGACAGGTAAGGAGCAGGACTCCGGTACAGCTTGGCAGGATGCCTGGCAGCTGTGCTATGTTTCATGGTAGGAGGAGAAAGGGAAGGACAGCCCCTTCCCTGCTCTCCTGTGCTTTGCCTGACCCAAGCCTGGAGCCTGAGCCTACGAAGCTTGCACCAGGTGGCCCTTCCCCCGAAGCCTGTGAGTCAGCTTGTCTGGGAGCAGGGAACCCAGCTTAGCCTGGGCATAGGGGAATGACCGGCTGGTGTGGAGAGGGAAGACATGGCTTCCTTGTGGCCTGCATGATGGCTAGACAATTCAGCAAAAGAGGAAGCCAGCCCCAGCCCTGGCCTTCTCAGAGACCAGCCCCACTTTGCAGGGGATACTTCCAAGAAGTGAGAGGGATCCATGTGTGCACCACGTCCTCACCCCAGGCCCCACAGTCATCAGGGCCATGTGGCCAACATGCTTTACAGATTGGTGGGGCTAAGTAAGCCCAAGTCACTCAACCTCACAATTCCTTGGTTTTCACAGCTGAGAATGGGCTCTTGCCATCATCTCCTTTAACTCCTTCTTCATCCATGCCTGGTGGGCTGTGTCCTTGCTTACAGGTACATCTACCCCTGCCCAGGAAGGAGGCACATCTCTGGCCACTGTGATGTCTGTCTAGTGAAACACGAGCAGAATGGCTTGTTTCCCATCTGAGAAGGAGCAACAGCAATGGGCTCTTTTCTTCTCTTGTCACCACAATTCCAGAAATGCCCCAGATGGAGGCGATTCATGACTCTGATTCTGGAGGATAGATGACACGGAATAGAACTGACATGGGTAGACACACATGGCACCAATAAGAAACACGGAGGGGGGATTAATATAAAGCACCCTGCCCTGACCAATAGATGAAGCACTTCCTCGCCTCCCCATGTGGTTGCAGTTCTGAGCCCAGCCTCACCCTGCATGGGAGCACGTCTCCCCCTCCACCATGATTTCCCACAGCACACATGACAATGATGTTGCATATCTTCCATTTATATTTTGCTTATGTTATGTCTCCCATTAAATGAATGCCAACTTCTTAAAAGCAGGACTCTATCTCCTGTTCATAACTGTGTCTTTTCCCCTGTGCTTGACACAGGGAAAGTACTCACAAAACATTGAACAAAGAAACAAAAAGTAGTAGAAATTAACCTAGGTTCCACCCTAAATGAAATATATATGTTTATAATCTTCAAAATGGCCCCATGTTTCAACAATGTTATAAGGTCCCCAAGAGACAAGAACACAGAAGCACGGAGGTTAACAGAACTCTCCTGAGGCCACATGCTGCGCCAGCATGCTAGTCCAGTTCACTCTTTCAGTCTGACACCAGTACCTTCTTTGCAGCTTTGTCGAGGTGTTAATTATTTGGTCATGTCCAACTCTGTGAGGCTCCATGGACTGTAGCCCATCAGGCTCCTCTGTCCATGGAACTCTCCAGGCAAATACAGGAGTGTGTTGCCATTCCCTTCTCAGGGATCTTCCCAATCCAGGGACTGAACCTGGGACTCCTGCACTGCGGGCAGATTCTTTGTCATCTGAGCAGCATTGATGGGAAGAGGTACAGTGCTTGAACACCTGAAAAAAATCAGCAAGTGGTAGGAACCAGGTGTTGCCATGAAAAGGTGGTTGGTGGTAGTGTGCACAGAATTCTAACTTTTTACACAAAAGTGATTGGAAGAGTCTCCCTTTATGGGAGCACAGCCTTCAGATGCCCACCAACATCAGTTTATTTTCCTGAACATAATTTCTTCCTTCCTGTGGCCATTCACAAGTGGACCTGACCAGGATGTTTCCTATGAATTAACAAAGGTATTTTAGCTTGATACTCATGACCTGAGAGGCATGGTTCCCAGAGATGGGCCATTATATATAATTGAGGCTTAGAGGCAACATCCCTTTAGTGATGAATTTGTAATAGAACACAGAGGTTCTTCCCTATTGTGCTCAGACTTCCAGCCTCCAGAGCTGTGAGACAGTAGATTTCTGATGTTCTGAGCTGCCCAGCATGTTGCGTTTAGTTACCGTAGCCCTGGGACACTTGTGCAGAGTGGAAGTGGAAGCATCTGCATCTTGGGCCAAGGTGATGAGCCAGTGGGACTCAGAGGGCCCCAGGTATTCTGTTCCTTGAGCCACAAGGAAGACCACCTCATGTGGGAGATAATGAAGCCAGGATACCGAGCTAAATGGAAACAAGAAAGCATCCTGATGGAAACAAAACCAGTTTCTAGTCCCCAAAACCCTGCCACCAACCTAGAACTCTTCCTAGGACTCTAATATACTCCAACAGATGCCATCTTTGAGCTTATTGCCGTGAGGAGGTTTGCAGGTGACAGAAACCAAGTTACTACATGTGCTTTCTGGAAAGGGTGGACATTCAGCTGTCAGAGCCTTAAAAGTCCAGATTACAATCCCAGGTCCAAATCTGAAAAGGGAAACACAATTCTGAAGGCTTTGCTGCATCCGTTTACCTGTCTCTGCCTTGTTTCCAAGTCAAAACATAACATCATGGTTTCTCACTGGCTGACACGTCTTCCTTCCCAAGGGTCACATTCCGTCCCTTCTATAATAGAGCTCTCTGCAACCACACACTCAGGCATAGGGAAGTTTTCTGCCCCGCAGGATGGAGATGTGTTTGGTCTGAGCCAGTTTCCCTTGTTGTCAAGGACTGGTTTAGGCACAGAAGCCCTTGAAGCCCTTGACTCATTCAGTCGAGTCTGACTCTTTGTGACCCCGTGGACTGTAGTCTACCAAGCTCCTCCGTCCATGGGATTCTCCAGGCAAGAATACTGGAGTGGGTTGCCATTTCCTTCTCCAGGGGATCTTTCCAACCCAGGGATTGAACCCAGGGATTGAACCTGGGTCTCCCACATCGGAGGCAGATGCTTTAACCTCTGAGCCACCAGGGAAGCCAGAAGTGTGATTCAATGTGGCTAGTGGGGTTTAGGAAATGTTTACAACAGCCTTAGGGGAAGCATTTTCCTCCCTAGTTTAGGGGGAAGAAATATGGCCAGAGAGGCTCAGGTTAGCCTGTAATGCCAGAATCACTGCAGCTGGTCTCCATCCCTGGAGGGTGATATGCCCAGCTTGCAGTTGATGGCAAGCAGAAAAGGATACACTTCTGGGCCTTGGATAATCATGACCCTGAAATCTCAGAATCTGGAGCCACTTGTCCCTCGATTGCATATTTTATAAGATAACAAATATCTGATCATTTAACCTCATCTTATTGTTAAGCTCTTCTATTCCTTTTAGTCAAAAGCATCCGAACTTCCACAGGATGACTGCTCATCCTGGGATTGTGCTGCTATCCGTGGTCCTGATCTCACTTGTGTTCAGAGAGGGTACAAACAGAATGTGTGTTTTTCCAGTAGTCATGTATGGATGTGAAAGTTGGACCATAAAGAAGGCTGACTGTTGAAGAATTGATGCTTTCAAATCGTGGTGCTGTAGAAGACTCTTGAGAGTTCCTTGGACTGCAAGGAGATCAAACCAATCAATCCTAAAGGAAATCAATCTTGAATATTCATTGGAAGGCCTGATGCTGAAGCTGAAGCTCCAACACTTTGGCCACCTCATGTGAAGAGCTGACTCATTGGAAAAGGCCCTGATGCTGGGAAAGATCGAAGGCAAAAGGAGAAAGGAGTGGCAGAGGATGAGATGGTTAGATAGCATCTTGGACATGAGTTTGAGCAAACTCTGGTAGACAGCGAAGGACAGGGAAGCCTGGCATGCTGCAGTCCATGGGGTCACAAAAGAGTAAGATATGACTTAGTGACTGAACAGACAGACACTCAGAATGTGTGCATATAAGGAAGGGTGTAAGTAGATACAACGTTATAAATGTAGTCTGCATCTCCCCTGAGATCCTGTTCTGCAGCTTCCCAACTCTAAGATCAAGCCAGAGGGTGTCTTACCCAGGGAACCAGGACTAGGGAACACAAAGTCCTTCAGTCAGCACTGTGGCTGGGAACTGAGTTTATGAGAACTCTTCAGCAAAACAAGAGAGGGGAAACTGAGAAGTTGCCAAGAACATGTTGCTTTTGTTGTCTCTTTCTTGAACACATCGGGACTAAGCCTGTAAGCCTAAAACCAAACGTCTTTGGAGCTGCAGGAGTATCCCTACTGCCTGCTATATGTAGGCTGTTCAGTGCACTGATGACCTTTCTGCTCTAGGGGACTTGGAGGGGAGACGAGAGTAGATGGAAGGAGCCACAGCAGCCCCACCATGGATGCAATCTTGGACAGGCACATGAGAAACAGTGGGATCTTGGAAACCTGAACTCTTTATCTAAATGAGATTGATCCAGATTTACCTAAGGAGCCTGTTTTTGAGGTTTTACGGAGCCAAAATAATACATACATTGTCTTCTTCTGTGTTATTTTCCTGGGCTGCTATTATAAAGTACCACAAACTAGAGCTATAGATAAATATAGTTACATGATTCAAAATAAATACATCATAATATATATTATTACACTTTGCAGTGAGTCTAGACAGAGTGATAGAAATATGTAACTCTTTGGTAAAAGCTCAGATTTCAGGGGTTGGGCCGTGCCTCAGTCCCTTGAGCATGGACACCCAACTAGCTGTGTCCCTGTCATAGGCTGGTCCTCAAAACATGTTAAATAGATGCGTTCAGTTCAGTCGCTCAGTCGAGATGCGTGGATGTATGCATATGGAATGTTGGTCAATATGGCACAGTAATTAAATGCCTCTGGTCAGTGTTTCATCATCACAACTTTTCGATTTTGTGAACCTATGCATCAGTCGTTAGTAACAAGTAATGTGTGTGAATAAAATAAAAATAAATCAGAGAGAATTATTTCAAAGGAGTATGGCCACACTGCACTGACTGAAGGAACTTTCTGCATGAGACCACCCTCACTGAAGACACCACTGCATGTTCAAGCTCTCCAGAAACACTCTCACAGCAAAGCAAATTTGAGGGATCCCACCACCCTTCACAGGCTAAATAATTTGCTAGAACAAGTCACGGAAATCTGGAAAGTACAGATGTTAGATAATGGAAGGATGCTCATAGAAAGGGCCAAAGGCAGAGATGTACAGGGCCAGGGAGGGTCCCCATGTGAAGCTTCCATGTCCTCTGGATGTTTCAGCCTCCCAGGGCCACCACCCAGGAGGCTCAGCTCAGTGTCCATGTCCAGAGTTTAACTGGGGTTTCATTATGTAGAGTGATTGAGTCATCAGCCATGTGGTTGGACTCCATCCCCAGCTCCCTTCCTCTTCTGGGAGGTCAGGCTGATCCCTTGTGTCCCAAGCTCCACCTTCTAATCATGTGATGGTTCTCCTTGGTGTGGCCAGGCCCATTCTGAGTCATCTGTTAGCACAAAGGGGCCCATCCTGCGTCATTAAATTAGGAGACTATCAGATGTAATGAGGATGAGTCCTATGTGAAAAGCAAATACACTCTCATCCCTCAAGGAATTCCACAAGGTTAGGAGTTTCCTCCCACAAGCATAAAAGTCAGAGCTCTCTAGTTGGGTCATATTCCTCACCACACACTGTCCCAGCAGGTGATTGTGCCATGAAGAAACAGATGTTGACAAGGTCAATTTCTGGATCCAAGAGTGGAAGCCCCTTTGAAAGAACATTTAAATTTATGAAGAGCTAGGTGTGGGGCATTTCAGAGAAGCCCCCATACAAACCTATGCAACACAAAATACATGAAATTAAAGTGTATTTTCTGTGCTTCTGAGGTCATTAGCAAGACAAACAAGTGATGGCAAAACTAGTGACCATTCATAAAGATGGGGACGTGAATGATATCACTTTTCTTCTGGAGGAGCTTCTGCCCGTAAATAAATAAAAAGCAGTCTTCATCAATAAAAAGCAGTCAGGAGTGTGATTCCTTTTTATCCAACAATTGACTACTCAGTGCCTGTTGTTTGTAAGATGGACATCAGTTCTGGGAATCTCCACTTTGCTTCGGTGTTCATGTTTATTACAAGATCTTTCCATAAATGGGCCCCTTGTCCCCAGTCTCCCGAAAGAACTCCAAAGAGTAATCACCTTATTTTTAAAATATCCAAATAACAATCTTTATCTCTGGGAATGCATTCGTTTGTGCGTGCTCATTCTTGTCTGACTCTTTGCAACACTGTGGACTGTAGCCCACCAGGCTCCTCTGCCCATGGGATTTCCCTGGCAAGAATACTGGAATGGCTTGCCATTGCCTCCTCCAGGAGATATTCCCCACCTAGGGATTAAACCCACATGTCCTGCATCACAGGTGGATTCTTTACCACTGAGCCACTTGAGAAGCACTATTTCTGGGAAAGACATTGGCTAAAGAGCCAGTCGCTGTTTGCTCAAAACACACAGCAGGAGTTTTAGGCTGAACTGTGTTCCCTCCAACATTCATATGTTGATCTCCTAGTTACCCTAGGACCTCAGAATGTGGACTGGGGAAAAAAAGGGCCCTTAAATAGGTGATTACAGTAAAATAAGGGCCCTTATCCAACAGAACTAGTGTCTTTATAAGACAAGCACAGGGATGATACAGGGAGAAAACAGCTGTTTACATNGGGTGGGTGGGTGGGTGGGTGGATGGATGGATAGCTGGGTGGATGAATGAATGGATAGGCAGGTGGGTAAATGAATGGATGGATGGATGGATAGGTGGATGAAAGGTAGAAGGATGAACAATTGTAAGTGGTGAGACTGAAATGAATCTGCAGCATGTGCCACAAAAGAGATGATGACATCCTATCTCACACCCTCCCTTGATACAGTGCCTCCCTAGTGAACTCCTCAGATACAGAGAGGTCTCAGCCAAATCCTTTTCTCAAATGGTCAGAAAGGAACAGTAGGGCAATGAACCTCCTGCTTCATTCTCTTTCTGTGTAAGCCATTCTAACCTCTACCATCAGACTACTCTTCCCTAAACACCTCTTCTCATTTCATCCTTTTTCAACAACCCCCATGTTCACCTCACTTACCATAGCCCTTAACCATGCCCTCTAGAATCCTAGAAAAAGACATATTTATACTGAGGCTACTGACTGCAGAGTATTAGGAAACTGTGCCGATAAATGACTCATGCCTTTGGAGTCAGGTGATGGGATTTCAGAAGCAAGAAAACAAAAATAGCAACAGCAGCAAGTGTGTATTGAGCACTGATCATGAGCAGACACCTCACTGAGGGCTTCATTCCTATCCCAGACACCAGACCAACAGCAACCCCCAAACTCACATTTTTATTGGCACCTTTGTCAATAGGACAACTCAGCCTTTGGATCAATTCGATCTTGTGACCAATGGTTCTGCAAGGGTCAAGGGCTGACTGTGAGGAAGGCCACCTAAGGCCTTTCCCTCCTTACCCCCAAGGTGAACTGAGAGACGTCTCTTGGCCGGGGGACAATCACCACCCTAGAGAAGAAAGCAGATCCACAACTACATACTGGAAGGCGGGAGGGCGCAGGGATGTCCTTAAGATTCGGGAGCTCCCATCTTCTTGCTTGGGCTGGCACCGCCACATGCACTGTCCACTTACTGGGCTGGATTAGTGGATTCCTTACAGCCTGCCTTGGACTAGTGGGGAGCCAAGGCACAGGGATGTGGTGATTAGTGAAGCTTGGGCTAAAAGCCAAAATTATGATTAGAGGCTTAACAGGGAGCAGAGCCCATCTGTGGCTTCCCTTGTGGAAAAGCTGAGAGCCAGAGCAACACTCCAGAGCCTGGGGCCACCCTCTGACCCTCTCTCTTTTTCTCTGACCTGCTGGATGCTATGCCCACCAAGGACTGGCACCAGAAGAGGCAGAGCTCCCCATGGCTATGCCCACTGGCAAGAACATGGAAGAACAGGCTCCAGCGTCTCTCTCCTTCAAAACCCTGCCTGTGACGCTTGACAAAGATCCTTTCTTGACCAAATTTAGTCGGCTTCATTGAGCCCCCTTCTTGACTAGGTCTTGACCTTGTTCTGCCTTAGCATGAATCCACTTAAGTCAGTTTTAGCAAGAATATGCTAACCTTAATAGTTCCTCTCGGTAATTTTCCATGCACTGATCCCTCATTCTTCCCGTTGGCTATAAATTCCCACTTGTCTCTGGAGCTGCGTTCCCTCCCCTGTTACAATAGTCTTGAACAAAGTCTTCCTTCTTGCTCTAACAAATGTCAGAATGTTTTATATGTCCTTACACCTCGAATTTCTTTTCTTTCACTGCTCTTTTTCTTGGCAAACTTTGTAGCAAACCTTTCCAGACCCTCTCCTGCCCCCAGGCCAGATGTCTCTGGAACCCGTTGCGAAAGGGCTTCTGTCTTCTCCATCTTGCTGGACTGGCTTCTGCCCAAGCCACCCTGGACTCCATGGATTCAACTCCAATGGCCACATCCGTGTTTCGACAACTCCTCCTCTAGGCAGAATTCAACATGCTGTCCACTCCCTCCTTTCAATATATCATTCTCTCAACTCCTAGGACATCTCCCTAACCTTGCCCTTCCTGCATCTCCCTGACCACTGTCACCTCCATCTCTGAAACATGCTGCTCATTGTCTCCCTAAATCCTATGCGTTTGACTCTCCAGGAGTCTTCTCTGTTCTCTCTTTTCTTCTCTGTGTTTCTCTCCTGCCCTAGGAGACCTCAGACAGTCCCAGAGAATTAGACACTGTGGACATGCTGATGACTCCCAGGATTTATCTCTTGATGTCTCCCAGAGGCTCAAGACTTCTATGTTTAACTGACAAGTCAATATTTGCACTGGGACATTTGAGAGATCTCAAACTTACTTTGCCTAAAGAAAAATCATTTTTCCCCCAACACACACACAAAATAGAAAACAAAACAGAAACTATTATTCCCCCAGATTTTCTCCATCCAGTCAATCATTCATTTGACAACTGCCCATTGAGTACCTACTATGGGCAAGCATGGTTCTAGGTGGTGGGACACTGCAGTGAACAAAAGAGGCAAAAATCCCCTTATAGCAAATGACAGCACTATGCACCCAACTCCTTAAATCAAAGGTCCAGGAACTATCACCAATTCTATTCTTTCCCTACATTAGTGGTTCTCAACTGGGTGCCTCTCCTGCCAGAGGATATCAGGCAAGGTCTGAAGACAATTGTGTTGTCATAACAGAGAAAATGTGCTATTGGCATCTTGTATATAGAGGTCAGAGGTGCTGCTCAAATCCAGCAGTACACAGGATAGCCCCCTCCACCCCAGACAACTAAGAATGATCCAGCCCCAAATGTTACAGTGCCAAGTTCAAGAAGCCCAGTCTTCATGTCCTCATCCAGCCCTTTAACATGTACCATTGGCTTTGCCTCCAACATTTATCCCAATCATACAACTTCTCTACACACCCATGGCCACTGACCTGGTATAAAGTTCCATTCTCTGTCATATGGTTATTGAAATGATTATTTGGATGTTGAGTTGTACTTTTTCTTTTTTTCACCAGACTTTCCTGTCATCATAGGTTGCATTTTCCTTCTCAGTATCCCAGGCAACTGTCAGAAGACTTGGCACTTTTTCATGGGTATCATCAGCATCACTACCACCATCATCACCATCTTTATCACCACCGTCATTACTACATCATCACCATCATTACCAACGTCACCATAACAACCACCATTATCATCATTTTCACCTTGATCGTCACCACCACCATCATTGTCATTATCACCATCATCACCATCATCACCATCGTCATTATCATTGTCACTATCCATCCACTATTGACTATTCTAGAACCTGAGCTGGGTACTTTATACATATCATCTGCTCTAATCCCCCACCTCTGTCTGAAGTGAGCATCACTCCCCTAACTTAATAAAAATACCTGCTAGCTGAGTGATTAGTTTCTCAAATCTGGAACCAGGCTACCTGGTTTTGTCAAGTTACCTCTATGTGATGTTAAGGATAAGTTATTTTAATCTCACTGCTCCTCAGTTTCCTTCCCTGAAAAATGGGAGAAATAGTGTGCATTTCACAGAGTTATAGTAAGGATTACAAGAGGCGGTCTAGGGGAAGTAGTCCATGGTGAACCAGCTTCAGTCAGTTCAGTCAGACTCAGTTGTGTCTGACTCTTTGCGACCCCATGAATCGCAGCACGCCAGGCCTCCCTGTCTGTCACCAACTCCCGGAGTTCACTCAGACTCACGTCCATTGAGTCAGTCATGCCATCCAGCCATCTCATCCTCTGTCGTCCCCTTCTCCTCCTGCCCCCAATCCCTCCTAGCATCAGAGTCTTTTCCAATGAGTCAACTCTTCGCATGAGGTGGTCAAAGTACTGGAGTTTCAGCTTCAGCATTATTCCTTCCAAAGAAATCCCAGGGCTGATCTCCTTCAGAATGGACTGGTTGGATCTCATTGCAGTCCAAGGGACTCTCAAGAGTTTTCTCCAACACCACAGTTCAAAAGCATCAATTCTTCGGCGCTCAGCCTTCTTCACAGTCCAACTCTCACATCCATACATGACCACAGGAAAAACCATAGCCTTGACTAGATGGACCTTTGTTGGCAAAGTAATGTCTCTGCTCTTCAATATGCTATCTAGGTTGGTCATAACTTTTCTTCCAAGGGGTAAGCATCTTTTAATTTCATGGCTGCAGTCACCATCTTCAGTGATTTTGGAGCCCCCCCCCCAAATAAAATCTGACACTGTTTCCACTGTTTCCCCATCTATTTCCCATGAAGTGATGGGACCAGATGCCATGATCGTTTTCTGAATGTTGAGCTTTAAACCAACTTTTTTACTCTCCTCTTTCACTTTCATCAAGAGGGTTTTTAGTTCCTCTTCACTTTCTTCCACAAAGGTGGTGTCATCTGCATATCTGAGGTTATTGATATTTCTCCCGGCAATCTTGATTCCAGTTGTGCTGCTTCCAGCCCAGAGTTTCTCATGATGTACTCTGCATATAAGTTAAATAAGCAGGGTGACAATATACAGCCTTGACATACTCCTTTTCCTATTTGGAACCAGTCTGTTGTTCCATGTCCAGTTCTAACTGTTGCTTCCTGACCTACATATAGGTTTCTCAAGAGGCAGGTTAGGTGGTCTGGTATTCCCATCTCTTTCAGAATTTTCCACAGTTTATTGTGATCCACACAGTCAAAGGCTTTGGCATAGTTGCTTACAACAACTCAAAAAGTGTTGACCAGGCATCAGGTTGTTGCAAGAAAATAAGGAAAGTGAGGCTCACAGGAGTTAAGTACCTTGCTCATACAATAAAGCCATATGGTACGTGGTTAACCCACAGCTCACTCCACCACACAAGGCTGCCTCCTGCCGGGACCAAGAAATGTCTACTGGAAAAAGAACAAAGAGCAAATGAACAATAACTGAATGCCAAGACTGACCACCCAGCTCCTTTGTTTCAAGGGACTCCAGGGATACAGAAGACTTTCCTTCCTGATTTCTATGAAATATTCTATAAATAGAAAAAGCCCTGAATTAGGCTCTTACTGTTTTTACAGCTCTGACCTTTCAAAAATCTCTCTGCTTTCTTCTCTGAGCCTGTCTGTACCATTTTAAAGGGAGAGTGAGATGAAATCCCTCCTCCCTTCTCTCTGTTCTCCTGGACACTATCCTAATCATCTCCTTCCACCAGCCTGCTGACTTCTATGCACCTGCTCTTAAGCCCCTGGCCTCTGAGCCCAGCCTTCCAAGAACAGAGACAAGGAGGCTGTGATGTATTGCTGACATTTGCTCCACTGTAAATTAGCTTGTCTGCAAAGCTAGAGAAATTACACAGAGAGAAAGTTGCCTAAAGTTCATTTTTGATTACAGTGATGGAAGCAAGTATCATTAGGGGCCTTCCTTTGGCAGCCGAGAAAGAGAGAGACAGAAAAAGCCTTTATCCCTAAGCCACATGGAGTATCTCACCTGAAGAGGAAGGGGCCCAGCAATCTGTCCTTGACCCCAGTGGGTGGACAGGACCCTAGTGGACTTCGTCCCTCCCAAAGATGGCCTTGGAGGTATGCTCAAAAGCCCTTTTCCTTATGCAGGCCCCTGAGGATTGCATGTAGGGTGGAATAGCCTCTGCCTCTTACTGCCTTCCCACCCCTTTGAGCATGCTGTGCTGACGATATTCTACCTGCTTGAAGGGCGCTTCCCCCCTTTCCAACTCTTACACACCCAGCGACACTGAACTGGGGAGTCACTTCCTCCAGGAAGTCTTCCCTGAATGACTTCCATGTAAATCTCTCTGTTCACTCTTGTTCCCTCATGGGTCTTGCCCTGTGTTCTATAATATCCTCTGATAATATCTCTTTGCTCCTGGTAACACCCCTAAATAACCCCCAGAAGGACAGATAAATTCTCTGGCACCTTGATCCTCTGCTCATAACACACAGCCCTCCAGGTACCCTCCTAGGAAGCCACCTGAGGAAAACAGGGCTTCTTGGCTAAGCCCAGATTGAAAGAGGATGTGGGCACCAGGTTCTCACCTGGTCTAGGCAGCAGAGGTAGACAAGGTGATCCTGCCAGCCTCTGGGGTCCTGTTTCTCTCCGCTTCTCCTCACCGGTCAGGGACCTCAGCCAGAAATCAGAGCCAGGCTTGATTCTCACCCCACCCCCTGTCCATTCCCAAGACCTGCTGCTTAGCCTTGTAAAGAATTCTCTCCCTCCCTTGTCTCCATCCTTACCTGGCTCAGAGTGGCATCTCCTCCTTCCTTGTTGAGTCCTGCCCTCAAGGCCACAGGTGTAGCTGACACTGACTGAGTCTCTTGGTAACCATTGCCAAAAGTCCCCTGATCATCCCTAGTAGGCTTCCTGACTTGCAATTATGCAAAGATGCCCACTTCAGTAAACGCCCTATAACACCCCAACCAGTCACCTAATGACAACCTTCCAGCAGGAATTTTCTGTCTTGAGGCTATAAAATTTGGCTATTAACTCACAAAACCAGTCAACTCTACCTGGTCTGTCAGGAATTGTGGCCTGCTGCATTCATATTGCCCAGTTTATCGCTGCTGTTTGTTCTTAGTAAACTGACTCCCTTCTGAAATGCTGTGTGGCTGGAAATTCTTTTCCAACTCAAGCTTGGACTGCCTCAACTATTCTAGCCCAGCAGGGTTCAGGTTTCCTTCTCTTTTAAAAGATTTATTTATTTTTAATTCAAGGATAATTGCTTTAAAATGCTGTGTTATCTCTGCTATACATCAACATGAGGTTTCTTTCTTCTCAGATTCTTTCTCAAGAATGGCAAGGTGGCAAAGCCAAAGCAAACACCCCATCAGATCCCCCGATACACCCTGGGAGGAGCCTGGCTTCAGTGTTGCCAAGAACCAGGACCTCGGCACTCCTTGGCAGGTCGTGAAAGTCCTTGGGCTTTCCCAGTCAGCCCCCAGGCTCCCAAAGTGCAAGTGCCAAGAATTGTCCATCACCTTCTACCTGAGATGTGACATAATCCTGCCACAGTCTCCTCTTGACACCTGTGCTTCCCACACCAGCAGCCAGGGGCTGGTGACGTTTTCAGAGGAGAGGGCAATGGAAACCCTGCTCTAGATGTGTGTGCAAACCCAGCCTCACCGGAGGAGCGCATTGGACCCTGGCCATGGAGATAGACCTGTCCATACCTCTTCCCTGGTGCGCACGAGGCTGTCCCTGCTGCCCCATCTGGACGGACAGGGGATTGTTCTGGAATAAGATTTGCGGCAACCACAGCCTGAGCAGCTCCCCAGGCTGAGTGCAAATCACACCAACATGAAAAAAATCACACCAACATGAAAAGGGGCATGAAGCATCTGCTAGGCTTCCACGCGGAAGCCCGGTTCCCAGCACTCGCCCCCGCCCCCAGGCCATCTGTCAACAGGCCACGTGGAGAGCGGCTTCTCCAGCTGTGGGGAAGCCATCTCACCCGTGGAGGGATCTGCAATATCTTGGCAGACCTGTCATCTTCTGAACACCATATGCTGGAGGAAAAGAGGAAGATGTACCCGCAGGCTGGAGGTGAGGTCTCGTGTGTGTGGGAAAGAGCAGCAGCATCACGAGACTGTCCCAGATGTCTGCCTGCTCTGGTGGGCAACACAGAGATTCTGCAGACCCCCACCCCGCCCGGCAACCCACCCTTGCAACAGAAGAGTTCCTAGCGCAGCGATGGTGCAGATCATCCAACGGCCGGACTCCCCTCAGAACAGGAGCGCCTTGCAGGCCAGTGACGGCAGCGACAGGTGCGTGTTTGTTACACAGCATCTCTGATGGTTCTGGGAGCTCTCAGGGCAGAGGAGTCTGGACTAGACTCCTGGTGTTGGTGGCTTAACCAACAGAAATCTGGGGTCACACAGCTTGGAGGCTAAAGGTACCATTCTAGGAGAGGGCTCACTTCCCATCATGAAGACGGCCAGCTTCTTGCTGTGTATTCTCATGGCAGAGTGGGCCACCTCTCTGGTCTCTCTTCTTACTAGAAAGTATTAGTCACTCAGTTGTGTCCGACTCCTTGAGACCCTATGGACTGCAGCCCTCTAGGCTCCTCTGTCCATGGGATTCTCCAGGCAAGAATACTGGAGTGAGTTTCCATTTCCTCCTCCAGGGGATCTTCTTGACCCAGGGATGGAACCCAGATCTCCTGCATCACAGGCAGATTCTTTACTGTATGAGCCACCAGAGAAGCCCCCTCTTCTTATAGGGATGCCTCCTATGGGATCAGCTCTCACTCTTGGGACTTCAGTGAACCCCAACTACGTTCTCAGAGGCCACATCTCCAAATACATTTTCTAATACATTAGATGTTAGAGCTTCAACAAAGGAATCTGGGTGGTGCGGACATAATTTGGTCTGAAGCAAAGAGAAACAGACCACCAGGACTGTGTTTCTGAACTGAAACAAAGGAGCAAGCACTTGCTCCCACCAAGGATCCAGTCCTGATCCAGGCCTGGGTTTCTCACCATGTCTACGTAAACAGGCAGGTCTGGGGGACTTCGCAGGTGGCACAGTGGTAAAAGAATCTGCCTGCCAATGCAGGAGGCTCAGGAGACCCAAGTTAAATCCTGGGTGGGGAAGACCCCCTGGAGGAGGAAATGGCAACCCACTCCAATATTCTTGCCTGGAAAATTCCATGGACAGAGGAGCCTGGCGGGTTCCAGTCAAGGGGTCTCAAAAGAGTCAGACATGATTGAGCACTCAAGCAAAATTCTCTTCTCTGGGGGGTCACTAAATGTGACATTGTGATTTGTAATTAAAAGTATATATTTTGTTTTTCTTTGGTTCCCAGCACAGAGTTCCCCAGTTCAGTTCAGTTCAGTCACTCAGTTGTGTCCGACTCTTTGCGACCCCATGAATCGCAGCACGCCAGGCCTCCCTGTCCATCACCAACTCCCGGAGTTCACTCAGACTCACGTCCATTGAGTCAGTCATGCCATCCAGCCATCTCATCCTCTGTCGTCCCCTTCTCCTCCTGCCCCCAGTCCCTCCTAGCATCAGAGTCTTTTCCAATGAGTCAACTCTTCACATGAGGTGGCCGAAGTACTGGAGTTTCAGCTTCAGCATCATTCCTTCCAAAGAAATCCCAGGGCTGATCTCCTTCAGAATGGACTGGTTGGATCTCCTTGCAGTCCAAGGGACTCTCAAGAGCCTTCTCCAACACCACAGTTCAAAAGCATCAATTGGCATTTCCTAAGTGAAAAGAGCTGGGAAGGAGCCTTTTGCTATGTTAATGAGATGACTTTGGGGGAGCCCCCAGGTCAACTAAGGATGGGGCTGGTTGCCAGGGGAACCAACCCTGTGATTAGAGGATTAGAACTTTCAATCTCACTCCAGACCCCTGAGGAAAGTGAGGCTAGAGACAGAATCCATCAACAGTGGGCTGGTGATTTTATCAGTCATTAAACACCACCACCATAGCACCTGCGTAAGGGAACCTCCATAAAACCTGAAGAGAATGGGACTCAGAGAGCTTGCAGATTGGTGACCCCATAGAGACTTATCAGGAGAGGTTCCAGGCAAGTGGGAGGTCACCAGGGGGGCTTTGATATTATGGGAAACATGGGTAGCACAGGGTGGGGAGGAAGTGGGGCTCAAAGAATCTTCCGATCCTTTTATTCAGTGTCTGTTGGTCTTCCCAGCAGGCATAGGGGGTGCATGGGGAAACCCTCCTTTGGGTGTCTTGTCTGGAGGTGAAGAGTGTCTTCCCCAACTCTTCCATCCTCGTCCAAAGGCCCCCAGACCCCCCACTAACCCTGTAGACCCTTTGTCCCGAGAGTCCTCACCCTGTGACTCTGTCCCATCAGGCTGCCTGTGAGCACAAGATCTGACCCCAAGAATCAAACATCTTCACTCTCCTTCCTTTTCTTAGTTTTCCTTTTTTTTCTTTTTAAATTAGAGGATAATTGCTTTACGATGTTGTGCTAGTGTCTGCTGTACAACAATATGAATCAGTTATATGTGATATATATACATATCATACATATATATATATATATCCCTCCCTCTTGAGCTTCCCTACCCCACCTTCCCATCCCATCCCTCTAGGCCATCACAGAGTACTCAGCTGAGCTCCCTGCATTATACAGCAGCTCCCCACTAGATGTTTTTCTGTTTTACTTCCCTTTAAACCTTTGCGTTTCAGTCCTGCTGCTGCTGCTAAGTCACTTCAGTCGTGTCCGACTCTGTGCGACCCCATAGACAGCAGCCCACCAGGCTCCGCCGTCCCTGGGATTCTCCAGGCAAGAACACTGGAGTGGGTTGCCATTTCCTTCTCCAATGCATGAAAGTGAAAAGTGAAAGTGAAGTCGCTCAGTCGTGTCCAACCCTCAGCGACCCCATGGACTGCAGCCTACCAGGCTCCTCTGTCCATGGGATTTTCCAGGCAAGAGTACTGGAGTGGGGTGCCACTGCGTTTCAGTCCATCTTTGGACAAATAAAAGCAGCCAGAAGTGGAGAAGGAGCCTCTTAGGCTGTTCAAGTACAAGGTCCCTCCCTCCACTTTCTTGCCTGGGCTTGTGCCTAGTCACTCACTCGTATTGAACTCTTTGGGGTCCCATAGACTGTAGCCTGCCAGGCTCCCCTGTCCATGGGTTCCTCCAGGCATGAAAACAAGTGGATTGCCATTTCCTTCTCCAGGGCTCTACTGTATTAGCTGACACAAACACTGCATTTTTTTTTTTTTTTTGCTTTATAGTGTTTCCATTAGAACAAGGGCCATGACTAATTATCAAATACACAATACCAGTTTAATGATAATTATAGGCTTTTTGTGTCCCAGCAAAGCTCACACTTCAATAGAGGTGGGTTAAATGCTCCTGGGTCAGGGGAAAGGGGGTGGTGGGGGTAGCTGCCCCACAGATTTCACCTGCCTGCCATGATGTGAAGTGTAATTTATGATCCTGCCATCTGACCGACGTGCATAATTCTATTTAAAAGAAAGCCCAAGCACAGCACACGCTGCCTGGACAGCTGGGGCAGGGAAGGTCCAGATAGCTCCTTCCAAAGCAGCCTCTTGACCGAGTCAAGCTGTGTGACATGGAGCTGATGACTAAACCTCTCTGAGCCCTGTCAGGCCCCTTTTCAGACAAAGCAGTAAGTACTTGCCAGACCTAACACACAGGATCCAGCGAACATCCAACCAGATAATGAATGTGAAATCACGATTTGGGGAAAACGCTAGTACCAAAAGTTCACAGTTACCCTATGAGTTTTCTGGGGCTGTGATGATAAAATGCCGCAAACCAGGGACTTGAACAGCAGACAAGTGTTCTCTCTGGGTTCTGGAGGCCAGACATCTGAGAGCCAGGTGTCGCAGAGCCACGTTTTCTCTGAGAGCTTGGGGGGAGCCCTTCTTGCCTCTTGCAACATATGGAGGTTGCTAGGAGTCCTCAGCTTGTAGAGGCTCTCCACCCATCTTCACCTCTCCCCTCTGCATCCTCTGTCCTTCTTATTACAGGGATATGAGTCATCAGAGCAGGGCCACCCTAATCTAGTATCTACTCATCTTAACCCTTGACATCTGCAAAAGTCAGGGTCACACCTGGAGGCTGCAGGAGGATCTCTGGAGTTCCTGCAAAGCACTTAGAAATACACGTGGCACTTAGAGCTTTGCAAGTGTTCACCATTACTATTTCTAAAGTAATCTCACAAAGTTAACAAACAGACTCATTGGAAAAGACCTTGATGCTGGCAAAGATTGAAGGCAAAAGGGGAAGAGGGTGGCAGAGGATAAGATGGTTGGATGGAGTCATCTATTCAATGAACATGAACTTGGGCAAACTCCAGGAGACAGTGAAGGACAGGGAAGCCTGAAGTGCTGCAGTCCATGGGGCCGCAAAGAGTTTGACACGACTGAGCAACGGAGCACAAGAACTTTAAAAATGCAAACTGATTTTGTGATTTTCCTTATTCCTACAAAAATGCTCTTTATTTCCTTACTGGAGTCTTGCTGCGGTCCACGGGCACCTATCTGTGTGCTGTAGACAGGATTCAGCTCCATTGTCCCGAGAGGTGTCAGCCAGTAACACCGAGTCCTGCCCCCTGGGTGGACCAAGCTGTTCTGCTCTCATAACCTCTGCGTAGTGGTCAGAGAATCATTCTGGGAGAGCTCGAGTCATGACGAAAATTCTTTAGCGGAGAGAAGCCAAGGAGAAGGGGCTATCCCTGACCCCAGTCTCAGTTTCCCCATGAATCTCCCCACCAGCATGAGCCTCCCCATGCTCACACAGATTAATGACTTAATAGCAGCCCTGTGTGCGCCTGAGGATTCCACATATATTAGATTTGTTGTTATTACCGCTGTTTTCATATCAGATAATAGCGGACACACGCCCCCCAGGCTCATCACGGCTTTTCATGGGGTGATTCGATATGATTTACCCATAAAAACCAGAAACCAGAGCCCCACCTAATTACAACTAATTACACATTGCGGACGCTGAAGAAAATGCCGCCGGGGCTGGTTCTGTGGTTTGGGAACCCAAAATAATTCAGGCGTGTGATCTGTGCATGTGGTGGGTGCTTGCAGCAGGCAGCTTGATAAGGCGATTTTACCCTCTCATCCTGAGAGCTCCCAAACTTTTCCAAATGAGTAAAACTCTGGTGTGTGGCCCAAGGCACCTCTGTTAACTTGGAACAGGAAGGGAGGCAGCTTTCCGGGCATTTGGGCAAATCCCACGTTTTCCCTAACAGCCTAGGATGACTCCTCCTCGGCAGCAATAATACTGTAAGTGCAAATATAAATATCAATGATTCATCTTGGAGGCATTCTTGAGGACAATTTTACTGCTGATTCCAGGTTCCAGCAAGCCCCTGATTAAAGTTGAAAGCCACATAAATGGTTGCCCTCTGAGTCTTTGTGAAACGGAGGAGAGATTTTTTTTTCCTCCCACCTCTCATCAGCAAAATCTAAATGGAGTGCTGGGTGTAAATTGGTGCGCAATAAACATTTAAAAGGATAAGTCACATTTTAAAACACAATGAACGTTGGAGAAAACACAACCTCACCTGGTTTCAGAGCTGGTTCGCTTTAAAAAATGCGAGACTGTGTTATTCTCTGGTGGCTCAGATGGTAAAGAACCCACCTGCCAATGCAGGAGACCTGGGTTTGACCCCTGGATCAGGAAGATCCCCTGGAGAAGGAAATGACAACCCACTCCAGTATTCTTGCCTGGAGAATCCCATTGTCAGAGGAACCTGGTGGGCTACAGTCCTTGGGGTTGCAGAGTCAGACACAACTGAGCAACTAACATAGACACACCGGGCTCTTTGTTCTGGATGAGAGGTGAGCCAGAGCAGGACAGAGGTACCTGCCTGCACTGCCAGGGGCTGAAAGAAGACACATGTGGATGCCCTTGGGTACCAGCGACCCATGCATTGCAGATGTTCAGCAAATGTTAATTCACTCTGAAGCCCCCTTCCTCCAGGACTGGACCAGAGGTGACGAGTGTGTAAATGTACAAGCTGCTGTGTTGCATGAGAGCAGAGGACTCTATCTGATTTTCCATCCCTGCCACCTTCCTCCGGCTCTATCCTGACCCTTACATCAGCCATAACCAGGTATCCTGACCTCTTGCATCACCCTTAAGCAATGCTCTGATCTTTCCTCCTCTCCAGCTTAATAACCTCCCATAGCTCCCTACACCCCTAGACTGGCCCCTGGCATTAGTCCTCCCTGTTCCCTTGGACACTGCTATAAAACTACCAACTTCAGCACCTTTCATCAGCTCTTTCATCCTCCTGTCAAGTCTGTGTCCCCTTCTCTCTAATAATTCATTCACTCTTTCAGCTAACAGTTCTTGAGCACCAACCCTGCCCACCCCTGACCCTGAGGTGCTGTCCTAGGTGCTGAGTGCAGAGCAGCAGATGTGTGTGTGTTCAGTCGCGCTCAGTCCTGTCCAGATCTTTGCAACCCCAGGGGCTGTAGCCTGCCAGACTCCTCTGTTCATGGGATTCTCCAGGCAAGAATACTGGGTTGGGTTGCCATTTCCTCTCTCAGGGGAGCAGATAAACAGACAAAAATCCCTGACCTGCTGGTGTTTTCAAGAATGAAGACTCTTCCTTACTCTGAACTTCAGCCCAAGTCTCCCTTAGCCCAGGTGTTTGTGCTCAGGGCCACTTTCCTTCTGCTGCACATACCATCTGTCCTTGCCACATCAACACTCAGGAATCTCCCATTCTGGACCCCCTGGACTTGGTTTCATTTGCCTTTGTCCCCCCAACTGCCTAGATGAGAGCCTGAAACCTAGTGGGAGTTTCACAAACTGTTTTGAACGAATGATTGGTCCATTTATGGACCCATTCCCACCCCTCGAGTGAGCCCAGGGGAAATAAAACTCATGACAAAGAAGTGTTTACAGACATGAGGGGAGGGAGGGGGTGAGGGTGGAAATGAAGAGCCTGGGGCAGGAGGAGAAAGGGTGGGCAGATCAGAATCACGGCTTGATGGTCCACAGAGCAGACAGGATGCTCCTGTCTGCCTTCTCGGTTGATCTCAGCGCCATTCTCACACCCTCACATGGGGTCTTTTCACTCTTTCTCCTATTTCTCCTCTCCCTTTCCCAGCCCTCCCCTTCCCATCTCTCCCTGTCTCTCTTTCTCTCCCTTTCTTCTAAAGTGCTGAGTTATCAGGACCCAGGGAAAAGGTCCTGATGAGCACTTGGGATGAGTCACTCCTCCCCTTCATGCAGGAGTCTTCCCAGCACGTTTGTGTCACATCCTGGGAGCAGAACAGCTATGTTGAGAAACATCCATGGGGGTGGGGGGAGCAGGTGGGGTAGCCTTCCATGGGCAGAAGGGGCAGTGGGGACTTCTGGCATAGGGAGACACAGGGAAGCCAGGGGCTCCAAGGGTGATTGGCATCCTGGTTCTCCATCCCATCTGTCCAGCTATACTCCTTACTCCCTCCCTAGACAGACACAGCCCAGCACCTCCCTTTGGCCCCAACACTACCCAGGCATCCACACTTGGGCTCACTTGGGATGCCTCTGCTCCCTCCACATTCCAAAGTGGAATCTTCCCCTGGACTGCAGTTCTGCCATCCACCCAGGGCACTTTCCCTCCTTATCCATCCTGGCCACATTCCTTGGAGACAAGCTGGAAGCTGGTACATCTAATACACTGGACAGATGATGGCTAGATGGGTTATTTCAATGGGAGGATAGGAGGCACTGGAGTGGACATGGTAAGGGGCAGCCTTTGCTGGACTCTTGAACCACTCTGGAGCACGTGGCTGCGAGTATGTACAGGGCCCTCTGGACTTCCAGGGAGCAGAGGAGGGGAACTGGACCAGACCCCAGACCCTCTTGGGGGCTCAGGAGACAAGTGGCAGCATGTCAGGGCTGTGAGGTCAGGGGACTCAGACAGAAGGAAGCTGAGCTGCAGGCATAAACTGAGAGGAGAGGTCCTGGGCCCTCTGCCCAAAAATGGTGCCACATTGGGAGGAAGCGGCAGATTCAGTTGACCCCAGAGGATTGAGTCCCCCCAAAGCCCTCCTATTAGCAGGCAGCCTTAATCCCCACATGACTCCCAGAGCCGAATAGTCATTTTTGCTGCATTTCAAGTGTATCCCACACTGTTCCTTTTGAATTGTATTCAGTTTTGGCCCAAAACAAATATTGAGTCACATGGAAAAGCCTGTGCTTTGGCCCAAGAGGACGAGATATCACTTAGAGTAGTGTGAAACCTGCCCATCACAGATGGAAGATGCTGCCGAGACCAGTCAGCACCACAGACAGCTGCCAGCCCACCTGCCCTAGACAGACACATGGTGAGGACCCCTCTGTGGCCCATGATTGGGACTGAATGGGCCCACCTGGGTCTCAGAGGGTGAGAGTGTCTGCTGGTGACAGAATGTCCCAGACTTTGTCTATACTTTCAGTACACAACTGTGAGTACCCATTTGCACCAGGTTCCTAGGGGACACCTGTGAGCACTCACCCACACCAGGATCCTAGGTCACACCCTTGAGCACATGCCCACACCAGGCTCCTAGGTCACACCTGGGAGCACCCGCCCACACCAGGCTCCTAGGTCCCATTTGTGAGCACCCACTTGCACCAGGTTCCTAGGTGACACCTGTGAGCACCTGCCCTAGTTCATACCTGAGAACAGTTGCCCATAGCAGGACCCTATCTCACACAGGTCAGCTTCTGGTCATTTCCTCCATCACCTCCTCAAAGCTCTGTCCCTGCCCCATCCCCTCCTGGCCTGCAGTGGGAAGGGATATGTCCATGTGGCCAGGTGGCCCTGGCTCTCTGAGTCACCTGTGAGCACTCTGTCCAAGTCCACATTCTTGTCCTAACAAAACTCTGGAGACAACTCAAGCTGCCTCCAGATCAATTCTGCTCAGGATGATTTAGAAGGATTTTGCAACTTTGGTTAGATTTTATTTTCTAACCCCACACAGTGTTTATGCCCCTTGCCAAGACCGTCAGGTGGTGATGGCATTGACAACGCAAGCGCCCCCCTCACCTCTCTCTGTGTGGACAAGAGCCAGCACACACGTGCACATCAGACTGCATCTCAGACTTCCCCTCTCCTTCCTCTCTCCCGGCCCCACGTCCCAACTCATGGCTGTGTCTCCGGGACTCATGGCGTGATCCCCAGGATGCCTGGCAGTGGAAGCAGAGAAAACAGTGTGGTTAAGGCCAGATCAGTTCAGTCGCTCAGTCGTGTCCAACTCTTTGCGACCCCATGAATCGCAGCACGCCAGGCCTCCCTGTCCATCACCAACTCCCGGAGTTCACTCAAACTCATGTCCATCAAGTCAGTGATGCCATCCAGCCATCTCATCCTCTGTCGTCCCTTTAAGGGCACCTCAAATTCTGCTCCACCTCCTTCTCTTTTGGAACCAAGGACAGGTTATTTCAGTCTGCTGAGCCTCAGATTTTCCATCTGGAAGGTGTCAGTGGTTGAGAGAATTACAAGGGATCACGACTGGGAGGCTCCTAGTATAAAAGGGAAGGGTAAAACCTGACTCCATGTTGATCTGTTTCTTTTGCTTTAACCTTTGCTTTCTGTTGCTTTTGTTATTATAATCACTAAAAGGATGCTGTCTCTAGCTGTAAACAAACATAATAGCCTGCCTCAGGGAACCTGCCCCTCTGTCTGAACATTAAAGTGCCCCTGTTCAGCTCACAGGGACACCTTCTGACCCTGTCCACCTGCGAATGGCTGCAGAAAAGAAGAAATTAACACATACCCTCCCCCACTAATGCTGGCCAATCCAACAGATATTTTGCAAGACCAATGGCCTTTTGGGTGCCTCAGTGGTAAGGAATCTACCTATCAAGCAGGAGATCTAGCTAAAGCTATAGTTTCCAGTGGTAATGTACTGATGTGAGAGTTGGACTATAAAGAAAGCTGAGCACCAAAGAATTGATGCTTTCAAACTGTGATGCTGGAGAAGACTCTTGAGAGTCCCTTGGACTGCAAGGAGATCAAACCAGTCCATCCTAAAGGAGATCAGTCTTGGGTGTTCATTGGAAGGACTGATACTGAAGCTCCAGTACTTTGGCCACTTGATGCAAAGAATTGACTTGTTAGAAAAGACCCTGACGTTGGGAAAGATTGAAGGCAGGAGGAGAAGGGGATAACAAAGAATGAGATGGTTGGATGGCATCGCTGAGTTAATGGATGAGTCTGAGCAAACTCAGGGAGATAGTGAAGGACAGGAAAGTTGATGTGCTGCTGTCCATGGGGTCACAAAGAGTTGGATACAACCTAGCAACTAAACCACCACTGTGGCCTTTTCACTTTACTTTCCCACTTCCTCCCCCACCCTGTTGGTCCTCTAGGGCACTAGCCTGTCATTTTCTCAGATGGCTGGCTATCTGGATAAAGTCACTATTCCTCGCCTCAACGGTTCATCTCCTGATTATTGGATTGTCATGTGATGAGCAGACAGAGCTTGGGTGTGGTAATGCTGGCCTGTCTCCTCTGACCTGCGGTAATGCTGGTATACATGACAAAGCACCTTCTGCCTCTTTCATTGGTCACCAACAAAATGGCTTGGGGGGAGGTGGAGGAGGCTGCAAGCATGCCTGGGGCCTCTGAGTCCTTGAGGAAGTGGCCAAGGTCCCAGGGGTCACTTGCTGGATATGAGCCCAAGGGACAGACATTCAGCACTCAGAGTTTTGCTCTGAGGATTAAAGATAGAATGAATGTAAAATGCTTTGCTGAGTGTCTAGCACACAATGAAGTCTGATAAATATCAACTATTAGGAATAATAGGCAACATGTATAGACAGCTTTGTGGGTCAGACACTGTTCTGAGCCCATTACAGCTATTAACTTACTGAATGGTGTGCCTTGCCCTGAAGGTAGGCATTTTCATTTCCATTTTTACTTCAAAAGGAGGAAGCAAAGCACCGAGATGTTAAGACATTGGCCAGGGTCACACAGCTGGTTCATCTGGAGTGAGTCTTGCCCCTTCAGTCATAGGGTTGGCGGACAGCCTTTCACAGCAGAGTTTTTATCATAATTATATTTCCACCTTCATCAGTGGACTTTGAATTCCTGATGGAGGAGACCACGCCTTCATATCTCCTTCCCTGGACAGGACATGCACCCACTGCCTGGGGAGTGGGCTCCGTGGATGGAACTGTCCGGAGGTGCACTTCACCCCGCCTACAGGCTCTCCACCAACACACCATAGGAGGGCAGGGTTTCAGTGACCGAGCCCAGCTGAGTGACCATCGCTGTCACATTACATCTAGATGCAAGAGTGAAACATCTGTGTTGCCTGCGGGAAGGGTGGGTGTGTGCAAAGCACCTTTCCCATCAGTTCTGGTGACCCCAGCCCACGCAATCCGCCTGCCAACCTTGGTGAAGGGGTCTATGATGCAGCCACCACTTTGCAGCCTGCCTTAGCACCAGCCCCAAACTCTAAGGCTTCTCAGGGAGAACAGGCCCTCGTGGTCCCCACCCAGTGCTACCACTGGCTGTCCTCAAGGACCTCCTGGGAGCCTAAGGCCCAGCACACTGGAGGGATGAGCCACAGGAACACAGAGCCCTTGCCTCCCTCTGTGTGGCTTCAGAGCCGGCCTCGCCCAGGGCCAAGCGTGTGCACCAGGGGTGAGACAGGAAGGCCCTGCACCTAGGCGGTGGGTGGGGGAGGCCGTTACAGAGACATGCACACATGCACACGCATGCACGTGTGCACACACAATGCTCATGTACGAGCACTCCTATAGGCACACAGCCAGGGACACACAGTATACATGTGTCCACACAAACCTGCAGAGGCTCAGGAAGAGGCGGGCAGTGAGCCGGCCCCTCCAGGACTGAGACAGGAAATCCCTGCTGTTCTGGACACCAACCTCTCTCACTCCGACTCCATGGTCCTTTGTTATGGCCGCAGGAATGTGGGCCTTCCTGCCGTCATCTCACAGGAGCCCAGGGACACCCTGAAAACTGGAGTCCATCCCTGAGCTCTGACTCGCTATCTGGAAGTGAAACCTCAGGCTGGGACTCAAACCCAGCCAAAACCTGCAGTACCTGGTTTCAGGACTAATGAGGTTCGGTTCTTGATGTCTCATTGCAGAAAGAATTCAGTGTGAGATAAATGATAGGTAAGAGTGGATTTATTCAGATTCAGAGAGACGCACACTCCACAGACAGAGCTCGGGCCGTCATAGAGGGCGGCTGTGGCCACGAAATGCAGCACAGTTAGCTTTTATGGGCTGGATAATTTCACACGCTAATGAGTGGGAGGGTTATTTCATCTCTTTTGGGAAGGGGCGGAGATTTCCAGGAATTGGGCCACCGCCTACTCCTTGGTCTTTTAACAGTGCCTTGGAACTGTCGTGGAGCCTCCGCTGATTGAGGATAAAGGTCTAGTCTTGTCTGCCATCTTGGTCCCATTTGGTTCTAATCGGTTTATGTTGTGTCCTTCTTATGTCATTCTTTCAAAAGTTGTGTCCTGCTCCTTTCCTTCCTGTTACAGAAGCAGGGGTAGGAACAGCTGTGCTGGACCCCACATCTGCCACTGCCCACCCTGCCTGAACTGCTATCTGCCTGGGGTCCTGACAGACCACCTTCCTGCTCCACCAGCCACCCCTGGAAGCTCTGACAACAGGGCAGGCAGGCGTGGGGATGCAGGGGCCCCTCCTGACTCGTGTCCTGAAGCCGGACAGAGATTCGGGTCAGTGTGTCAGCATGCAGGCCTGGCCCCGTGGCAGTTGCAGGGGACTCTGCGTTGGCTGCCGGCACCCCCTCGGAGGCCTGAGTCCGTGATGTTTCTGTCTCTAGTAGACTTGCTGGTAATGTTTTTGCCAATGTAGCACCTATTTGCCCTTCTTTTAGAAACAGCCCACAGTTGGAGGCCTGTCCCCATCCTCACCAGTGAGAGGTGAGAGAAGCTGATCCCACTTGGCCCCACCAGATCCCACCTGACCCCACCTGATCCCGCCTGACCTCACTTGATCCCACTTAATCATACCCATCCCTACCTGACCCTTTGACCCCATATGATCACACCCATACACACCTGACCCCACTTGATCTCACCTGACCCCACTTGAACCCACCTGATCACACCCATCCCCACTTGATCCCACTTGATCTCACGTGACTGCATTTGACCCCACTTAATCATGGGACCATCCCCATCTGGTCTCACCTGACCCCACTTGACCCCACCTGATACACCCATCCCCACCCCAGCCCATCTGATCACACCCATCCCCACCTGTCCCCACCTGACCTCACTTGATCCCACTTGATCATACACATCCCCACCTGACCCCATTTGACCCCACCTGATCACACCTATCCCCGCCTGACCCGCTCTGACTAACGAGCACACTACATTCAGCTCACAAGCTCCAGATGCTGCTGGAACCACCAGGGGAAATGTGCTCCCTGGCTCCAGGGCTGCTAAAGATGCAAGAGGTGAGGCCAAGGCTAGTGGGGCTGCTGCAGGAGGAAGTTCCTAAGGAGGTGACCAGTGGGAGTGGAGAGAGGGGTGCAGAGAGGTGGACCAGGCCGGGGGCTGACGTGGTTCAAGCCCTGAATCTGGCCACACTGGAAGTCTGGGCCCTCAGAGGATTCGAGTCAGCGTATCCCCCTCTGGCTTCAGCCAGCCCGTCTGTCCATCGACCACAGCCGAGAGGACCCAACTCTTGGGGTCGATGAGGGGCCACCCCTGGGTGAGTGACAGCCAGATGCCAGGGCCTGGCCACCCCAGCGGTGCATCCTCTGTAAGTGCCCCAGTGTCACTGTCTCTGCTGGAGAGAGGGAGCCCACCAAATCCTCACCCCTGCCCCCAGAAACAATTGTCCTCTTGCGTGTCACCTCGGCAGTTCCAGTGCATCTTGGGCACAGTGGCTCATTTATGTCATTCATGCCCTGCCTCCCAGATCCTGACTGGGTGGGTGGATGGGTGAGACTCCCAGCCCTGCCAGTGATGTAGACCTCAATTTTCCAAGCTAGCAAGGGAAGCTGATTTCACCCAAGCCTTGGACATTTGCCAGGAAACAATGTTTCAATAAAAGCAGCAGCAGACTATGCACCCCCACCTCAGACCTCAGGCAGGACTGAACAGAGACTCGTCTCCACTGGGAGAGGAGACCTGGAGATGCAGGTAGAAGGGAATGTCCAGAGACCTCTTGTTCTGCTCCATCTCCCACGTTCGTTGCCTGAATCCTTGAGGGAGGTGAGCCCCTGCTTTAAGAAGAGAGGTGCTGCCTGGGGCCCCACCCCATCAGGTTTTGGCAATCCCAGGTCACCTTCTCACCCCTCCCCACACATCCAAGTCCTGACCACGCAACCCCCCAGTACATCTGGAATCCCCACATCCCAAAGCCAGCTGCCACCCTCCTAGGCCACCACTGCCTCATGAACCACCTTCTGCTTCCCCAAGCCTGAGTCTTGGGATGAACTCTGTACCCTCAAATCACGTCCACGCAGGCTGTCACAATGTGACCTTATTGAGTGGAAATAGAGTGGTTACCCATGTCACTAGTTAAGATGAGGCCATTATGGTTTCTAATGGCTGGTGTCCTTATAAGAAGGAGATTTAGACACAGACACACACGGTGGGGAGGACGGCCCCGTGACGATGCAGGAAGAGGCAGGAAAGGTAGTCCCCTAGAGACTTTAGAGGGAGCACAGCCCTGCAGACCCCTGGGGCTTCTGGCCTCCAGACTGTAAAGGAATAAAGCTGCTGCTGTAAGCCCTCGTTTGCAGTGATTTTGGGGGTGGGCCCCCAGGAATCAGACAGAGCCTGTTACTTGATCATCTCGTGGAGAAAAAATTGAGCTTTAAAAGATGCAGCTCTTCCCCTCCACCCCTTCTGCTCATTAACTTCAGTACCTTCCTGTCTCATTTATTAAAAACTAAAAATCTTTCAGGTTTTCTGTCTCCAGGTTTCTGCATAGCCGCCTCCCACCAAGCTCCTTCCAACTTCCCCACCACTCTGAGGGGTGCCCTCTCCTACAGGTTCTTTGTATAAAAAGCTTAAAAGCACAAAGAAAGACCAATGTAACAGACACTCTGGTACCTGCACCCAATGGGAAAATCGCATCCATGTTTTGCTATTTGTACTTCAGTCCTTTTTCAGATGAATACGTTGCCAGTAGAGTTGGAAGTTCCAGCAACCCAGCCTCCACCTGCCTAAGGCGACCACTTTAACCTGTCCACATTTTCATTCCCTCTCTCTCTCTCAGTCTCTCTTCTCTTTCTCCATCTTGTTTTGCTGTCTCTAAATGTGTAAATATACATATCTAAATAGAAATACATAAATGTCATATATACACACATATATACACATTTTTTTGGACTTTCCCTTCTCCAGGGGATCTGCCCAACCTGATATTAGTAGTAGTGCTTTATGACTTTACATAAATAACACAGTAATAGTGAACCTCTTTATCGTTGTTGTTATTTAGTCACTAAGCTGTGTCCAGCTCCTTGCAACTGCAGCACACCAAGGTCCTCTGTCCTTCACCGTCTCCCAGAGTTTGCGCAAATTCATATCCGTTGCTTTGGTGATACTACCTAACCATCTCATCCTCTGCTGCCCTCTTCTCCTTTTGCCTTCAATCTTAACAAATCTCTTTGCAACTTGCTTTTTTTTAAAGCATGTAATTCTGAGACCCATTCAAGTTGGTGAACATCCACTATCACTCTAATTTATGCATTTTTGTTCAGTCTCTCAGTCATGTCCAGCTCTTTGTGACCCACACTGCAGCACAACAGGCTTCCCTGTCCTTCACTGTCTCCCGGAGCTTGCTCAAAACTCATGTCTGTTGAGTCAGTGATGCGATCCAACCATCTCGTCCTCTGTCATCCCCTTCTCCTCCTGCCCTCAATCTTTCCCAGCATCAGGGTCTTTCCCACTGAGTCAGCTCTTCTCATCAGGTGGCCAAAGTATTGGAGCTTCAGCTTCAGCATCAGTCCTCCCAATGTCTATTCAGGGTTGATTTCCTTTAGGATGGACTGGCTTGATCTCCTTACTGAGCACCATCATTTATTTATGCAAGCCCTCCGTGTCCCTGGACATTTCGCACCATCACACATGGGGACACATTGCAATGAATACCCCTTCATGTCCCCGTGCCCACCCATCATTGTTTCCCTTGCTTGTACCCCCAAGAGTGACATTGCAGGCTGTAGAATATGAATATTCCCATTTCACTGGATGTTATTAAAGTGCTCTCCTAAGAGCGGTAGCAGTCTCTATTCCCAGCAGCTGAGAATCCTCCCATGCATTCCTCCATTTGTTCAGCCTGCGGGGATTTATTGAGCACCTACTATGTGGGGGTTCTAGGCATGGGGACACAGCCCGTGGCCAACACACAGGCTTGAGGGCCAGACTGTCTGGATCCACAGGTCACTAATGATGCACTTGGGTGGGCTCTGTAACAACTCTGGGCCTCAGTTTCCTCGTTTGTAATTGCTGATGAAATTGAAAATGCATACACAAACAGATATCCCCAATTAGATAGGGATGGGGGCAGATACAGAGCCAGAGGCCAATGTTGCAACAGAGATGCAGATACAGATGTGGGTATAGACATGATTCAGTTACAGACATACAGATGAAGTCCACGTAGATGATACACATAGACATCGATACCAGATACAGAGATACACACAAGCAGAAATGGGTACAAATACACAAGCAGTTGTCAATACACACAACCAAAGCACAATTTCCTCCGTGCCTCGGTTCCCCACCTCACAGTATTAAATAACTACCTCCAGGTTTGATGTGGAAAAATAATGTGAGACAAGGCATATAAAAGCTTTGTGCTCCTTGCCTGATGCAAAAGACCACTCACAGTGGTAACTCTGGTTAACATCCTAGGTCAAGACCCTGCCACCTGGGGCTGCTGGGAACACACTGAGACCCAGATAAGGTTGAGTTTGTGGTCTCACTGCAACTAGGGGATTACGCACATGGGAGCCACAGAGTGGCTCAGCAAGAAGGTGTGAGGAACAGCATGCCATAGGTTTTGGCTTGTACTTGGTGATCTGGGGTGGGAGTCCGGGCTTTGCTCTGGGTTACATTCTAATGGGACACGGGGATTGTTCAGTGATGGTGAATCTTCACCAGCTTTATAGAAGATTGGAGCCGGAGTGAGACTCACGTGTGACTGGTAACGAAGCAGTGGTCACTCATCTCTCAGGGTCAGGGTGATGGTCAGTCTATGGTTTGGACATCTTTGAGTGTGCTCGGACCTGGTCTCAGGGTGGCCTTGCCTGACACTGATGTGCCATGAACTCTGTGATGATCCAGGAGGAACCACCACAGTCCCCCTGCCTCCCCCAACAGGATCAGGCCAGCTTTGGCTTTTTTTCCCACCAGCTAGATACTTCCTTTGTTTATTTAATTAATTACTTATCTTTGGCTGTGCTGGGCCTTCGTTGCTGCAAGTGGCTTTCTCTAGCCGAGGCGAGCAGGGCCTCCTCTAGTTGCAGAGCCCGGGCTCTAGGGCAGGCAGGCTGCAGTGGCTGTGGCTCAGCCTCTAGAGCACAGGCTCAGTATTGTGGTGCATGGGCTTAGTTTCCCTTCAGCACGTGGAATCCTCCTGGACCAGGGACTGAACCCTTGTCTCCTGCATTGGCAGGAGGATTCCTAACCACTGGACCCTCAGGCAAGTCCAGCTAAGAGACTTTCCAATTTAGCTTCCTGTTTAAAGGACTCTGTTACTTCCAGCAGTGTCTTACCCTCCCTTTCTCACTTACCTGCCTTTATATTTCTCCTCCCCATGGTCAGACCTGGCTTCTTGGACTCAACTCTGTGTCTTGCCAGCAATTCTCCACTGAAGAGGGTCTCCAGCCTCCCTTGGTCAGAAATAGACTGTGTGTTTCTTCCTCCAAAGCCAGAGGGTCCCACAGAAGGACCAGGAAGCGGGACCAACACAGAGAGGACTCTCAGTGGGGCCCCTGCCTTAACCAGGGTCAGCCCACTGTGAGGACATGGAGAGGCCATTCCATTCATCTGGCTTCTGCGGGTGCCAGTGGACAGAGAGAATGACTGGGGGGCCTGCGTCTACAGGAAGGAGGGAGGCAGGGATGCAGGCTCAGGAGCCAGTGCTGGGGCTAAATTTAGACTCAGTGACTCCATTGGAGTTGATAGTGACCCCAAAGTTCATGTCCACACAGAACCTATGTTTGTGACCTTATTTGGAAATGGGGGTCTTTGCAGATGTAATGAAGTTAAGATGAGGTCATACCAGATCAGAAAGAAAGTGAAAGTCACTGTCTTGTCCGACTCTTTACAACCTATGGACTATATATTCCATGGAATTCTCCAGGCCAGAATACTGGAGTAGGTAGCCTTTCCCTTCTCCAGAGGATCTTCCCAACCCCGGGATCGAACCCAGGTCTCCCACATTGTAAGTGGATTCTTTACCAGCTGAGCCACAAGGGAGGCCCAAGAATACTGGAGCGGGTAGCCTATCCCTTCTCCAGAGGATCTTCCCCACCTACACTGGTCTCCTGCATCGCAGGCAGATTCTTTACCAGCTGAGCTATCAGGGAAGCCCTGACACCAGATCAGGGTGGATGCTACATCTCATGACTGACGTCCATGTAAGAGGAGGAGGGACACAGACAGACTCAGAGATGGTAGCCAGGTAACCACAGAGGCAGAGGTCAGGGTACTAGACCTACTGCCCAAGGAACCCCAAGCATGGCCAGCAACACCAGAAGCTGGGAGTGACACTGGGACCAGATGCACCCTTGGAGCCCTGGAGAACACCAAGCCTGCCCACACCTCTATTTTGGACTCTGGTCTCCAGAAATGTAAGCTGATAAGCATCGGATGCTAAGCGCCGCCAGCCGGGGGTAATTTGACTAAGCAGGTGCAGAAAGCGCAGTGACCTTGCATTGCCAGCCCACCTCCTGCACCCTGGCTCCACACCTCAGAGCAGAGGGCACCCTCACCAGACCTTTCTCAATGGGGCCCCACCCGGGCACGGCCAGCACGGAGGCCCCCAGCCCCTGCACCCTCTCAGGGCAGCGGCTGGGCTAGGCGTCTGACCCTGGCCGTGCTGCATCACCGGCTCCCGCTGCTCAGCCCATCAAACCGTCACTGGGTAATGACAGTTATCCTATCATTACGTGACTGTGGGGTCGCTGGGGCTGGTGATAAGTCACGGTTAACATTTACGAAGTGTGCAGGCCATCTGCAGAAAATGATGATAATAAAAAACCAGAGTCCTCTCTGACGGTCACGGGCTGGGTTGGAGTGGAGATCCTGCAAAAGAAGACCATATGGTAGGCATGGATGCGAAGTGGATGGGGGATTTGATTATCAAAGACAGGCAGTGGTCTGAGCCCCACTGTCTCAGTGCCTTCACCTAAGCACCCCAAAAATTCTCGAAAACACTGACCAATGCCCATTAACGAATTTCACCAGAGACACCAGAGGAGGCCAAGTTGATCAATTCTCATTGCAAAACCACATGGCACCTGGCCAGGCCCATGGGGGGATGTCAAATGAAGAACACTCTGTGTGTGCCCTCAGTGGCCAGATGGCTGAACCAGCGCCAAGGGGCCCAGTCACACTTCCTTACTCTCACCCCACTGTTTGCAGCCATTGTCGGCTGTGGAGGACTGTCCAGAGTGGGCTGAGCTGTCCAGGAAGGCTTCCTGGAAGACGTGTTACACGGAGCCTCGGAGGATGAGAAGGAAGGAAGAGGGAAACACTTCTGGTCCTCTGGTACCTTTGAGAACCTGGCGAAGCCATCTTCACTTTCCTCAACTAGATGAGAGGGTCAAGGTAAGTGTCCTGTGACCGAAGTCTCCCAGCTGCCCTCAGATAGCAGAGTTCCTGCCCATCCCCCAGGGTTCCTGACACCCCCTGGGACGAAGTTAGATGCGCTTAGACGTCATAGATGTTGGGCAGCCTGTGCGCATCCTGCATCTCCCCAGGGTTAGGCAAGCATCTCCCAGGGCTGCTCTCCATCTGCAGAGGTCACCTCTGTCACCCAGCAGGGATGCTGCGGTAGAGCCGGGGGACAGGGCAATAAGTCTTCTCAAGACCATGCTCAAACTCCAGCAGACTGTCTTTTCTGCCTGAAGTTAGCGGACTAAGATCAGGGGACTCACCATGAGTGGATGAAGAGGGAGGGGGTGCCATGCTCCTGGATACTAGATTCCCCTCAAAGAGACTTCGACAAAACCCCTAATGATGGGACCCCTCACAACAGCCTTGAGCAAGATGAAAAACGCTTCTTCCAGTGTCCTTGGTCAGGACTCAGAGTTTCTGCAATAGTCAGGTACCTGATTCCCACGGTGGCCAGAGCCCCTTGGCACCCCCATCACTGTCTCTGCAGGCCCCCACAGGTGGGTCAGGGCCTGCTTTGTGCAGAAGGGTCCCCCACCCCAGATGCAGAGGCTTTCAGGACCCCTTAGTGCTCTCTGGAGTACCTAACTGGTGTCAGAAACAGTCCAAACTTCAGTAAAGACTTGATTCTAAAGGACCATTGTAAGAGGTGTGGGGCGGGGGGCTATTGCAGTGTGGGAGGGCCCTCTTATAATTGGAGGAGGGGGCTATTACAATCCCTGGAAGGGATGGAAGGCAGGAGACATGGGATAAAGGGATAAAGGTTGGAGGTCACGTGATGGGACTACAGACCAGAGACTCTCCCCCTACCCTCAGGTCAGGAGGGGCTGTCGCTCCACCAGGCCAGGTATGGACCTGGGTCCAGGGGTCTTGGTAAGAAGAGAAGCTTAATTAAGCTCCGTTCACAAGCTCTGTGTTCCTATCAATCAGTAGGGACAAAACAGTTCAGCTGATCATTCGTGGGACCAAGGATGGGAATTTAGGAGGAGAGGTCTGTGCCTGGTTTCACTCTCAGTAAACAGAGAGAAGTCCCTCTAGTCATGTGGGGAAGGGTCTTAGCAGTAAGCCATTTGCCAAGAGCCTGAAAGAGTCAGTGTGGGTCTTTGACAGTCAGTTTACCAAATCCTGGGTTGAGGAAAAATTCAACATTGACATCAGCCTGTGATGCAGACTGGAAAGTCCTTCCTGGCCCTGAGCTCAACTCAAACCCAGCAGTTTCTGCATGCCCATGAACAGATGAGAGCAGGCTTTTCAAGGAAGGAAAATGCAGCCTCCAAACTCCCAGGGGCCGGCCAAGACTTGTGCATCTTCCTGAGTGAGGAGAGCTCAGGGACTCTTGCGTGCTCAGAGTTTGGAGGGGACATCCCGGACGACTCCAGTCCTCACCACCCCACCCCACCCCCAAGCCCTCCCTGGCGCGGCCAGCTCCAGCACCTCCGCCGTGGGAGTGGCATTGTCATCAGCGCCTCCGGTGCGCCTGCCAGCTCTTGCTCATGGCCCGTGCGCTGCTAACGGTGGGTGGGGTATGCACTTCTACAGAACCACCTGCTCCCTGTGAATGCTGAGCAACAGACGCAGGAAGGAGCAGACTTGGGCGAGTCCACGACTATGAACTGCAGCCCCGTCCCGAGTCCCCACAGCCAGCTCTGCTCCTTTCAGGGAGAAAGAGAAGGAGAAGAAGTGTGGAGATTCCCAGTGTCAGCGTCCCCCCTCCGCTGCCTTTCCTCGGAGACAGTCACCCTAGTAAATGGTCTCAAGTTCCTCTGGGGACCGGGTGAGCCCCTCCTGAGTACATGGCCACTTGGAGCCTCCTTCCTCAGAACCTGGCCTCGCCTGCATCCATGGTTCTGGTCCAAGAGCTGGTTTGGGTCTGGAACCGGGCCAGGGGCTCCTGTCCAGTTAGGTAGCTGACCTCAGCCTACTCCTCACCCATCTTTGATCCTGTGTGATTATACATATGAACGTTCTCCTCATTGGTTGCCCACCATCGTGCCCTGGAGCACCACGATCCATAGGTCACTGCCCTGGGTTCTGGCTGAATTGGGCCCTGCCAGCATTCTGCACTTGCTGCCCACTGGGTAACTCGCTGCTGGCAGATGAGCACTGCCATGTGGCCTCTGCTGCTCTGGGATCCCACTATCCACTGCTGGGCCCTGCTGTCCCTTCTCTGCTCCAGGGGTCTGAGCCCTGCGCCACCGTGACCCCAGTCAGGGCCTCCAGTTGGTTTGCCAGAAGTGGAGACCAGGCTGGGTTTGGGGCCATGATCGAGGGAATTAGACAGGTCAGGGGAGGGGCTGAGGACGAGGGGCTGGAGGGGCGCCACCCTGACCCCACAGGAGCCCTAGGACCGGGTTGTGCTGGTCCCACCCTGAGGCAAGAGGGGCTTGCACCACCTCCAGACTGAGGGCAGTGGGGGTGGGCATGACCTGCCGCACGTAAGGTGGCTCCATCCACAGGGATCAATTCTCCAAAACGGGGGGCAGCTTGGGGATGGGGTACCCCCGCAATGCAACATGAATAGTGTCAACTACAGAAACATGTCTTTCTCTGCCGGCTTCTCATAGGATCCCGGGGAGCTGTGATCACCTGGCCCTCAGTCTGAGGGCCAGGCAGACCTCTGCTGAGGACCGCATCTGGCTCCCTCCGTTTGCTTCCCGGGGCCAGCACACGGCACGGCAACCACCATGGTGCTGGTGCTGAACCCTGTCACTTCCCACATAGGGCCATCGGGGACAGATCCCCAGAGGCCGGCCAGGTGCCAGCTGGTGGATCTGAGGAGGTAACAAACAGGATTGATTTGTTTAATCTAACGCTGGGACTTCTCACAGCGGGAAGGATGCTGGTCCATTTATCAGGATTAGACTGCTCCCGGCAGACGAGCTGTCCAAGCCTCACCTTTCTTCTGTTGGAGGGTTATGTTATTAAAGACAGGCCTCTGCGACGGAGAGCTCACCGAAAGAAAAAATGTGTGTCTTTGTCAAAGAGCGTCTTGGATTACAGCCAGGCCTTCCTTGCAAACAAGGGTCTTGGATGGGGTCACGTCCCTCCTGGCCCTCCCCTGCCTCTTCATGTTCCCAGTTTTGTAAAGTGTTTGGGAAATAAAGCCACCCTGTGACCAGCTTCCTTGTCCTGCTCGGTCTGTGGGCCAGAGCAACCATGGGGGCGTCCACAGCACTTGTCCTTCACCATCCAGATAAACCACAAGAGGATGGTGTCTCAGAGCCTCACATACGGAGGGAGAGCTTCCAGAAGCTGTTGGGTTAGGATTCGGGGGCGGTTCAGAGGAAGGACACTGCATCAACAACCTTTGCACCCAAGGGACAGCAAGGCCCCGGACACTGTCCTCAGAGGCGCTTCCCACCCGAGCTCCAAGTCAAGGTTGGGTGCCCTTGACCCACTGCTTAGCTTCCCTGGGCTGCAGAAACAGATTCCCATAAACTGCAGGCTTAAAATAGTAGAACTGTCTTCTCCACAATCCAGGAAACGAGAAGCCCCAAAGGAAGGTGCCATTGGGGGCTCAGAGGGAAGGTCTGTCCAGGCATCTCTCAGGGTCTTTGGTGCCCCCCTGAATTGTCGACGCATCACCCTGAACTCTGTCTCCATCTACACATGTTGCTGTCCTCCACACATGTGTCTCCTCTATCTCTTAGCTGAGACAGAGGAAGCTCAAGGAAGCTCCCATGGGAACTGAACCACCCTAAACCAGTATGACCTCATCTCATCCTTACCTTAGTCCCCTCTGCAAATGAGGTCCCAGGACTGAGGCTCCAGCTGGACATGAATCTTGGGGATACACCTGTCACCCACTACATCCACTGTATTAGCCAGGATTCCCCAGAGAAATGCAATACAGAGACCAGATGTATATATGGAAAGAGAGAGGCGGAATGAGATTTATCACGAGCAGTTGACCAGGTGGTCATGAAAGCTGACAAAGCAGCCAGGACCTGCAGTCCACAGGCTGGAGTCCCAGGAAAACTAGGGGTGGCATGTCTGCCTCCAAAGGCTGGAGAACAGTGGGGCTCAGGGCAGGAGGCTGGTGTCCCAGCCCCGCCGTCAGGCAGGAGGGGCGAGTTCTTCCTCCCCCTGCCTTTTGGTTCTGTTCAGATCCACAGCAGTTTGGGGGGGAGGGGCCCTCACCCTGGGAGGGCCGATTGCTCCACTGGTCCACTCATTTAAACACTAACCTCACCTGCAAACACCCTTTCAGATGCTCCCAGAATAACATTCAGACAACTATCTGGATGCCCCAGCCTGACAACTTGATGCATGACATTGCCACGCATGGCAGAGGCCCTGGCTCGCCCTGAAGCGGCCTCTTCCTGCCGGCTCCCCAGGCTCCTTCTCCTGAATCACCATCACTCTTCTCTCCTTCCCCTTTCCTCCTACACCTACTTCTCAGGATGGACACCATCTCCCTGGGTGGACATGCTTCATCCCACAAGTCTTGCCTCCAAGTCTCCTAGCCCCAGACCCTGGGTGAGGGACCCTCCAAGATGGGCGCCTCCTGTCCTGCTGCCTGGCCAGCTCTGGTCACCCACCCTGAGCTCCCATCTTGTCTTTTCCCACCCGCCCAGCTCCAACTCATCAAGTGGGCTCTGGAGCCTCTGCAGAGGCGGAATTGATGTTCCCAGGCAAGTACCAGCCTACGGTGGGTCTGGAGCCCCTCTTCCTGTGGAGGTGGGGGTCCAGGAAGTTCTCCCAGGGTCAGGGTGGAGGATGAAAGGAGAGAGGGAGGGTGTGCCCCACAGCTCAGAGAACCATGGTTCTCTCCTGCACATAGGCTCAAATGGGAAATTTAGATTAATTGGAGGTAAAGCCAGAAGGAAGCTTGTGGGCCTCAACCCAGACTCCCCAGGGTCACACAGCACACACCGCTGTCACACCAGGGCATGGTCCATGGTCCATGGTCCCAGAAGAGCCAGGAGGCCCTGAGGTGGGTCAGAAGCAGACCTGGCCCCTCCTGGCCTGTCTTCCTCAGTAAACCCCTGAGTCCCAGGACTTCATTCCCAAAAAGACTCAGGCTCCTCCCCTCTTCCCATCTCGTGGTCCAGCCTCAGTTTCTGCAGAGCAAGCCAGTGGGCTCAGTCCTTGGGCTCAGAGGAACCAGGCTAAAGGGCCTCCGTGGCATCAACCCTCACCAGATGGCACATTTTTTCTAGGCCTTTCTTTGTGTTTCAATGCATTGTCCCTCCTGAAGGCCTGGATTTAAAAGAATGAGTTTAAACAGTATCTAAGAAAATTGAAATATACTCTAGGCACCTGGAGTAGTGGGCGGGAGCTGGATTCCACGGCCCAACTGCCCACACATGGAGGCAGAACCAGTTCTGGCCCTTGGTAGCTTTGCGGGGGATGGAGGGGAGCCACGTCTCTGAGCCACTTTCTTATGTAACGAGCTGGTGGTATTAGCATCCTCCTCACAGGTTTGTATGAAGATTAAACAAGTTAATGTTATAAACTGTTAGGAACCATGTCTGATGTATAATAAAGGCCCTCTTAGTATGTGTGAATAAATAAGTGCTTCATTTCAGACCTCTGGTTTCAGGCGATCTCTACCTGCTATCACAGTGAAGCTGTAACTGCATCCCAGGGGGTGCACAGCCCCTCCCAGCCTCTCCCCAGTCAGCATCTCTGATTCCCCCAGCATTATGATGCTTAACTAGACACATCCTGTCAGCCTGGGCATAAAGAGCTGCCCATGGCATTTAGGAAGAGAAAATAAATGGTTCCTTTCTGTCTCTCTCTCTCTCTGAAGTCCCTGTGTCCCCAGGAGATGAGACACTGACGCATTTTCACAATAGCTTTCCTGGGACTCGATGCAGGAAGATAAATACAAACAGCGTTCATTTGTCTGGAAGAGCTGGCAGTCAGGGGGGCTCTGGCTCCCAGGAAGGAAGGGAGACCTTGCTCCTGGGGTGAAGGTTTGGAGCCGCTGGCACCACTCTGTGCCCTGGGAGCAGCCCCTGTACCTAGGCCCCCCTCCCCACTCGAGCCCCATTCCTGCCATCTTCTGACTCTGGGCAGGGTAGCCCAAGCTGCATGCCCAGTTGGTTGTCAACTTCTACTTCCCAAAGCTGCCATCCTCTCCCTGATTCCTGGTGACCACTTTGTACAGGAAAGCACCTGCTCAGCATAGAGGCAGATGCAGGACTGGATGGACACAGAGATCCAGGTAGGGGAACAGGCAGAAATAAATGGGAAGTTAATGACCTCAGAAGGTATGAGTAACGCTTCTTAGCTGCTCACCTGAGAAGATGTCCAATAGGTCGTAGATCACTATAGTAGGGAGTCAGGCGATATGGACACTAACCGCTATGGTTTCCTGATGTGGAAAATAAAAGTGATACTGGCCGCTACATCACAGGGTTGTTCTGAGGATTAAATGAGTTAACACACAAATGCCTGGAGAGAATAGTATTAGGTATATAGCACTACCGTTACCATCTTCATCACTACCACCTCCATCATCACCACCATCACCATTATCACCATCCTCACCATCTTCAGCATCATCACCATTAATATCACTGCCACCATCATCATCAACATTATCATAATTATTAGCCCTGCTGCTGCTGCTGCTAAGTCACTTCAGTTGTGTCCGACTCTGTGTGACCCCATAGATGGCAGCCCACCAGGCTCCTCCGTCCCTGGGATTCACCAGGCAAGAACACTAGAGTGGGCTGCCATTTCCTTCTCCAATGCATGAAAGTGAAAAGTGAAAGTGAAGTCGTTCAGTCATGTCCGACTCTTCGAGACTCCATAGAGTACAGCCTACCAGTCTCCTCCATCCATGGGATTTTCCAGGCAAGAGTACTAGAGTGGGGTGACATTGCCTTCTCCAAATTATTAGCCCTAGAAGGTAGAAATTGAGCTGGGCTCTAAAAGATGGCTTCTATGAGATAGGAGAGGTGGAAGGAGCAGGCTAGGCAGGTAGAATGAGAGAGGTAAGGAGGAGATTGGGAAAGCAAAGGATCCTGGAGCCAGTTCCAATGACAGGCCAGCAGCAGAGCGTGGTTGCAAAGGTAGGCTGGGGTCAGCTGTCAGCAGCCTCATGAGAGCCTGGAGCCTCCCTACCCTCCTGCTCCTCCCTGACTCCTGGCTTTGCCTTTCTTTTCCTTGAATCCAAATGTTGCACCTGTGCTCCAGCAGTGACCCCCCTACTCCATCTCCAGTGCCCCGCTTCACCTTCTAGAGATGTGCATGGACACAAGAGCAGAAGTCCAAGCATGCTGCCCCAGGGTCAGTCTCCTCGGGCCCCCCAAGTATGCCCTTCCTTTACAGAAGCGTCTCCCCACCCCCACCCCCAGCAACTCTCTGCCTAGCCCTCTTGGCTCAATGGAGAGGCATCCTGGGTTTCTTCTTAGAGGCTGATTAAAAAGTCCTCCAGGGCTGGGACTGAAAATGGTGTGATAATTAGCTGGCAGGCTGCAGTGGCCAGGCCTCCAGCTCTGGACTGTTGTAATCGGAATAATGTGGGGGTTGATTTGTTCTCTTCAAAATGTACTATTATTGTTAGGTTTCCCACTGGCTGGCTTTGGCAATAGTCATTTATGTCTCCTTGCCACCTGGGGGGGACTCCTGATCCTTCTGTGGGAAGGGACGTGGCGTCTCCTGGCTGAGCTGCGAATGCCTTATTACGGCTCTCAGCTGCACACTTGGTCTTTCTTCTCACTCTGGGTCACATTTCATTTTGGCTTAAATAATGAAAGCAGCAGACCAGAGATTAGAGCCGTTAAATGATTTTTTGCTCCTAGGAAACAGATGCCTGTCCAAGATAGAGACTCACTGACAGCTCAGTGGATTCTGTGTGTGTGGTCAGTGGACTCTGCACGTGGAACTGGAAGAAATGGACCGAACTGGGGGTGGACATGGCTTGGAGACTTCGAGACGTGGACTTGAAGTCTGAGAGATCAGAGCTCCACCTGGCTACATGGGCAGGGAGATTGGCCCACGCACTGATGTGTCATAGCAGCACAAAGCAGGTGCTGGTGGTCCCTCACCTACGTCCAGGCTGAGCTCTGTGCAGAGGCAGGCAGGGATCCCAGGGATGGGGACAGACACCTCTGACCTTCAGGGGATGACGAGAATGACCCTTGGCCCCCCATGGTTTCAAGTGCCTTCTCATGTGTCTTCACTGGCCCTCCCACGACTTGGAAATTCAGTGGCGCCCCACTGCTGCCCCTATCAGGCAGATGCAGAAAAGGGGAGATTCGTGACTCAACCCAGATGTCCAAACCTCCCATGGCCACTCAGATGGGAGCCCTGTGTCTTTCTACCTTATTACCCTTTCCTCACTGACCCTTCCTCTTCCAAAAAGGGAACCAGGAGGCCAGAGCAGTTGATGACAAGCCCCAGGTTAGGTGTCAGTAGGAGAAAACTCGGATATTCTCTGCGTTTTGTTCAGTTGTTGTTCAGTCACTCAGTCATGTCTGACTCTTTGTGACCCCATGGATTGCAAGACACCAGGCTTCCCTGTCCTTCACTATCACTCGGAGTTTGATCAGACTCATGATCACGAGTTGATGATGCCATCCAACCATGTCATCTTCTATCACCACCTTCTCCTCCTGTCCTCAATCTTTCTCAGCATCTGGGTCTTTTCCAATGAGCAGATTCTTTGCATTACGTGGCCAAAGTGCTGGAGCTTCAGCTTAAGCATCAGTCCTTCCAATGAATATTTAGGATTGATTTCATTTAGGATGGACTAGTTTGATCTCCTTGCTATCCAAGAGACTCTCAAGTCTTCTCCAACACCACAATTTGAAAGCATAAATCATTCAGCATTCAGCTTTCTTTATGGTCCACCTCTCACATCTGTACATGACTATCAGAAGGACTTAACTTTGATTCCTCATGGGCAGAGGGATCAGCTCACCAGGAAGAACAGAAGTGAATCCAGGGTCATCCTGAACTCTCTGAGCCTCCATTTCCTAATCTGTAAAGTGGGAGTAATGATGTTGGCCTTACAGAGAGAGTGGAGGTGTACGTGGAAGCCCCTAAGCTGTGGTTACAACTATGATCATAGCGGAACAAAGGCCAGCCACAGCCAAGGCATTCCTTACTCACCTCTCCCTCACTGGGACAAGGCCCCTGAGCAGCTCAGGATCATAAGTGCTGGAGGATGTAAGGAAAGTTGTGCCATAAGAGTGGGCTCTTCTGGTGTGGGGGGTGAGCAGAAAAGGAATCACATTCTGCTGGCACTCCCCAGAGATAGGACACTTCTCCAGGTGACTTTCAGACCTTGTATGGAGAAGATAAGCATTTTCATGGGCTCAGAGGATGTGACATGAAGCAGACTGTGAATCCCACTGTGTTAAGTCACTTCAGTCATGTCTGACTGTTTGCAGCCCATGGACTGTAGTCTGCCAGGCTCCTCTGTCCATGGGATTCTCCAGGCAAGAAGATTGGACTGGGTTGCCATCCCCTTCTCCAGGATATCTCCCCAACTCAGGGATCAAACCTGAGTCTTCTGCATTGCATGCAGATTCTTTCCCGCTGAGCCACTTGGGAAGCCCACATCCCACTAAGCAGACTGAAATTGGTGAGTGGCTCACAGAGGGCTGGCACCTTGGGCCAGAGCCAGCTGAACAGACAGTTGTGCCTTAAGGAGCGGAAAATGTGCCTGCTTCAGCCATACAGAGAGCTCCGACTCATTTAGGCCACAATCCCTGGGGGCCACAAGGAAAAGGAAGTCATGTCTGCCCACCAGGCTGACCCTGCACAGAGGTTTTATCTCCCTTCCTCCCTCCCCTCCCCTGCCAACATGAAAATTGCTGGATCCCAATCCCCTTGTGGGCTTCCCAGGTGGCACTAGTGGTAAAGAGTTTGCCTGCCAATGCTGGAGACATAAGAGGCATGGGTTAAATCCCTGGGTCAGGAAGATCCCCGGGAGGAGGGCATGGAGACCACTTCGGTATTCTTGCCTGGAGAATCCCATGGACAGAGGCGCCTGGCAGGCTACAGTCCATAGTCACAAAGAGTCAGACACGACTGAAGCGACTTAGCGCTGATGTACAGTCCCCCTGTAAGCATTCCCTGCCTTGCTCATTCCTCGGCTTCCTTTAAGATACCCTCTAAAGGCTCTGAACCATGTCTTGCCTGCAGATTTGCTCCTCTGGCTTGATGTCTCTGGATGGATGTCCCTTTCCAGGCCAGGCACTGTGGACACAGAGTTGGTTCTGGTGTTCAGTGGTTCCATCCCAGACAGCTTTGACCAGCCAAGAACACAGCATTTGGGTACCATGGCTGGCTTTTGGGGAGCTCTGTTGGTGGGGTGTTCTCTGGTATTGTGACTGAAGCCCATTCCAGGGTGTCAGGCAAGGCTGGTTCAACCCTCACCCTGCTGTTTTGTGGCTATGGCTTTGGGCAAGTTGCTTCACCTTGTGAAGGCTTAGTTTTCTGACTTGTGAATAACATGCTTCCTGAGAGGGCTCACACACTTTATCATCTGTCACTCCCCACTCCAACCCCTGTGGCCTGGATTCCATCCTCACCATTCTGCTGATCTTGAGCTGGCCAAGGTCACTTAGGCTGCTGATAATTTCAGTGAACACTTTATAATCCTATTTTACTTTCAGCACACTTTCCCACTCCTGCCTTCCTTAAACTCCTAGTTCTCTCAGCTTCCAGAGGCCCACATTCTCCTTCCTTCCCCCACACCTCATCGGTGAGTTTCTCACAACCTGGGTTAGTCACTTAAAGCCACGTGACAAAGCACCATGGGGCTGGGTGGTTTAAACAACAGAAAGTTATTCATCACAGTTCTGGAGGCCAGAAGTCCAGGATCAAGTTTTCTGGTGAGGACTCTGATTCAGTTCCTAGTGAGAGGTCTCCATGGCTTAGTTCCTGGTGAGGATTCTAATTTAGTTCTTGGGGAGGCCTCTCTTCCTGGTTTAATTCCTGGCAAGGACTCTGGTTTGCAGGTGGTGACCTTGCCTTATCCTCACATGGCCTTTCTTTGGTGCCTGTATATATAGAGAGAGCACTCTGAAGTCTCTACTTATAAGGACACTAATCCTCTGGGATCAGGGCCCCACCTTGTGACCTTATTTAACCCTAATTACTTTCTTAGAGGTTCCATCTCCAAATACAACCTCTCTGGAGGTTACAGCTTCAACATAAGAATTCTCAGGGGACACAGTCCCCATAGCACCACCCCTATGATGGATGTTCCACGGGTGCTGGCCCTTGACTCTCTTCTTCTCTGTCCTCTGTCCCCCCAGTGCTGCCCAGTGGAACTCTCAGTGATGATGGAAACACTCCAGACAACATTACTCTGAGGACTAGAAATACGGCCAGTGTGCCCCAGGGCCTGAGCGCATCATGCAGTTGTAAATATTTTCCATGTAAAGGGCCATGGGTGACTGGGGGCTCTGGTACAGTGTAACACTACACTCTCCTCACACAATCCCAGCCTGGATTGGATAAGTCATAGGCTCTGGCTCTCGCATCCCCACCTCTACCCTGACCCCTCATCTGTGGGCCTGGTGCATCTATGTCATGCTCACTTGCCACCCCCATTAGGAGAGTTCACAGCCTCTCAAACATCACCTGTCTCAGAACTCTCTACCCTCCTGAAAACCCCATCCTGGTAAAATGTCTCCATGACCCACACAGTCCCTCTCATCAGAGACCTAGAAGTGAGCCCCAACGCCTCTTCTTTCGGATGACCCCCAAGTCCTGCTGAATGAACCTCCGTTACACACCTTGAGCCCTCCTGCTTCCCGCCACCTCCTTGCCTCCACCTCTGGCTTTCTCCACCACACACGTGCTCTCCTCACAGATCTCCCTCCTCCTCTAAGCGAGGCTCCCACAGCATCTCCTTAAAATCCGCCACATCTACCACGTCTCTGGTCTCCACTCCCTCACCCAGCTTCCCTCTTCTTCCTCTAGGCCCTGTCTGCACTTTCCTCCATCCCAGGTCCTCAGGAGCCCCTCTCCACCCTCCACAGCTGCTCCTGACCTCCTCAAGTCCCCTCTCCCTCCAGGATCCCTGGGGAGACGGTGGGAGGGCAGAGAGCACAGGCGCAGAGCTGAGCTGAGCGATGCTGGGCCTCCACCCCCACTACTGGACAATGGGAATAATTATAGTGCCTTCCTGACAAGGACGATTAAATTTAATGATGATTACACGAGTTAACTCGAGAACACAGCCTGGGATAAAGTAAACCTCTAAAAGCATTGGCCATTATGAACTAGCAGTTCCCACCCTAAGTCTGGGCCGGCATCCCACTCTAGGCTTCCAAGGGTAACCTGTCCCACTGAACCCCTAAATACACTTCTCACCCCTCATCATTCTTACCCACCTCCCAGCTGGGCTGGGAGCTTAGGACCCTCATTTCACCCCTGTAGCTGAGTCCAAGGAGGAGATGGCACCCACCTAATGTCACTGAAGGAATTTGTGTTAACCCCTCAAGCGTTTTGCTATTTTCACCACTAAAAACATATTCAAAGATGCTTCTGTGTTGCAGTAAAACAAGCACAATGTGGAAAAAAGGAAGACACCCCACCCCCGACATGAGAGCAAGCAAAGGCCATTTGTTCAGAGCTCAATGTGGCAAGGTTGTCCGACACCCGGTCCTGCATTTGCCTGAGACACCCCCAGAAAGAAGTAGGGGAGCTTTTTCATGTTGGAAAAGGGAAGTCCAGGTGTGTTCTGATGGGGGCCAAGGGCCTGGGGGAGATAGAGGCACTAACCAGAATAGGGTGCCCCACAGGATTGGTTGGGGGACACCTGGCTTTCTCTGGCTGGTCCTGAGTTGGGAGCAGAGACAGAAATTAAGCTGTTAGTTATTCATCAAATGTTGGCCATTTGGTGACATTTGTTACAGAAGTTACTGTTTGTCCTCGTGTATTGTTACCAGAGATAATAATCCAACTTCCTAAGAGCCTGACTCTTGGCGGCTTCCTGGGCTAATCCCTGTGCACAAGGACTGGTTTCCTAGGCTGGTTGCTGTAGGTCATGGGTCAGAGTTCTCCTTTTCAGTACGGTCTGACTACTAGCATTTACAGACAGCCTCTCAACAGAGAGAGACATCGAGGGTGGCCCTCCAACCTGCTCCAGCAGCCTCCCCTTCTGCATGCACGGCCACCACGGGCAGTTGGATGTGTCCTTATAGATGTGTTTCTAGGAATACGTTGTCTTTGCTTCTGTGTGCCCTGCAGCTGTAGCGTGTATCGCATCATGCATGCGCATCTGTGCTGGAGCTCAGGTTGTTCAGAGACTACAGTTCCAGCATGGACATCCCAAAGGCCACCCTGGGCTGTTTCTCGGTGGTACTGAGTGGAGTCTGCAGGGGTCACTTGTGAGCAGTGGGGACACATTTCTGAGAAGGGTGAGTTGGGGAGGAGGGAAGCCACAAAGCAAGACCCTGTCCCACAAGCTTGGGCTCCTCCACAGGGTACTTCCTGATGACCCTCTGAGAAGCATTTCCATTTTCCTCTTAATAGGGAATAATGATTGAGACCCAACTCCCACTCTGTTTTTAAATTTATCCTGAAAAGAGTATTAGAAATGAAACATTAATGGAACGTGAAAAATGAACTCTGCATTCAGCTCCCATTTACCAAATTGCTCAAGCTCATTGCAGGGAAGGGAGAGGGAGTAGAATGATGCCCAGAAACTTAGCATGGCTACCCTGTGTGCATGGCTGGCCACCGCAAAGACAAATGAATAAATATTTTATGTACTTCAATTTTGTCATCTGCAGGCTTGATGTTCTAAGTCAGTTTTTGTTTTCTTTTCCTAATCATAAATGTTAAAATTGTATGTTTTTCTCCCTACCAAGAACAAAGTTCTGGTTTCTGTTCTGTGCTTTTCCCTTGAACCCATAAGTACAAAAATGTTGTAACTGTGACTGCTCATTTCCCACCCTCCTGTAATGGTCAGGGGTCTCCAGATAATACCATATATATGTATATATATACATATATATGATATGCTGTGTTAAGTGACGACAGTCATATCTGACTCTGTGATCCTATGGACTGTGGTCCACCAGGCTCCTCTGTCCATGGGATTCGCCAGGCAAGAATACTGGAGTGGGTTGCCATGCCCTCCTCCAGGGGATCTTCCTTACCCAGGGATTGAACCTGCGTCTCTGTTGTCACCAACTCAGAAACACTTTCTCCTGCATTGTCAAGCAGATTCTTTACCACTAGTGCCACTTGGGAAGCTTATATATATATATTGCTTTGCTTCAGTTGTATCCGACTCTCTGCGACCCCATAGATGGCAGCCCACCTGGCTCCACCATCCCTGGGATTCTCCAGGCAAGAACACTGGAGTGGGTTGCCATTTCCTTCTCCAATGCATGAAAGTGAAAAGTGAAAGTGAAGTTGCTCAGTCGTGTCCGACTCTTAGCGACCCCATGGACTGCAGCGCACCAGGCTCCTCTGTCCATGGGATTTTCCAGTCAAAAGTACTGGAGTGGGGTGTATATATACACACACACATAACTTATTATGAGGGATAGATTTATGCATTTGTGGAGGCTGACATCCCAAAACCAGTTGTCAGCAAGCTGGGGACCCAGGATAGCCAATGGTCCCAATTCAAGCCTGAAGACAGGAAAAAGTTACTGTCCCTGTTCAATGGCAGCCAGCAAGAGGAGTTTCCCTTTCCTGGAAGGAGGGCAGACTTTAAATCTATTCAGGCCTTCAACTGATTGGGTGCAGCCCACCACATTGGGGAAAGCAATCTGCTTTACTGAGTCTACTGATTCCAGTGTTCGTCTCTTCCAGAAACCCCTTCCCAGACCATTCAGAATCATGTTTGACTCAGTGTCTGGGCCCCTGCAGCCCAGTTGAGTCAATACATCAAATTAACAGTCATACATCTCCTTTGTCTTATGTTTCTTTTTGCTTCACTTTCCTTATCCTCAGGCTGGTTCTATTGGAAATACAGTTCTTATTGATTTGTTTTTGTTTTTGTTTTTTCTAAATGGACCTTGTAGACCTTTGCAACATGTGGCCTGGTTTTTCTGACTCATTTTATGTTTTCTCCCTTGTCCTCATTCCCTCCACTTCCTCCACCCTATTTCCTTCCTTAGATGATTCTTCAGAACACATTATGCAACTTCACAAAAAGCCCACCACTCTTTTACCCGCCACCTCCCATCTTCCCCTTGATGTCACGGCTTTTCATAGTTCAGAAGTGACTTGAGGCCCCTGTCTGTAAAGACAAAGAGCCGCAGCTTCCTGCTAACATAAAATTAGACTGCTGGAGACAGCAGCCCCCCACTGCTCTTATCCCAACGTGAGAATTTGGCAGAGACCCAGATAAGCCCGAATGGAACCTTGGGGAAGCTCAGTGCCATATTTCACCCAAACTGCCCATCAAAACAGCTGCCTTCCTCTAGCCTTTTGTTCTGCTGCGCTTGGCAGAAGACCTGCATAGCCATAACACCTTCCTTTTCTATTGTACATTTCAAAAGTAATCATCGAGAAAGTGATGAAGAAGCAGTATTAAAGGAATTTTAAAGATATGAGAATGGTATGAAATCCCACTGCCCTAGCGCAGCTGCTATTTTTACTTGGAGTAATAAGGTCTTCATTTAAAAGCTCCACATTAGCAAAATGCATACTCTCTAAAGGAAGATGAGATGTGTGTGCAGCTGAGCGGAGTATATTCAGGTCCCTAGGCAGAATTTCCTTAGGGCCCCAGGAAATGGACACTCTGCACAGAGGGGCAGCTGGCTTAGGGTCTTGCAACATGAAGGACAATGCAGCTGTGGGTCATGCTGTTTTCTTTCCGGGGCTCAAAGTGGATCATTTTGGGAAGGGATTTCCAGGAATATTGGAAGTGCATGGGGCTGCCATCTTGCCCAACAAGGAGCAGAAGTTCAGGCCCCTCTGTAGACTACTCGCAGTTGGAGGTTGTCCTGAGTGTTTACACCCTCAGCCAACGCCCTGGGCTCCATCCCTACATAGCTGCTCATGTACCTTGTCTCCAGACCCAAACTCAGAGATGAAAAGAAAAAAAAGAAAAAGAAAGATAGCACTAAGTTGTGTCCAACTCTTGCAATCCCATGAACTGTAGTCCGCCAGGCTCCTCTGTCCATGGAATTCTCCAGGCAAGAATACTGGAGTGGACTGCCATTTTCTTTTCCAGGGGAACTTCCCAACCTAGGAACTGAACCCAGATCTCCTGCACTGCAGGCAGATGCTTTACTGATTGACCTACATGGGAAGCCCAAACTCACAGATGGAGCTTTCCCAATTCTAACCTGCTGTCAGCTGGGACCAGTCTAACTTCTTCAACATCCTCTGATTGGCCTACTTGCTCCCCATCTCCCATCACCTCTCACTTGGATTCTGGCAGACCCTCCTGACTGTTGTTTCTTGGCACTTTCTCTGACCACCCAACATTCAAACTGGAGTTATGCAACCCTGATGGAGTCCCCAGCCTTCTGGCCTTTCCTCTAGGGAGTATGTGGCAGGTGGCACTCACACCAGGAGCTGCTCCAGGTGTGTGCTTGAGCTCTACACACAAATGAAGCAGGCAGAATTCACGTGGAGGTGCAAGTGAAGAGAATCCATTGCCAGGCCCCTCATGTGCACCAGAGCACAGACTCAGATACATCGGATCTATGTAATCTCTGACACTGGACCCATGTCCCACCACCCCTGGAACCTGGTTTCCTCAGCTGAGTTCACCTCCTGTCCCTGCTTCCGCAGGGTCTCCATCCTGCTCTGATGACCCTGAACCATGTGCTCTCCCTGCACACCCAGGGCTGCTGCTGTCACTGAGCCTTTGCCAAAGCTCTTGTTCCCCTGAAATTCCCCCCAGAAACCCTCCCAGGTCAGCTCAGAAGCCAAGAAAGACAAGTGAGGATGGGCCAGGTGACATGAGGAGGGTGAAGGATGTTGGAAGGCAGGATGCCTATCTTAACTGTAACTTGAGAGCAGCACTCTCACCTTGGGAATGAAAAAGATAATCATACTTCAAACATATATATCACCCTCCTTTTAAGAAGGGCCATGTCAGTGAGAAAACCATCCATAGGCAATGAAATAATGGAGGAAAGGTTATAGAAGGCACTGGTGTCATAAATGTTCATCTTCAGTGAAATAGATTAATACAGCAGTATTAGCATCACAGCTAACCATCTGTTCACTTGAGGAATGATTAACCGACTCCTGTTGGGCCCCAGAAATTTTTTGGGGGGGCGGGCAGGGGAAATTCCTGGGTTTGGTCTTCCTCCAACTCTGCCCCTGACTTTTGTCATCCCCTCCCCTCCTTTTCTAATTCTATTCATTATCTAACTGGAAACACCCTCAGCAAACACTTTTGAAAACAAAAAACTCTGGCCTTCCTCTAATTAGATCATTTACAATTGGGTCAAATTGGGAAATAACTATTTTTACATGCCTCATTGTTATCCTTTCCTTGAAAAATTGTTAAGAGAACTCATACCTTGGTGGTGAAGGGCAACCTTTATTCCCCCTCTAAATCTATCACAATCCACCTTGCTAAAAATAGAGGACAAAGTGGAGAGACTTAAACACTCACTTCTCTAGCTCAGGTAACTAATATTTGCAGCAAGATGAATGCAGGGATTGGCAAGCAGGGTTCACAGCATCTTTCACCTTGGACCACCCTACACGTTCCTCCTCCTCCGAGTCCAGTCACCTAAGCCCCTTACCAAGACCACCCTTGGAATTCACCCTCTGACAACCTTTCTGCTCCATCTCCCAAGATAGGCATTTCCTGGGCATTTCACATTCTGTCTTTATCTGATGAGTATGTCCTCAACGTTGCTTAATATTTGGATATCAGATCCACAATCACATACCGGGAAATCAATCCAAAGCAAGAATTTAAGCAAGTGTTACACAAGCAGGTACACAAAAATGAAAAGGTCCAGCCCTGACAAAGCTAACAGGCTGACTGGCAAGGCCAAACCATTCCAAAACACTCCAGCATTCCTGCAGCAGAGGCTTGGATGGGGGCAGGGCACCCTCATCCCTCCTGGAAGGGTACCCCTCGCAGGAAGGCCAGGGGTAGCTCCCTTCTGGAGGATTCCTCTGAGCCATGGGGTCCCAGGTGATGTTCTGTCATTTGTGATGGGAAGCAGAGGGAGGGGGCGGGATTTGAGGTTTGGAAGCAGGAGGCAGAAAGGCAGCGCGTGTGGGCAGTAGGGCCACTGGGTGGAGATGTGCCTGACAGTCTCCCCGGGCTCCGACCCCATGGTTGTTGCTGGGCTCCTCTCACTGGGTCAGAGGCTCTTGGGGCCGGTGGTTGGTCTGTTTCACTCATCACTATGCCCTGTGCCCAGAACAGTGCCCAAGACAAAAATGATGTTCAGTGAAGAGACCTGGAATGAATGAATGCCTGCCAAAAGTGGTCAGTGAGCCTGGGGTACAGATGGATGATATCAGCACTGACCTTTGTCCTAAATCCTTAAAACACAACTCTCTGCTCCAGGGGCTCCTGGAGCAGGAAGAGGGTCCCTTTGTCATTTCTGGTTGGGGAGGGCACGAGCGGGGGTGTCCTGGCGGAGGTGATGGGTTGCCAGATCCTGATGTGCAAATCACTAGCCAGTGCTGCTGGCATCTCAGGGCCCTGTGTCCACTGAGGAGCCTGTGTCTTCTCTGCCTTTCCTTCTTTCTCCCTGAAACCACTTTCCCTGGTAGGAGGCGACGGTGGGGGGTGATGGGTGGCGACTAGGGTGGGCGAGTCCTTGCATGTGCTTTTCTCAGATTGACTGTCCATTCTTTTCTCTTTCTCTGGCCGCTGTCCAGTGCACACCTAGGGACCGCCCCCGAGAAGCACGAGGAGGGTCTGGCTCAGGCAGGAAATGTCAGCGTCAAGAAGGGCTTCCAAGGGAGTGATCCTTAGGATCCAACCCTCAGGCAGCACTGTGCCCAGAGCCCTGCGAAAGGGGAAGGGTAGCACTGGCTGACTCTCCTCTCCCCTGCTCCCACCTCCAGGGAGGCTGCTCTCTATAGCTGCAGGGCATTTCAGAAGTCCTGCCTCTAAGACCAGGGGTCCACATCATCTCCATCATCCTAAGGAACAGGAGAAACCAGAGAGAGTGTACTCCTTCAAAGAAAAGTGAATAAATAGATGCTGGAAAAACAGTTCAGACAGGCGTGTCATGCTTCTAGACTCAGTCAAGGTTGGCGCAGGAGAGGCAAAGATGTGCCAACCTGGTCCTAACCTTCCGGGTGCTCCCAGGAGTCAGAGAGAGGATGCCTTCACTGCCCCGCCACCCCTACCACTGCACCAGCCCACCTCCTGTACCAGCGCCTCCCCCTGCACAGCCTCACCCCTGCACCAGCCCCACCCCCTGTACCAGCCCCAATCCCTGCATAAGTCCTGCTCCCCCTGCACCACCTTCACCACCCCCTGCACCAGCCTCTCCCTCTCTGCACCAGNCCCCCTGTACCAGCCCCAATCCCTGCATAAGTCCTGCTCCCCCTGCACCACCTTCACCACCCCCTGCACTAGCCCTGCCCCCTGCACCAGCCTCTCCCTCTCTGCACCAGCCCTGCTCCTCCTGCACCTCCCTCATCTCCTCCTGCATCAGCCCCCTGTTTCTGGCCTCTGGGGTCAGATGCAGCCTTTGGATAGGAAACAAATGTTGGGTTTTGTTTTTCTGTATGCTGGGGCTTCAAGTGGCCAGTAAATAAACCCCTTTCCTTACCAAGAGTTTGAATGAAGTCAGTTGAGAGAGATGAAGAAATCAGGCAGTTATCAGCGGTAAAAGCTGGGAGAGGAGGGAGCTGTTGGCCACAGTGAGGAGCTCCACAGGGTGACGGACCCCCTCACGGATCCACACCAGCACCCCCAGCACAGTGAGCAGAAGCCTAGGGCATACCCTGTGGACCAGGCCCTTGTCGGTGAGAGGAGGAAGTGCTCCCTTCTCCTTCCCCGTCCAGGCAGGGCAGTGAAACCCTTCATTTCTGCAGTACAGAGAGGAGATGCCCTCTTCACACACACACACAAACATACACATACACACACATACACACACAAGAGGCCTGGGCACTGTAGGAAGCCCTGACCTTGTGGTCAACAGGAAACCTTCCCTGGCCCCCCACTTCTCCTTGGTGGCTCTGCATCAGTGTAAGTCCTTCCAGACTCATACCTCTTCCCCATAGACTGTGAGCTCCATGGGAGAAGCACCTTCCTGCCTCCCACCCATAGCAGCCCCAGAACCCAGTGCAGTGATGGGTCCTCTAAGGTGGGCGACTGCCCCAGGGCCTGGAACTCTCCAGCATTAGCACTGAAAGTCCCAGGTCCCAGGAAACTTCTCATTCCCCAGGGGCACCATAGTGTCCCTAACATGGTCAGTGAATGCTCACTGGTTGGGTGAATCCATGGCTTACAAGGTCGTGACCCTACTCCCTGGCTGAGAAAAAACAAGAGCAGAAAACTCACCTGTGCAGGTGCACCCGTGATGAGTCCAGTCCCGACAGACACAGGCTCTCCTTTCATGTGGCAGTAGCGTGGGGCTGTGGGTGGGGGTGTAATTTCCCCAAATATGGTTGGGTTATTAGAGGGGGCACGTTGTGCGGTGGAATGGGGCGTGCAGACCAAAGCCCTGAGGTTTCAGAAAAGCCCCTGGGAAATTAACACCAGCCATCCTTCATTCTCAGCGGATGGGAGGATAGTCACAGAAAAGGGTGGTATGGAAATGTCAACACTGAATTTCCTGAAACTCAGAGTCTCTGTGCAGTGTTGATTACTAGACCAGCCTGGACATGCAGAATTCTTTCTAATTCAGTTTCAGGAAGTTTATTTGCTCGAATGAGAAGCTCCCTAAAATTTCAGGAGGCCAACAAAGAGAATTTCCATGAAAAGTGAGGCAAATGAGCATTTTTGAGCAGTAGTGGGCATTTGTGGGTACCCATGGCACAGTGGGGGCTTCCGTGGTGGCTCAGATGGTAAAGAATCCACCTGCAATGTTGAGTCCTGGGTTTGATTGCTGGGTCTGGAAGATCCCCTGGAGAAGGGGATGGCTACCCACTCCCGTATTCTCACCTGGGAAACCCATGGAAAGAGGAGCCTGGTGGGCTACAGTTCATGGGATGGCAAGACTGAGTGACTAATAGTTTCACTTTCATTTTTCATGGTAATGTGGACATGCCAGAGGCTGGGGACAGGAGGGGCTCTATGGGGATCCTGAGGAAATCTGGGCCTCAGCTCAGATCTCAGAGATCTGTGATAACACACATCATGGGCAAAGCCACACAGAAGAGATGACTTTCCTGAATGTGTCAGGAACAAAAGTGCAACCGTAGAAGGTGGGGGCAGGGGGGTGAGCACAGCACACAGCCCCACGGTCAGGGGACACCATCACCCAGAAAGGCCCTTCAGGATGACATGGGTTTGTGTTGGATGGAAAGTACAGAAGAGCAAAATGAAACAGACTGATTTTCTGCTGGTGCCAAAGCTGGAGGAGGGGATGAGGAGGAAGGTTAAGGCAGTGGAGGGAACAACACACAGGGAGGAAGGTGAGCACGTGTCTCTGGCCCCCCCTGACCCTGCTCCCTCTGCCCCACCCTCAGATTCAGGTGTGTCCCCACAGGTGCAGCTGACCAGGAGCAAAGCTCAGACATGGCTGGTGCGCCTGCTAATCGTTGTTGTTCAGTCGCTCAGTCATATCCGATTCTTTGCAACCCCATGGACTGTAACCCGCCAGGCTCCTCTGTCCGTGGCATTCTCCAGACAAGAATACTGGAGTGGGTTGTCATTCCCTTCTCCAGGAGATCTTCCTGACCTAGAGACTGAACCCAGATCTCCTGCTTTGGCAGGCAGATTTGTTACCACTGAGCCACTGGGGAAGCCCACGCCTGCTGATTACCACCCCCTAAAACCCACCTACCTTGGGCTTCCCTGGTGGCTCAAACGGTAAAGAATCTGCCTGCAATGCAGGAGACCTGGGTTCAATCCCTGGGTCAGGAATATCCCCTGGAGAAGGGAATGGCTACCCACTCCTGTATTCTCACCTGGAGAATCCCTATGGACAAAGGAGTCTGTTGGGTTACAGTCCAGTTCAGTTCAGTTCAGTCAGTCAGTCATGTCCAACTCTTTGTGACCCCATGGACTGCAGAACACCAGGCTTCCCTATCCATCACCAACACCTGGAGCTTGCTCAAACTTGTGCCTATCGAGTCTGTGATGCCATCCAACCATTTTATTCTCTGTCATCCCCTTCGCCTCCTGCCTTCAATCTTTCCCAGCATCAGGGTCTTTTCCAATGAGTCAATTCTTTACATCAGGTAGCCAAAGTATTGGAGTTTCAGCTTTGCATCAGTCCTTCCAACGAATATTCAGGACTGATTTCCTTTAGACTGACTAGTTTGATCTCCTTGCAGTCCAAGGGACTCTCAAGAGTCTTCTCCAACACCACAGTCCAAAAGCATCAGTTCTTTGGTGCTCAGCTTTCTTTATGGTCCAACTCTCACATACATGACCTTACACGACCACTGGAAAAACCATAGCTTTGACTGTCTGGACCTTTGTCAGTAAAGCAACATCTCTTTGCTTTTTAATATGCTGTGTTGATTTGTCATTGCTTTTCTTCTAAGGAGCAAATGTCTTTTAATTTCATGGCTGCGATCATCATCCTCAGCGATTTTGGAGCCCAAGAAAATAAAGTCTGTCACTGTTTCCACCATGGGGTCTCAAAGAGTGGGACACAGCTAAGTGACTAGACACTGCACAGAACCCACTCACTCAGACCAGCCAGGCCCCAGGGCAGGACCTGGCCCACATACTGCATCACAGAGCAGTAGAAGGACCTGCCGCAAGGCAGAGAGCCCTGTCACTCAGCTCCCCTCCCACTTCCCCAGGACACAGGAGGAGCCCTGAGTATGGGGGAAGGGCAGCCTCCACTGCATCTCCCACCTGAGCCACCTGCGGATTTGGGGAGGGGGCAGACTAAGGCTGCCATCCACAGTTAACCTAAGGCTGGAAACTGAGGGACATAGAGGACATAGAGCAACAGAAAGGTGTCCTCCTGAAGCTCAAGAGACAGGAGGCTAAGACTGAGGCCCCTGCAGGGTTGGCTCCTTCTCGAGATTTTGAGGCCTTCATCCTGGCTTCTGGGGGTGTTCTGGCTTCCCCAGCTCATAGAAGCATCATCCACACCTCTGTCTCAGTGTCAGGTGGCCTCTTCCCTGTGACTCTCCTATTTTATCAGAACATCAGTCCTTGAATTTAGGGCCCGCCTAAATCCAGTATGCACTGGGCTGGAAGAAGCACAAGCTGGAATCAAGATTGCCGGGAGAAATATCAATAACCTCAGATATGCAGATGACACCACCCTCATGGCAGAAAGTGAAGAGGAACTAAAAAGCCTCTTGATGAAAGTGAAAGAGGAGAGTGAAAAAGTTGGCTTAAAGCTCAACATTCAGAAAACTAAGATCATGGCATCTGGTCCCATCACTTCATGGCAGATAGATGGAGAAACAGTGTCAGACTTTATTTTGGGAGGCTCCAAAATTATTGCAGATGGTGATTGCAGCCATGAAATTAAAAGACACTTACTCCTTGGAAGGAAAGTTATGACCAACCTAGAGTAACCCGAGGAAAGTGGCTATGCAGGCGCAGGAGGGCCTAGAGCAGCTATCCCACATTGAAGGTCAGGAACGGCGGTGGTAAGGAGAGACCCCTTGTCCAAGGTAAGGAGCAGTAGCTGTGCTTTGCTGGAGCAACTGTGAAGAGATACCCCTTGCCCAAGGTAAGAGAAACCCAAGGAAGATGGTAGGTGTTGCAAGAGGGCATCAGAGGGCAGACACACTGAAACCATACTCACAGAAAACTAGTCAGTCTAACCACACTATGACCACAGCCTTGTCTAACTCAATGAAACTAAGCCATGCCCACAGGGCAACCCAAGATGGACGGGTCATGGTGGAGAGGTCTGACAGAATGTGGTCCACTGGAGAAGGGAATGGCAAGCCACTTCAGTATTGTTGCCTTGAGAACCCCATGAACAGTATGAAAAGGCAAAATGATAGGATACTGAAAGGGGAACTGAGATCAGTGGAGAAATAACTCCAGAAAGAATGAAGGATGGAGCCAAAGCAAAAACAATACCCAGATATGGATGTGACTGGTGATAGAAGCAAGATCCGATGCTGTAAAGATTAATATTTCACAGGAACCTGGAATGTCAGGTCCATGAATCAAGGCAAATTGGAAGTGGTCAAACAAGAGACGGCAAGGGTGAACATCGACATTCTAGGAATCAGAGAACTAAAATGGACTGGAATGGGTGAATTTAACTCAGATGACCATTAAATCTACTACTGCAAGCAGGAATCCCTCAGAAGAAATGGAGTAGCCATCATGGTCAACAAAAGAGTCCGAAATGCAGTACTTGGATGCAATCTCAAAAATGACAGAATGATCTCTGTTCGTCTCCAAGGCAAACCATCCAATATCACAGTTATCCAAGTCTATGCCCCAACCAGTAACACTGAAGAAGCTGAAGTTGAACGGTTTTATGAAGACCTACAAGACCTTTTAGAACTAACACCCAAAAAAGATGTCTTTTTCATTATAGGGGACTGGAATGCAAAAATAGGAAGTCAAGAAACACCTGGAGTAACAGGCAAATTTGGTCTTGGAATGCAGAATGAAGCAGGGCAAAGACTAATAGAGTTTTGCCAAGAAAATGCACTGGTCATAGCAAACACCCTCTTCCAACAACACAAGAGAAGACTCTACACATGGACATCACCAGAT